>JAKSZT010037812.1:3142426-3466444 GCA_026826555.1 Tolypeutes matacus
AAATAAATAAATAAATAAATAAATAAATAAATAAATAAATAAATAAATGAAACCCACTATGCACTAGGCACTCTGCTAGGTACTGCTAATATAGAGACTGTCCTTGGAATATGTTCCTTTCTCTAGAAGCTTATAGCATGCTTTCTTTTGTCCTCAGTGTACTAAAATTTTAACATGATATACCCTTGCTGTGAATATGGACGTTTTCAATAAGAAAATCTATGCCTTTCTGTTTGGGGAATTTTCTTTTTAAATTACTTAATTACTTTGATTGGATAAGAAAATAGGGAGGCATTAAGAATTTAGAAATTTTTAAAAAGTCAAGAACCTTGAAAGATGTCATAGACTTTTAATGTCTGTAAGGGAGTATTCCTGAAAAATCTAAAAATATCTACTTGTTTCAAATATGGCAATAATTTAAGAAACCACGAGTAATTGCAGCCATTCAAATATGAGTTCTATGACATTGCCATTTCTGGTTTTGTTCACTGCTCAACTCCCTGCATTTTTCATTCCAAATCCTACAATTCCTCCAAAATGTCACATGGAATGAAGTACAAATGCCTCGTTGGTTAATAGAACATCAGGATTGCTGCAACTGTTACCGTCCTAACTGTCTGTAAGTGCAGCCCCTATGTGTATTCTATCAAACAAAATGCATTCCTTAAAATAAATGCACTTTAGGTATTTACCAGCAGGTAAGAAGCCTTTCCAGCCTTGGGAATGTAACAAAGTAACTTTAGAGTGGTAGATGGATTGATTTATTACCCATATGATAGAGGCCAGAAAGGAATTTAGGATCCTAAAAGAAGATGCAGACAAAACAGTAATGAGGAATTCTACAGAAGATGTGTCAAATGTCTCAAACAAGAAAAACTAGACCCTCAGGAGATTAGGCTAATGCAAAGGCATTGCTTAAATAAACTACTGGGATTTAGGACGATTCTAAATCTATTTAATCTTCTTGCTGTGACCCTGGTCTCGTATTGCCTTTGACCCAATATGAGAGTGAAGACACTTTGGCCAAAGGAGTAGCTCCTGGCACAGTTCTGTAACCTCACCATCTCCCTAGGCATGTGGGAAAGGTGGAAAACCACCTCCTCAAAGACAGTCTCCAGATAACCTGTCCCATGTTTCAAGAAATTCATGTTCTGCTTTCAGAAGTTGAAATCCAATCATTTTAGTATACTATATATTTTCCATTTAAAGATGAAAGATTAACCAGATGCCTATATTTCCACTACTTCTCAAAACTTTGCTGAACTAAGAGCCAGAGTAAATTTTAAAGTGTGTGAGTCCCTAAGGGGAAAAAGAGCAGGGGTGGTGATCACAGGGAGGACAGTTTGGAAGCTGAAAAGGGATGGAAGACAGATGCCTGATTTAGAAAGCTGAAATTATTGAAAGCTGAGAAGCAAATGGATTTTCATTGTACATCTTCAGAAGGCATAGTAACTGGTGGGGCTGTTTACTTCTTGATCTGAGGTAAATGTGGGGCTAAAAAGAATTGGTTATAATGTTTTCAAGAAGTAGTGAGACTCCTAGGTCTCTTCCTCGACTTTGAGAAGTTGGGCATCTGCCTAAAGGGTGTGCTGACCAATGTTTTACTAACTGCAATTTTAAAAAGTTGTGATTTAGAGCTTTTGTTAATTTCTGTGATGTGAATACTTCTACTGTGGCCAATTTCAAACTACCCAACATGACTTCACTGAATGCAAATTTGGGAAGAGATCTGAGTATATAGTATTCTCCCCATACAGATATAATAGTTGTAAATAACCTCAAGAGTATAGATTATAGTAAAATAATTAGGAAGTGTTATTTCCATTGTTTTAAATGTAATTCATTTTAATTGCATATTTATATAAATTAACTTTTAATAATGACTGCTCAACAACTGAAACAATTTCTGAAAATTTAACAGTTGAGTCTTGTGAGTCAGGACAAGTTAGTTCCTGTACACCATTGGAACTGCCTCTTCATCCTCACAGAAAATTGGATGTTTGTTATCTGCAAACTTTAAAATAAGGGTTCTCTGGACTTGGAATGATCAGGCAGGGTTGAGGGCAGAGATACTGAACCGAAAACAAGGGGATTAAATGGAAGCCTATAATTCCATTTTTTATTCCCCGTCTATTTCCTAATACATTTGTATCTAGTTGTATTTCCTCCAGGAAGGCAACTAGAAGCATCTTATCTGGGAAAGCTGAAGAGAGTGAAAAAACCCTAATGATATTTACATGGGGGTACCCAAAGAAAACACACTAGCCTGATCGCCCTGTGGTGTGGATCATTGTTTACAAGCCCCATCCACAAGCACAGAGCTTCTGATCAGCATTTCTAATGCCACAAATGTAAATGTCAGCTGGGGTTCACAAGATATTTGAGGAAAGCATATAATGTACAGACACACATACAATCACACATGCACACACACACACACAAACATACACCTCAGAAATTAGCCACTTGGAGGAAAGAGAAACCTTGCAGAGAAAGGAAAATTTTTAAAGCAATCATCTGTCATAATATCAGAGAGAGAAGAGAATATATTGCATGCATTAAATAAGAAGAGGATATTGGTGAAGGAGAAAGAAAAATTGACAAAGCAGAAATTGAGCATGTGGAAATGAAAAAATATTACAGCAGAATGAGAAACAATAAAAGAATTGGAAATTGAGAAAATTTTCTAGATAATTAAATGAATGGCAAAAAATGAAAACTTAGGGGAAAATAAGAAAGAGTATCCATCCAGGAGGTCGAGCAAAAAAGACATGCATGGGAGAAAATCATTAAAGAAAAATTCAAGAAAGTTTCCCAGAATTGGAGGACATGCATTTTAATAGTGTAAAGAGCCACTCAGAGCCCAGCACAGTGATGAATTAGACCCACCTATGATTGTATTTTGATCATGAAATTTTAGAACAGTGGGCAAACCCCAAGCTTCCAGATGGGGGAAAAGATTTCTATACAAAGGATCAGGAATTAGAATGGTTTTATATTTCTTTACAGTTAAAATGTAGACAAATGAGAAAAGGGGAGCAGATGTGGCTCAAGCCGTTGAGCGCCCACCTCCCACATGGGAGGTCCTGGGTTGGGTTCCTGGTGCCTGCTGAATAAACAAAACAAACAACAAACAAAACCAACAAAAAAACCAGCTCAAGGAAGCCTATGTGGCTCAGTGGTTGAGCCCTGGCTTCCCACATATGAGGTACTCGGGTTCAATCCCTGGTCCCCAGTACATTAAAAAAAAAAAAAAAAAAGACAATGAAGAAAGCTTCAAAATTCTAAGGAAAAAATGATTTACCAACATAAAAATCTGTACCCTTAAAATCCTCACTAATTGTGAAGAGAGGTCAAAGATAGGCAAGTTCTCAAAACATTTACCTCATATACACTCTTTCACAGGAAGGTACTGGAGGATGTTCTCCACCAAAAGAGGGTGTACATAAAAAAAGTGAGATCTAGGAGGCAAGGAAGTCAACACAAGAGCAAGGTGAAAATAATTCTCAGGTTGATATATCAGGGAGATCTCATAACTAAAGTTGTACATCAAGCTTAAAGAGCTTGTGATTCTGACTGAAGCAGGGCCAATGTATTTGGGAGTGAGTTCAGGAAAATAAACTTGATAGTATACCCAATATGCATGATTGGACTGAGGGGAGATTTACATATCGGGTGACAGTCAGGAGTAAGTACATAAAAAACTACCTAAAACAGAAACGAAAAAACACACACAACAGTAGTTAGCAACCAGAAAACAAAAGGCTCTTTAGAAAAGGAGAAATAGTCATGATATTCTATGTGGCCTGACTAGGAAGAAGATTTATATAGTTATAATAATGAAAGTATTGAGTAATGATCTGACCAAACTTAGTATTTTATTACATTGGAAGGAAGAGCTAGATGAATAGTGTGTGTGTGTGTGTGTGTGTGAAGTGGGTGTATGATGTAGGGTGTGGCAGGAGGGGGAAAGAGGGTCAAATAATTTTCTTCCATAGTAGAAAGTCAATAGGTAATTCCTAAAACTTAAAAGTAACTATACTACCATCTAAAAATCCTTAAAAATGGTTGATTCTAATTCTATAAGACCTACATCACCCTCATACCAATGCCAGATAAAGATACCACAAGAAAACTACAGACCATCTCTTATAAATATAGATGCAAAAATCCTCAACAAAACCCTAGCAAACCAAATCCAACAGCATATTAAAAGAATTACACCATGATCAAGTGGGGTTTATTCCAGATATGCAAGGTTGACACAATATAAGAAAATCAATTAATGTGATATCCCACATTAACAGAATGAGGGAAAATAACACGTGATCATATCAGGCAATGCAGAAAATGTATTTGACAAAATACAGCACCCTTTCTTGATAAAAGCACTTAGAACACTAGGAATAGAAGGAAACTTCCTCAGCATGATAAAAGGCATATATAAGCCTACAGCTAAATTCCTACTTAATGGTCAAAGACTGAAAGTTTTCCCTCTTAAATCAGGAAGAAGACAAGGATACCCTCTGTCACCACTATTTAACATTGCCCTAGAAGTTCTTGCCAGAGAAATTAGGCAAAAATAAGAAATAAAAGGCATCCAAATTACAACGGAAGAACTAAAACTTTCCTATTTGCAGATGATACGATCCTCCACACAGAAAATCCTGAAAAATCCACAACAAAGCTCCTAAAGCTAATAAATGAATTTAGCAAAGTGATGGGGTAAAGATCAACACCTCAAAACCAGCGGTGTTTCTATATACAAGCAATGAACAAAGAAAGAAGAAATCAAGAAAAATTTTCATTCACAATAGCAACTAAAAGAATCAAGTATCTAGGAATAAATTTAACCAAGGATGTTAAGGACTTGTCTACAAAATACTACAAAATACTGTTAAATTAAAGAAGACCTAAATAGATGGAAGGCTATTCTGTGTTCATGGATTGGAAGACTAATATCATTAACTTGTCAATACTACCCAAAGCAATTTATAGCTTCAATGCAATTCCAATAAAAATTCCAACAATCTTCTTTGCATAAATGGAAAAGCCCATCATCAAATTTATATGGAAGGGTAAGAGGACTTGAATAGCTAAAGCCATCTTAAAAAAGAAGAATGATATTGGAGGACTCACACTTCCCAATCTTAAAACTTACTGCAAAACCATAGTCATCAAAACAGCATGGTACTTGCACAAGGACAGGCATATAAACCAATGGAATAGAACTGAGAGTTCAAAAATCAATCATCACATTAATGACCAATTGATTTTTGATAAGGGGGCAAAGACAACTCAATTGGGAAAGAATAGTCTCTTTGACAAATGATGCTGGGAAAACTTCATCTCTATTTGCAAAAAAAAAGAGAAGGAGGACCCCTACCTCTCACCATAAACAAAAATCAACTCAAAAGAGATCAAAGACCTAAATATAAGAGCTAGAACTATCAAGCTCCTAGAAGAAAACATAGGGAAGCATCTTCAGGACCTTGTGTTATGCAATGGATTCTTAGGCTTTAAACCCAAATCACAAGTCACCAAAGAAAAAAACAGGTAAATGGGACCTCAGCAAAAAAAAATTTTTTTGTTCTTCAAAGGACTTTATAATAAAAGTGAAGAGACAGCCTTTACAATGGGAGAAAATATTTGGAAACCACATATTTGAAAAAGGATTAATACCCAGTATATCTCCAAATATATCTCCAAAGAAGATATGCAAATGGCCAGGAAGCACATGAAAAGATACTTAGCATCATTAGCCTTCAAGGAAATGCAAATCAAAACCACAATGAGATACCATTTCACACCCATTAGAATAGTTGCTATTAAAAAATATGGAAAATAACAAGTGTTGTGGAGAGCATGCAGAGAAATAGGAACACCTCATTCATTGCTTGTGGCAATGTAAAATGGTGCAGCTGCTGTTTAAGACAGTTTGTTGGCTCTTCAGAATGATAAGTTTGATAAGTATACCATATGACCAGGCAATCTCCCTACTAAGTATATATCAAAAAAAACTGAAATCAGGGTCTTGGATAGGTATTTATACACTGACGTTCATAATGGCATTATTCACAATTGCTAAAAGATAGAAGCAACCCAAATGTTCATCAATGGATGAATGGATAAATAAAATGTGCTATATATATACAATGGAATATCATTCAGCCGTCAAAAGGAATGAAGTCCTGATACATGCGACAACATGGATGAAACTTGTAAAAAAATATGGGTGAAATAAGCCAGACATAAAAGTACAAATATTATATGATCTCACTGATTTGAAACAATTAGAATAAGCAAACTCATATGGTCAGAATCTAGAAAATAGATTACCAGGGGATGGGGTAGGGATAGAAAATGGGCCGTTAAGTCTTAAAATGTACAGGGTTCCTATTTGGAATGATGGAAATGTTTTGGTAATGGGTGATGGTTATGGTAGCACAGCATTGTGAATGTGATTAATAGCACTGAAATATATATCTGAATATGATTAAAAGGGGAAATATAGATTGTATATATGGTAGAAGAATACTTTTTTTTTAAATCCATGGGAACCCTAAATTAAGCCATGGACTTTAATCAATATTACAATTATAAAAATGTGCTGTCATCAATTGTAACAAATATTTCACAACAATGCAAGTCGTTATTGGTGGGGTGCGGTGGTGGTTTGATATTGTTTATGAATTCCAAAAATAGATATTGGATTATGTTTATAAACTGGTCTGTCCCTCCAGGCTTATTAGTTTATAATTCAGAGGTTTCACTTTTACTTGATTAAATAATGATTAAGGCTTTGATTGGGCCACATCAGTAGGATGTTGCATCCCTATCCCCTTAGTGGGTGGAGATTCACAGATAAAACAGCAGAGAAGGGAGTTTTGAGTTTTGAGCTGGAGCCCAGAAAGTAAGCACACACAGGAGCAGAGCAGCTGAACCTGGAGAGAATCTAGTTCTGGGGAGAGAGACAGAGCTGGTTGTATGATTTACAGTTGACCTTATGGAGAGAGCAGGGCAGCTGAGCCCAGAGAGGAAAAAGGCCCAGGAAGACGGGAACCCAGGAAGCCTGAACTCTTGTCAGACATCAGCAGCCATCTTGCTCCAACATGTGGCAACAGACTTTGGTGAGGGAGGTAACTTATGCTTTATGGCCTTGTAACTGTAAGCTTCTACCGTAAATAAATACCCTTAATAAAAGCCAACAGATTTCTGGTATTTTGCATCAGCACCCCTTTGGCTGACTAATACAAGTGGTATATGGGAATCCTGTGTTTTATGCATGATTGTTTTGTAAACCCACAACTTCTCTAATAATGAAAAAAAATTTTAAAAACAACAACAACAAAAACACATGCACACACAATTTCAAGTTACCAGGCTCCTAAGCAAAAAACAAAAAACCCACAAAAACGAAACAGAACAAAACAAAAAACAAGTAGTTGATTCTAGTGACTAGAAATTAGGGTCTAGGGTGGAAAACTGCTGCTGTAACAAGCTTTATAAATGCCCTGACTCTTTAAATCATGTTCATGTTTAGCTTTGTTGAAAATAAATACCAAATTAATATCATTCAAATTTTTTATTAATTTATGGCAGTTTCATGGATACTTAAAGGAATTACTGGAGAAATAATAACATGTGATGTTGTATAAGAAAGATATGATCATGAGGAAACAGAAACATAATGTAGAATAAAGTTTTGATCTTTTGAATTAAGCTGCATTTTTTCTTTTAAAAGAGAACATAAATATTTTATTTAATTAAAATTTATTTAATGGTAATTTATGGATAAATTTCAAAAACATTTTTGAGTGAATAAAGATATTGTAAAAGGGTGTGTACAATGCGATATCACTTATGTAAATCTCAAAATACAAAATGATGCTATTTATTTTGGTTATGGATATTTACACATGCAGTGCAGTTATAAAGTCCCCATCAGAATGATCTCTATCCTTAGATAGATAGTATTATGTGAAGAGAGAACGAGGTAATATGTATGGGAAGTGATGCTTTATCCCTATTAAGTTCCTTTTGTTTCTAAGGGGGAGGGTAGAGAGGGAGAGAGAAAAATCTGAATCAAATCTTGACAAGTGTTAACAAAATGTTAACATCTACTAAAACTATGTAGTGGATGCATGGGTGTCTGCTGTATTATTTTATGTAATTTTTTATATGTTTGAAATGTTTTATAATTTTAAAAAAGCAGCGAATGAACATTGGGGATCAACAAATAAGTCATCCTAAATCTGGAGGTTTTAACTTTCATATAGAAAAAAATATAAAAAATGAATGGTGGGATCTGACAACATACAATTACTAGGTCAGTAAGTTTTATTGAAACTTCTTCAGTTTTGTCTTCTTATTGATTTTGTGAAGACACAACCCCAAATAGTAACTAAACTGGATGGAGACATGCAAGATTTCATTCCCTGTGGCTTCTGAAAGATAAATTGAAGCAAAATTTATGAACATATGATTTAGTGTAGGAGTCAATTCAATTCAATAAATATTTACTAAATTTCTAATTCATAGGAAGTATGACAGAAAAACAACGACAAAGTTAGGGTCCTGTCCCCCCCAAAAACGGTTTTCACTCTAGGAAACAGTACAGTGTGGAATAATGGTACTGCAAATAGATAACTCGGTTTGAGTCCCGGCTGTACAAATATAAATACTGATTTAATTTTGCAGGCTTTATTAAACCTCCCTGAGCCTCAGTTTCCTCAGTTGTAAAATGATAATAATATTGCCTATCTCATAGGATTTTTTGTGATTAAACTAGCTAATTCAGGTTAAACCACAGGATGCTGTGCCTGACATTTATAGTAAATTCTCAGTAAATGTTGGAGTGACTGAAAATTGTGAAGAGATTAGAATTACAACTCTCGGAAGAATGCATCACTCAAGACAGGATGGTTCAACTAGAGAAACATATGTACACATCTTTACATGACTGAGCATTTTTTGTTGGACTGAAAAATTCTAAAACCCTCCTTCATGGAATTTCAGCCTAGAATTTTTAACCCAGTCTTCATGGACAAACAATATCTTAAAATAGGAGCACCTTTTCTGGAACTGGAGAAGTTGGTGGCTGTCATGTTCAGAGTCACTCAGGTCTTTGACTTTCCTCACCAGCAGAGACAGATAATTAGTCCTTTGATGGGCCAGCCAGAAGACAAGCTTCACATAGGTAAAGGCCACTTGCTACCACTGGAGAACCTGTAAAGTCAGGAAATGGTGAACATGAATTTGAGCTGTAGTTGGAATATGTCACTGAAGTGTTATTGAGGTGGAGACATAAAAGAGGTTAGTTTTATAGTGCTTGGACATTCATTCATTTGCCAACTTTATTGAATACCTATATGCATCACAATGGGCACAGTATTGGGGACACAACAGTGAACAGATAAAAGTGTCTTAGCTTTCAATACGCTGACAGAAGGCAGGGAGATAGACAAAAAATAAGTAAATAAATGCAGCTAGTCACAAATGTTTTGAAGGGAATAAATGGGGTACTGTATTAAGGACTGAGGGTGTCGTGGTAGTAGGCTGCTTCAGTTGGGGATGTCTGGGAAGGCCTCTCTAGAAAGGGTCTCATTTGTTCTGAGATTGGACTGATGAAGAGGAGGGAGCCATGCAAAGATCTAAGAGAAGATCTGAAGGAGAGGGAATGGCAAGTGCAAAGGCCCTAAGGTTGGGGATGCCCGGTGTATATGAGGGCCATTAAGTCTGGCTCATGGAGAGCGAATGGGAGGTTGTGAGAGATAAGAGCAAAGAGAAAGGTGGTCATCAGCTTCCACTAGGCCAGGTAAGGGGCCTGAATATTATTCTAGTTCAATGGCAAATAACAAGGAGTGTGTTATGGTGGAAAGTACCATCTGGTTTACAAGTTTAAAAGGATTATTCTCGCAGTTAAGAAACTAGAAAATTAGGTTTAAAAAAAAAAAATAATAAGGAAATAATTAAGATCAGACTGGAAATCAATGAAGTAGAAAATGGAAAAACAATAGGAAAATAAATCACTGAAACCAATAGTTGTTTCATTGAGAGTATCAATGAAATTGATGAACCTCTAGCCAGACTAACTACAAAAATGAGAGAAGATGTAACTTTCCCATACCAATTATGAGTGAGGCACTTTATAGATTGTACAGATATTAAGAATACTAATGGAATTTTTTAAACAACTTTATGCCAATATATTTTACAATTCACATCAAATGGACACATTACTTGAAAACCAGAAACTACCAAAGCTTACTCAAGAAGAAAGAGGTAACCTGAATAACAGTATATCTATTAAATTAATTACATTTGTAGCTAAACATCTCCCCACAAAGAAAATTCTAGGTCCAGAGGGCTTCACTGATATCTTGGTTTCCTGGCTGCTAAAATAAATACCATAAATTGAGTTAGCTTAACACCAGAGATATGTTGGCTCATGGTTTCAAAGACTAAAAGGCTTGCTTCCTTCCAGGGTCTTTATTTTTCAGTCGGCTGGCAATCTTTGGGGTTCCTTGGCTTTTCCACCACAAGGCAATGCACATGGCAGCATCTTCTATTTTCTCTTCCAGGTTCCATTCCTTCCAGCTTCTGTCTGCTCTCTATGGCCTTTCTTTACATGTACAATTTCTTTGCTTACAAGGACTTCAGCCATATTGGATTAAGACCCCATCTCATTCAGTTTGGGCACACCTTAACTACTAACATCTTCAAAGGTCCTATTTACAAATGGTTTGCATCCACAGGACCAGGGCTGGGCCCTGGACATGGCTTTTGTGGGGAACATGATTCAAGTTCTAACAACTGGTGAATTCTACCAAACATTCAAGGAAGAAATAATGACAATGCTACACAAACTCCTCCAGAAATCTGAGAAGGAAGAAATATTTCTCAGCTCATTTTATGGGTCAGCATTACTTCATACAAAATGAGAAAGAGGCCTTTAAGAAAAGAAACTACAGATCAATATCCTTCACGAACATAAATGCAAACATTTTAAACAAAACTTTAGCAATCTAATCTAACAAAATATAAAAAGGATAAACCATTATGACCATCGTGACCAACCAGGATACATCCAATGAATGTAAGGTTGGTTTAACACTTGAAAATAAATCAATGTAATTGACCAAACTAACAAACTAAAAAAGAAAAACCATAATCATCTTAATGGACACAGAAAAAGCACTGGACAAAAGCCAATATTTATTCCTGATAAAATCCCTGAGCTGGAATAGAAGGGAACTTCTTTAACATGATAAAGAGCAGTTATAAAAAAACCCACAGCTAACCTCATACTTAATGGTAAAAAACTGAATGCTTTCCCCCTAAGAATCAGGAACAAAACAAGGAGTGATGAGGGGAGGTTTGCACACATAGAATCCTGTTGTGAAGAGCCTTGCATATCACTAAAGGATTATGAATTTATTCAGTAAGTGGGCAGTGAATAGCCATTGAATAATTTTGAATAGGAAGGTTACCCTGTTGATGTTTAGAGATGAATCTTTGACTGTTTGTAGGATGGTCTGAAGTTTGGGGGATGTTTTAGGTATTGAGATAGGGTAGGGAAATCTAAAGCAGTCTTAAATTGGGACTCTTGCAGTAGACATGGAAAGATGATGAATGTGAGACGGACCGTCTATAGGGCTTGTCAGTTGATAGCGATTGAATTGGGGCGTGATAAGGAGCGCCTTCGAGATTGGGCAGATGCAGGATGCTTATAACATTAGTTGAAATCCAATAACGTCCTGCTTGGATGTTCACAAAATTCTTTCACATGTATTTTTTTATGGTATATTTACAAAGCCCTCTAATATAGGCAGAGTATGAGGAAGCTGAATTTCAGAGAGGTTAAACAGTTTACCCAAAGGTAGAAAATTGCAGTGCCAAGAGCAGAGACCAGTTCTTTTTTCTTCTAATCTGGAACTCTTTCTTGTAAAGGTACATTACACAAGGGGGAAGGGTGTTATATTTTCTCTTCTTGTGCTGCTATGTACCACCCACAGAACCAAACTGAATTACGGTTTTCTTTATTTTGTGCTGAAAGCATTGTTTTATGGAAGGAGTGTAAGGCAGGGTATAGGTTAAATACAATTGTATATGTGTTTTATGTGAAAAAAACAGTAAAAAGTCTTTGCCTGGTAGTACTTGATCATACCTTATTTACCTTTGCTGGGTTAAGAGATTTTTGGCAGTGGAAGTTCAAAATCATTGTATTACAGTGGTAACTACTAGACTTTTTACATTTGATACTTTAAAAACATTTGCTGGTTTCCTAGGAAACCAGTGCTTGAGTACCTTATAACCAAACTTTACCATAGATACTAGTTATACAATATCTCAGCAGAAAAAAGCTTTTGGGTTTTAAAAGAGAAATAACAAATATAGGCTGTTGGAATAGTATATACTGCTTTTTCTAGTCAACAAAGGAGAAGACAAAAATAAATCCCAAAATAGAGCCTTTCCACTAATAATGATAATAATAATAAAGCTCTTGCCAGATTTTATCATCCTGTTGTATTTCCAGAGCTGGATTTTCTTTTTGCTTTTCATTAGATTCAATAAGCACATTTGCCAGAGAGATGTTACTAGTTAAAATTTACAAAATTGTTGTGACATATGAGGCTTGAACCAGATCTGGATGTATTATAGAAATATATATAATGATTGAAATGTCAGAGCAATTTGTTTGGTTCAGATATTTTATTGTGTATTAGGAAAATTGGGATAGGGTGGAATTAGAGAGCTAAAATGCAATCTTTCAAATGTGCAATCTCCTTTAGTTCACTCTTAAACATATTTATGCCTGTAATAATATTAATTTAGTGTCAACCAGGTTAAGTAATTTACATTTTCCAAATTTAAGTGAATACGATACTAGTTTAAAATGGTACATGATTGATTTTTTTAAAATACGGTCAGCGTATTATGGTGTTACTCAATATACACCAGATTGTATTCAGCAGAAATTGAAATTAAAAGTTGCAAAAGCTCTATAGGCTTCTACTTGGCAGCCAGAGAGCTTACTTTTGATTCAACAGCTACCAAAATCCCTCATTAATTGGCAACATGGAACAATGATTTTAGGTCTCTGTGCCAACTTCTCGTTTTACTCATAAACTCCAGACATCCATAGGCTTTGATTTTCATGATTTAAACTATGATATGTGGGGCAATTTGCTTTAAAGAACATCTGACTTTGCAGTAAAACAGATATGAGTTTTAATCCTAATTCACTCTCTTGTGAGTCAGGTCCAGACAGGTTAACAGATTAACTCAAAGATACACAGCTACTCAATGGCACAGCCAGGAAAAGGAACTAGTTTTCCTGACACTTGCATCAAGTGTAGTTCCCACTATGTCTTTGTGTCTTCTGTACCTTCAAATCTTTTCAGGTGAGCTTAAGGTCGGCAAGGTGTTATGCAGGACTTGAGCTGTGAATTGCTCTTATCCCCCATAAAACCCTACCAGAGCTCTCTTCTTCCTATCTCTCCTTCTGAAATCCTTGTTTCTTCCCTCGACATATTTTGCCCCTTTCAAGAAAGAAAAATCATCAAGTAAAAACAGTTGGTTAAATGAATTTTTTATTCTTATTCATAAGTGCATACATAGCAATGGGTTTTTATAAAGGAGATTCTATTTAAAATACAAAACAAATAAAAAAAATTGATTTGCATAGTCAAACTAAATTAGCATGTTAGAAGTAGAAAATAATTGTTTTAAGCATAGATCAGGCAGAGCAGTATGAATATTTTGAACATTCTATTTCAGAAAACTAAAAAAAGGAAAAAAACCTAAAAGCCTCAAGAAAAAAATTTTCATTTTTGCCAAACATAACTCTTTTCCTTTGAAAGTAGCTATTTCTGTAGTAGCAGTTGGCGTTGCACCTATGAGCTTCACACGCAGAGCAGAGATGCACTTGGGAAAGGGGAATTTCCAGCGGAGCACTTGAGAGAGTCAGCCTAGAAGTGTACAGACACAGGCTGATTTGATCATTTTAACTAAAACTATACATCTCCTTGCCACCACCTCCTGTGCCTCCATTTACAGTTTAATCAATTTTTTAAAAAGCTGAATTTAGTCTAGCATTTAACATCCTCCAGTATTAACTCCAACTCATTTATTCAACTTTAATTTTTCTTTTGCAACATGATGGTGGTACTCTAGTCAAAATTCTTTTGATACTGTGTTTCTCCTATACAACGTGATTTAGGTTAGCTATGAGAAAACACACTGACACTGAAGCTCAGGAGATTGTGGAAACTCTCTAGAATTTTTTAGGGTGAGGGAATATGGCTTTTTCTTTGCAATAAAGAATAGAGATATCCTCATTGATGTGTGTGGCTTTTTTTTTCAGTGATGTTCCCCAAGTCTATGATTTCCTAAAGAGAGGCAGTCAAAAACTCATCAGCTGTGTTGACTGACAGGCTCCTACACATGAGCGTGTATGTTTTGTGTGTGTGTGTTTGGGGGTTAGGTAAAGAGGAATGTAAATGACTACCCTCTCTTTTCAGTTATTCCTTAGTGGCCTAAAAATATTTTAGACAGGAATGGAAGGACTCAAACAGATAACATCAACTGAGATGGGTGTTCTGGTGGTCATTAAAACTTGAAAGGGTTTGATTTTCCCGAGATTGGAGGAAGGGGCAAAAGCCACTTTAAGTGGTTTATTTTTTTCTGTCTAGTCTAGTCATTCTGATTGGATAGCAACTGAAGCTGATTGAGAGGTTAAGGAGCATATTCCAACATTTTATTGGTTTCTACAAATGACTTAGAGCTCAGGTAGGTGGGGCGATTAAATTGAGTGTTTTAAGAATTTACCAATAAAATGAAAATATTTTGGGTTATTGGAAACTAAAACTGATTTGACTATTTGATTTGATTCTTTCATTTTATAAAGACTTAACTGAAGTACTATATACAAAGTACAGAGAGGCATAAATTTAAAGAATGAGGGGAATTTTAAAAAACTTTTTATTTAGAAATACATTTAAACTTACAGGACAGTTACAAAAATAATACAAACCCCATACAGAAAACTCTAACATACTCCTACCCCCAGATACCCAGATATACCAATTTTTAACATATTGACACATTTGCCATATCACTATATCTAGCTAGCTAGCTATCATCCATCTATCCTTCCATCCATCCATCCACCCATCCATTCATCCATCCATCCAATCCATTTTCTGAACACGTGAGTATAGGTTTTATGTATTATCCTCCTTGAAAAGCTAATACTGACATGTACATTTCCTAAGAACAAGGGTATTCATTTATGTAACCACTTTTAGTGCAGGTATCATGTTCAAGAAATATAACATTGATATAAAGCTTGTAGTCTATATTCTAATTTTTCATATGTCCCAAAATTATCTTTGAGCCTTTTCTCCTCCTTGCAAGATCCCATTAAGTATCATGTATTGCATTTAAATGTCATTGCCTCTTTAGTTACTTTTTCTTTTTTTTCAATTGTGGGAACATATATACAACATGAACTTTTCCATCTCAACCACTCCCATTCAATGGGATTAATCACATTCACAATATTGTGACACACTCACCACCTTCCATTACTAAAACTTTCCTATTTCCCCAAACAGAAACCCTGCACCCATTTATACATTAACTCCTCATTGCCCTCCCCGCTGCCTCTGGCAACCTGTATTCTAATTTCTGTCTCTATGAGCTTGTATATCCTTTTATATTTTCTTTTTAGTTACCATGGGGCTTCAATTAAATCTCCTAAATCTATAAAAACCTCATTTGCTTTGATACCAACTTAACTTCAATTGTATACATAGACTATGTTCCTGTCCTGCTTCTATTCCTCCACCTTTATGTAGTGCTTGGAACAAATTATGTGTTTATACATTATGAATCCCAAATCCATGACTTATCATTCCATTTTATGCATTTGTCTTTTAGATCTTGTAGGAAGTAAAAAGTAGAGTTACGAACCAAAAAAATGCAATAGTAATGGCATTTATATTTACCCATGTCGTTAATCTCACCGTGAACTTTATTTCTTCACACAGCTTTTATCTATTGTCTAGTGTCCTTGCAACCTGCAGAACTTTCTTTAGCATTGCTTTCAGTGCTGGTCTGGTAGTGATTAATTCTCTCAGCTTCTGTTTATCTGGGAATGTCTTAATCTCTCCCTTATTTTTGAGGGACAGTTTTGCCAGTTATGGAATTATTCACTGGCAAATTTGCTTTCAGCACTTTAAATATGTCATCCCACTGCCTTCTAGCCTCCATGGTTTCCATTGAGAAATTGGCCCTTAACCTTACTGAGGCTCTTTTGTACATATGTTGCTTCTCTCTGGAGTCCCTTTCAGAATTTTCTCTTTATCTTTGGCATTAGACAAGTTGATTATAATATGCCACAGGGTGGATCTATTTGGGGTATCCTGTTTGGACTTAGTTGAGCATCTTGGATGTGTATATTCATGTCTTTTGCTAAATTTGGGAAGCTTTCAGCTATTATTTCTTTTTTTTTTTTTTTTTTTAAAATAGTTTATTTTTTTTTATTTTAACAACATTAAGATTTTCTTTTAATAAAAACATTCATTCCTATTTACTCATTAAATAGGAATCCTTTAATAGCTTCATGGTGTTTCCTTGTATTGCTGTAATATCATTTTATTAAATCTCTATTAAAAAAAAAAATGCATGTCAGCTATTATTTCTTTGAATATTCTTTCTGCCCCTTTCTCACTTTCTTCTCCTTCTGGGACTCCCACAAGGTATATATTTGGTATGATTGATGGTGTTCCATAGGTTCCTCAGGCTCTGTTTACTTTCTTTCATTCTTTCTTCTTTCTATTCCTCTGACTAAATGATTTCAATGGTCTCATCTTCACATTCTCTGATTCTTCTGCTAGCTCCAATCTGCTGTTGAAACTCTCTAGGGAATTTTTATTTTCTGTTATTATGGTTTTCAGCTCGGTTTGGTTTCTTTACATGGTTTCCATCTCTCTATTGATATTCTTTTTGTGTTCATCTTTCATTTTTCTGATTTTCTTTAGTTCTTTGTCCATGTTTTCCTTTAACTCTTCGAGCATAATTAGGACCATTTTTAAAATGTCTTTGGTATGACCTCGGTATGCTCCTCCTCATTGGTGGTTTCATAATGCTTTGATCTTTCCCTTTATCTGGCCCACCACTCCCTGTTTCTTTGTATATTTTGTGACCTTTTGCTGAAATCTGGACACTTTGATATTTTAATGTGTTATCACTGGAATTTAGACTCTGAGCTATCTGTTTCTTAAGCTTATATCAAGACAGAGCTTTCCTTGATTGCAGGAGCTACCATACACAAAAAAAGAGGTTAAAAATGGCACCTTTCCTATAAAAATTCGAACAGCCTTCTTTGCAGAAATAGAAAATCCAATCATCAGATTAATATGGAAAGATAAGAGGCCCTGAAGAGCAAAAGTGATGTTGAAAAAGAAGAATGAAGTTAGAGTACTTATACTTTCTGATCTTAAGGCTTATTACAAAACTACAGTAATCAAAACATCATTGAAATGACACAAGGACAGAGATATAGACTAATGGAGTCAAATTGAGAGTTCAGAAATCAACCCTTACATTTATGGCCAACTGGTTTTTGCCATGAGTGCCACGTCCACTCAATTGGGAAAGAATAGTCTTCAACAAATGAAGCTGGGAAAACTGGATGTACATATTCAAAAGATTTAAAGTGGACCCCTACTTCACACTGTATACAAAATTCAACTCAAAATGGGTCACAGATCTTAATATAAGAAACAGAACTATAAAATCTCCTAGAATAAATTATAGGGAAACATCTTCAGGACCTTGTTTGGCAATGCTTTCTTAAACTTTACACCCAAAGCATATACAACAAAAGAAAACATAGATTTTGCACATAACAGGACTTTATCATGAAAGTAAAATGGCAGCCTACATAATGGGAGAAAATATTTGGAAAATACATATTTGATCAAAGTTTAATATCCAGAATATATAAAGAAATCCTACAACTCAACAACAAAAAGATAAACAACCCAATTTAAAAAGTAGGCAATAGACTTGAATAGAGATTTCTCTAAAGAAGATATGCAAATGACCAAAAAAGCATGTGAAAAGATGCCTTTAGGGAAATGCAAATTAAATCCACAAGAAGATACTATTTCATAGCACTAGAATTAATGGCTACTATTTTAAAAATGGGAAATTACAAGTATTGGAGAGGATGTGGAAAAATAAGAACATTCATTCTTTGAATGAGGAAGACAGTTTCTCAGAAAGTTCAATATAGAATTACCATATGACCTGGTAATGCCATTTCTAGGTATATTCTCCAAAGAACTGAAAGCAGGGACTTAAACAGATATTTACACAGTGATCTTCATAGCAGCATTATTTGCACTTCCAAAAGGTAGAAGCAACTGAATGTCCATCAAACAATGAATGGATAAACAAAATGTGGTATATATATACACACTGGAGTATTATTATTTTTAGCCATAAAAATGAAAGAAATTCTGATGTATATGACAACATGGATGAAACTTGAAAACATGTTTAGTGAAATAAGACAGACCCAGAAGGACAAATATTGTATGACCTCATTGATATGAAATAATTAGAATAAGAAAATTAGTAAAGTCAAAATCTAGAACTCAGGTTACCAATGGCTGGGGTTGGGGTAGGGTCTGCTGAGTTATTTCTTGAATTGTACAGAGTTTCAATTAGGGACAATGGAAAAGTTTTGGTAATGGATGGTGGTGATGGTAGCACAACATTGCTGACAAAATTTACAACATTGAAATATATATGATTGTGGTTAAAAGGGGAAATTTTAGTTTGTATATAGTTACTAGAATAAAAACTTGAAACAATATAATCATAGGATTATACAACACTAACAGTGTACCCTGGATTTAACCATGGACTATAGTTGATAGTATAGTTATTAAAATGTTCTTTCATCAATTATAGCAAATTTACCACACTAATGCAAGTTGTTAATAATAGGGTATTAAATGGGGACTCTGTATTTTATGCATGATTTTTCTGTAAGCCTACAACTTCTCTACTAAAAAAAGGAAAAAAGAGAGGATAAGCATAGTGGGATCATTAAGTCTTATAAAGGAGTCATAGATCTGAGTCTGTGTATGCCTTGGGAACCATTGTACTTTCATTTACCTGCTCTAGTGAAATTCTTCTCATCAGGAAAGTCTGTAATGGTGTCATTTTCTTTTTCTACTATATCAGCATTTTAACTGGTTTTCTTCCTCTTAATGTGTAATTAGTACTTGTTGAGCTCTATTTTTTGTCATACAGTTATCAAGATTTTGGATAAGTATCAACTGGCCTAATTACTAATAACTACATTTTGCAATGTGAACTATCATGTTGATTATGATGCTGGGCACTTCATGGGCATTATTTCCAGTCTTTACCACCATTTTTTGAATGCTTACTATGTGTCTGGTTCTGTGTCCTAAGTACTTTATGTGAACAAGCTCATAAAATTTTCCCAACAATTAGGAGTAGTTAGTAAAATTATTTTCATTTTACAGATGAAGGAGATAAGACAGAGTCCTAATAGAGACATTACTTTATCACAGCAGTATCAATTCCTTTTTAAAAAAAGTGTTGATATTTTGTTCATCATGGATTTCTTTTTTTTTTTTTTTAAAGATTTATTTATTTATTCCTCGCCCTCCCTTGTTGTTTGTGCACTCGCTGTCTTGCTTTCTGTGTCCATTTACTGTGTGCTCTCTATGTCTGTGTGTCTTCTCTTCTTCTTGTCTTCTCTTTAGGAGGTACCAGGAACCGATCCTGGCACCTCAATCACTTGAGCCACTTCAGCCCCCTGGTTTGTTGTGTCTCTCATTGTCTCTCCTCTTTGTCTCTTTTTGTTGTGCCAGTTCTCCGTGCCGGCCAGCTCACCACGCGGGCCAGCTCACTTTCACCAGGAGGCCCCAAGAAAGGAACCCGGGACCTCCCTTATGGTAGACGGGAGCCCACATCTGCTTCCCAGAATCAGTTTTTGATATCTTTGAAAAGGGCTATGCTCATGTAATATAATTTATCAATTCCTTAAATGCAATACATTATCTAACTCCTCTCAATGGATTCAAGATGAGATATGGCTGAGCTTTTAATTTTTTTTTTCTTAGACAAAACTTCAGTTCTGTGTTAGAAAATGAGCCTTTCTCTGGAAATATTTGGTGGCTTCTTAACAATGTCTTTAACTTTATGGCTGTATGAGAGTGCTTCTTGAGGTAGTGATATCTTCATCACTGGGGCTTTCACTAAAAGCTAGATGTCACAGATGTTGATGAGGGAAAGGGAAGTTGTATTAAATGGCATTTAAGACCCCTCCCTATCCTGAGAATCTTTGAGATTATAAATTCTATTAAAACTATTTCAGGACACAGTTAAGAGTAGAAGAGCAATTTTTAGGTCAGTGCTTTATGGCTTTGGGCCAAATGCCACCCAAAGCTTGGCAGAGCAAAGAGAAGTGAATATAATGGGATCTGTTTAAAAAGAGAGAGAGAGAAAAGATTGGAGTAACTTTCTTTGCAGGAGTAGTTAACGTTTTAGGGTGAATTTAAGAAAAGATACGTTCAGATCAATATATTACTACCATGCCATTTTAATTACAGAATATAGAATACATAAATATATGAGTTTCAAAAAGGCAGTTAGACAAATTGTTTCTAAAAGTGACGTTTGTGTTCCGTGAATTTCTAAGTAGCTTATGTTTTCAAGGAACCATTAAAAATAATAATAGTAACTATTTTTATTATGACAGATTTTATTGAGCATTTTTATCTGTGCCAAGCACTGTACTCTTTCATATGGGTTTTTCTCCGTAGTTTTTACACTAACCCATGAGATAAGTATTATTAGCATGAATTTTCAAATAAGGACATCAAGGCTCAAGAAAGTAAAGAATCTTGCTTAAAGGCAGTATCTAGATTAGAACACAGATCTGTCGCCTGAATCTGCTCTCTTCATCTGCTGTTCTCATTGCTTCTGCAGAATATTCTACTTCATCTACAGAAAATAACTATGTCTGCTGTGTTTACTTATGGTCTAGTTCACCATATAGTTAAAGCATCTTTCCTTGAATAAATGAGATTTTGGAAAGGGGAAGCAGCAGCATATTGGTTCTGAATGTTAAGCTCCAATTATCTTGGAACCTGGTCTCTTAGTAGCTTAATGTGTGGCTCAGTTAGGATTTTAGATAAAATAAAAAGAAAATCATGTAAAATCCTGAGCCCTGTCTTGGAGCTGAATATAGGTTGCTTGGATTAGTAAATAGTTGTCCCAAGAAGAATTCTTTATTTTTTTTTCTCAGTCCCCAAAACGTTAAGTTCATTTGCAAAATCCTATTCAATGGCATGGCTCAGTTGTACCAAAATATGTCTTTGGTAAAGTAAAATTAAACTAAATGTTCTACGAGTGATAGGAAATGAAAGGAAGAATTCACAGTCTTTCAGAATGGTCTATCTTTTTGGTTTTCACTCTTTTGTGCTTTTGCCTGCAAATATTAAAGTATTTCATAAATGTTAATTCTCTCAGTGTTTAGAGAAATCTTCCTGATTACCTAGAAAGTCCAATTATATTTTGATCTTAAGTATTTTGAGGGAAAATCTGGAGTATTGAAAATAGAAATTCATGGTACAGACATGTGTATATTTAAATATGCTTATCAAAGAGAGTGAATCATGCTTTAGTATCTGAAAGATGTATTTTGATAGAGAAATTTTTGACAAAACAAAACTATATAAAACTACTTTTAACTCTAATTAAGTGACCCTGTTCATTTCCTGTTTTTGATTTTGGACATTATTCCAAAACTGTCTCTAGAGAGTGTTAAAATTCTTGGCCTATAAATATAATGACAATTTTAGCCTTACCACAAGACAAATATTTCCATTTGACAAGTGAGAGCATGTTGATATACTTTAAAAACTAAAAACTCTTTGAATTAAGTTTAGAGATTTTTGAATTTTTAATAAAATTTTAGGATTCATTTTGGCTGAATTATTTTTGATCAATAATCTAAGAAAGCTATAATGTATGCTCAACAACAAGAAGTATCCATTTGAAAACAGAAAATTAACCTCCAATGAGAAGAAATAGTTGTCTTGCACTTGGGACTTGAAAGTCATGAGCACAAGTCCCAAATGTCAATGGACTCGCAATGTGTAAATGTCAATAAAGACTTGCTGTAAAAATTGCTATTTTGCATTTCTTATCTTTGGGAGGGTTTTTTGAAAGTTTTTCTCTTTTTTTATCTTTTTAAAAAAAGTTTTCTATTTTAGTTTGGGGGCTGTTTTAGTTTCATAGGCTGATCAAACAAAGACCATGAAAGGGTCTACTTAAATAATGGGAATTTATTCGCCCAGGGTTTTGAGGCCAGGAAAATGTCCAAATCAAGGCATCATCAAGGCAATATTTTCTCCCCAAGGACTGTGGCGTTCTTGGATTGGCTGCTGGTTGATTCTTGCTTCCTCTGTTACATAGTGGCATCTCCTGGTCTCTTCCTTCTCTTCCAGATTCTGTTTCAGCATCTCTCCCTTATGTCTTAATTCATTCTGCTTAAAAGGACTCCAGTAATAGGGTTAAGACCCATCCTGATTGGGCTGGGCCACACCTTAACTGAAAGTAACCTCATCTAAAGGTCCTACTTCCAATGGATTCATACCCACAGGAATGGATTCGCTTCAAACCACCCCTTAGTTGTGGAACAAAGTTCTCTAGAACTGAGAACCTTATTTATATGCCAATATAAATAATAAGAGGGTCAAAGTACTCACCTTTCCTAAGATTACTTCCATTTTATTAAAGAAAATTGCTTTAAGCTAAATAATGATGAATTATAGTCACCAATAAGTATTTGGAAAGGTGAGGTTGTTTGGGCAGTGGTGGAGATTTTTCTGATATTGCTAAAATCACCACAAATTATGAGGCTTACTGTGAAGACGGAATGAGTTTAGAAAGGGATATTTGAGATCCTGAAGTCAACCTTTACATATACCATGATTTTCTTTAGGCCCCGGGAACAATTTTTCTCCGTCTCCCTTCTGAACATATTCAAATTATTTCCCACTGCATTCTTTGGTCCCTTGTTGTTAGCAGCTTGCAAAAAATCTGTGAAATCCAAGGAATTTCCCAGGAATATATAGAGGAGTTTGTATTAGATGGTTTGCATTGCTCAGCCAGGTCTAACCGTCTGTGTAAAACCACACTTGTATCGATAACAAACTTGGCACACTTGATTTAAGTACATAATATATCTGGCAGAATCATCATTAAACTGATACCATTTTCCCCTTTTCGCATGTATGCTGTACAAGTACTACATGTCCCTTAGTCATTTTGCAAAGAATATTTTTAAAAGTCCCAAGGCATTGTATCAGTTTTCTATTGCTGTTCTAAAGAATTACCACATACTTAGTAGCTTAAAACAACACAAATTTATTATCTTATAGTTCTGAAGGTCAGAAGTCTGATGTAAGTTTTACTGAGATAAACTCAAGGTGTCAGCAGAATAGGGTTCCTTTCAAGAGGGTCTAGAAGAGAATCCATTTCCTTATCTTTTCCAGAGATGACCACATTCCTTGGCTCTTGTGGCTCATCCATCTTCAAAGCCAACAATGGCTAGTCCAGTCTTTCTCATACTGCATTACCCTGATTTGGACTCTGCTGCTGCCTTCACGTCACTTGTGCTCGGATGGCACCCACCTGGATAGCCCTTTTCAAAGTCCGAACCATTAATCACTCTGCCAAGTCCCTTTTGCCATGTAAGATAATATATCCACATGTTCCAGGGATTAGGACCATGGACATCTTTGTTGGAGCATTGTTCTGCCTTCCACAGACATGAAGGGGTTTTGTTTAATGGTTGAAAAGTATCTTTTTGATGGAGGAAATTGTTATATACCCATTTTGGAGATAGATTTAATCATAATTTGGGGCCCATGATATTTTCTTCCTCCACATTCTACATTTTTAGGGGTGTATTTAAACTATCTCTATTTAAATAACTATAGTAGCAAAGAAGTTCATTACAAATAATAATAGATATTTTAGTTTGCTGAAGGCTGCCAATGCAATATACCAGAAATAGGTAGGCTTTTATAATGAGAATTTATAAGGGTAAAAGCTTACATTTCCAAGGCTATGAAAATGTCCAAATCAAGGCATCATCAAGAGACACTGGGGAAGCGGCTGTGGCTTAAGTGGTTGGGCTCCCATTTACCATATGGGAGGCCCCAGGCTCGATTCCCGGGGCCTCCTGATGAAGGCAAGCTGGCCCGTGTGGCACAGTAAGCTGGCGCAGCAAGATGACACAATAAAGGGAGACAAGCAGACACAGAAAAACACACAGCAAATGGACACAGTGAGCACCAGCAACAAGGGGGGATAAATAAATAAATAAAATAAATCTTAAAAAAAAAAAAAGAGAGAGACCCTGTCTCACCAGGTTGCAGCTGTGGTTGATCAGGCACATGGTGGCGTAATCTAAAGAGCTTTCTCTTGGAGCTCAGCTGTTGGCAATCAAGCACAGGACAGGGCATAATGGCGGCTTGCTCATCCCTCCATTCTCCTCCAGGCCTGTGGCTAGTTCTGATTGGGGCTACTCTGTCTGTGGCTTCTCTCTGTAACTGCAGCTTTTTTTTGTGCCTATGGCTTTTTATTCCTCTGCTTATAAAGGACTCTAGAAAAAGGACTCTAGAAAAAGTGAAAGAGGCGGGTCACATCTTACCAATGTACTTGCCAAAAGATCCTACTTATGAGTCTACATCTACAGGAATGGATTAAGTTTAAGAACATACTTTTCTGGGGTCCATATGGCTTCAAACCATCACAATGGATAACATTCACTGATTATTCCACTCAGAGCTAAGAACTCTTTATGCCTTATTTCACTTTATCCTCATAACAACCCTCTGCTGAAGGTAATATTTTTCTCCCATTTTAAAAAATGATAAAATTGAGGACTTGAAATTTTAAGTAATTCCCCCAAAGCCATGTAGTTAGTGACAGAATTGTGACATGAAAACAAGTTGTGCAAATCCAAGACTGGTGCCCTCAAATTGAAAAATCCTTGAGGTTAGGATATTTATTTGCAAATCCCATCACCCATTAGGGCTTCATCCACAATGAGCACCCAGTAAATGTTCATTGGGTTCATGAATGGTGTTACACAATGATTTACTCCATTAATTTTCTAATTGGTACATATAATGGGTGAGATCAATGTGGACCTAATGGCAGAGTATTCATGAATATTGCTACCCTTGTTTTACTTAATGCCATCCTTGGTGGTGATTGTTGACACTAGTCTCAAGAGCAGGCCTTTATCATTGCCAGTACTCTGCTCCTGGTATTATAGGTGGAAATATTGTCCCTTCTTCTGCACCTCTTGCAGCATCATCTCCCACTAAGGGGGTTTTGGCAGAAACTTTAGAAACATCTGTTGCCTTAGCCCAGGAACAAACTAGTTTCTCCATATCTATTGAGGACAGCACTTGGGAATTCATTCATCAGTCTTCTTCAAGAGTCCCTTTGGTCTAAAGCCATGGGATTAAAAATCCTTAGAGCCCTATTATCCTGGATATGTAAGAAAGGGGAAAGAAATGTGGTAGAACAAATTGAAATTATGCAGCATGATGTTTTCCTAAACACTAGTGAGGTATCCATCTTACTAGAATGGCACATGTAGAAAATTTCAGCATAGCACTGGAAATTTTGGTTCAGACTCTACCAATTTCCAATCCCAGCACTGCCAGTTAACAGCTCAGTGACTTAAGGCAAGTCCTTCACCTCTTTGGGAAAATAAACGTGACCTGTCTGGGTACACAAATATGATTAAGATTTAGTCTCTGATCTCAAAGGAAACCATAATTTCCTGATCAAATGTAATAACCCAATTTATTTAAAATAAAATTACAAGTATGGATAATCATCGCTCCACATATCCTTCTTGGTTTTCTTTTAAGGAAGAAAAAAAGGCAGCTTTTTTATCAGGAACTGATCTGACACTCACAGGCCTTAGCATTATTATAAACTGGTATGACTCTTATGCCTAAGCCATGTTCTCCTATTGCACAAAAACAATCTCATGGACCATCCACTTCAGATCAGCTCACTGTGTAAGCCACAAAACCAGACATTCCCTTCTCTCACTAAATGAGCTCCTGGCTGCTTCTTTATAGTTACAGCTTTAGCCTCAGTCTAGTCTGCCCTCCTTATAAATAATATTTATTGAGCTATTCAGAGACTTGTCCCTGCTTTCTGACAATACCTAATTAAGGAAGTAAACCTCCACTCACTTATACCCTCTCCCAAATCCTCTAAAACAAAGCCTAAATCATATTATAGGTTATTTATAACACCCTCTTACTGAGATGATTCACAGTTCCTCAAGGTGTGTGTTCTCCTTCCCTGCAACTGATAATAAACCCAACTTCTTCAACTATGGGTGTGTTCCTGGTTGTCTTTGGCTGAAGTGCATTGATGCATCCAAAAACCAATTATATCAATGACTGAAGTCAAATATTATATTAAAAATAATTAAATTCTATAACAGTTTTAACAAATTTTCTTCTTTAAAAAGAAATTTTATTTTTTTACCAATAAATTTGGTTTAAAAAAAAAATACAACCCAGAAGAATAGAAGAATAGAAGACTATCTCCTTGCATGCTCTTTCCATTCTCCACCCCCAACAGGAAACACAGTATGTGGGTCAGTTTACTCATTTTAATCAAAAGCCTGGCCACTATATTTTTAATTCCCTAGAACTCTTTTTTTTTTTTTTTTTTTTTAAAGATTTTATTTATTTATTCATTTATCCCCCCCTTGCTGCTTGTGCTCGCTGGGTCAGCTAACCACGCCGTGCGGGCGGGCTTGCCTTCACCAGGAGGCCCCGGGAACCGAACCCGGGGCCTCCCATATGGTAAACGGGAGCCCTACTGATTGAGCCACAGCCGCTTCCCTAGAACTCTTTCTTGTTCTCTGATTATTCTTCCTTCATTATATTCTCTAGACTTTTACCAGTGCAATATCCTCTTGCCTTTCTCCTCTGTAGACACAAATTTGATGTCATTATGATTTTTATTAATATCATTTTAAGTCGTTTTCCTGAAATACTGTGTGCATGGGTGTGCACGTGTGTGTGCCTTTCTTGTTCTTTCACTTTCATGTTACAGAAGTTATCCTTACTTGTCTGTTCATATTGATGAGAATGAAGATTTAGCAAAGCTGACCCATGTTTTTGAAGATGCGGCTTGATAAACTGCCTTGCTTTAGAGAGAGTGGGAGGGTGGCAGCCTTCATGCTTTTCATCCCTTAATGACAGAATGCTAAAGGTTTTATTCCTATTTACCAATTTGTAATTCTGCCCTAACTGGGAGCAGTCATGTATGAAGAGTATCTGTATGAAAGGATAGACTATTTGCTTTCAGATTAGTGGCAGTATAGCTTCAACCCTGATTGTTCTATGATCTTTTGCTTATAGAAAAAATAGAGAAAAGTCCAGAAAGTTCCATTAGAATTTGAGTGAAGTTTCTGTTTACTGACCAGTCTACTTTGCTATTATTGCTCTCATTGACCTCTTGGACAAAACTGCTCAAAAACAGCCTATGAAGACGCTCATCATGATTATGTCCTAAAGATCAGCTGTCTATTCGGTAGCCTGGTTGGGAAGCTAGATGTGTGTCCTCTGACTCTGGTTCCATTGAATTTATAGCTGACTTGCAATGTTCTAAGTACTTTTTTGTTTGTTTGTTTGTTTTGTTTTTATTGATTTCTAAGTACTTTTTAATTTGTATTTTAACTCATTTAATTCTCACAACCACCCTATGAGTCAAAAACGGCAGCTTTGTTATCAGGAACTTATACATTTTGCAGACAGCTATTAAAATACTGGCATTTAAAATTTTCCCTCTCTTTAAAAGAATGAAAGATTTTTATGTTACTTAAAAAGCACTGGTTTGAATTATGAGCATGAATATCAATTTCCTATCTTGGGAGTAGATGTGGCTTAAGCAGTTGAGTGCCTGCTTTCCACATGGGAGGTCCCAGGGTTTAGTTCCTGGTGCCTCCTAAAAACAAAAAGAACAACAACAAAAAACAACAAGCAAACAAACAAAAGAGCCAACTTAGGGGAGCTGATGTTGCTCAGTGGTTGAGCGTCGGCTTCCTACATACGAGGTCCCAGGTTCAGTTCCTGGCCCAGTACCTCAAAAAAAGAAAATTTCCTATATTATTTAATTCTAGTTGAACCTAGAGTTGCACAAATAGCCAACTGTTTTCACATATGAATTTGAACTCTATAATCACTATGATTGTATGGAAATCAAACTCTAGCCAAATATTTAAAAAATAGAATAGTTATTTTCATCAGTATTTTTGTGTAGTACTTTAAACTTAAACTGAATTTATATTTATCTTCTTCGGTCATAAGCTACTCCATCTACTTAGTATCTGTGGCTTTGCCTTGGGACTCTAATGCTGTTTAAGCTTTTAACTACTAATTTTCAAAGTAAGGGGAAAAGTAAACAATATGGAAAATTTACTGCAGCAGTATGACTCTTGGGCTGAACAGAGCCAAAGCTCAAATGCCTAATGTCTGTCTATATTTACAGAAGGGAACATGGAATTTCAAATCAAATGCATCTAGTTTTCTAGACTTGACAAACAGCCTTTTGTAAAATCTTTTAATTGACATGGGTATCTATTATATATTCACAGTAATTGAAATTAAATACTGGATAATTAGAAGTTAGATTCTATTGCTTATTTAATAAGAAAAATAAGAGTTCTTAAAAAAGAACAGTAAAAATTCAATATTCATGTCTCAAGCTTAGTGCTAATAAGTATTGATTTAGCAACAAAGACTTTAATTTGATGAACGCTTATGCCACTATAATGAAAATAAATATATTTTAATGAGAGTCTTTTTTAGTTACTGGTAATGATGGCCTACAATTAGCCATCTTGATCTCCAGCTTTTAATATGACTCTCATTCTTGCCTCTTGGCTATCCAGAGTAGAGTTTAAGTGGATTTTTCAGGAGGCCTAATATTGGCAATAAATATGCTGATACCTCACATTTGTAAGCAATCTGTGGCTTTTGACATGCTTTCTCATGCATCATCTCCTTATCTTCACCACCACCTCCAGATTTTTCAAAGCAGGCAAACATATTAGAAAATATAAGTAGGTATATTTTCCAATATCTGCCCACATAAGCCATGATGTGTAATTGGGGGATAAATCTCATTCAATTATAGTTACACTACCAGGTAGAATAAAATGAAAAATAAGAAAAGTCCTCAAGGATAAAGCCTCATAAAGTCTTCAAGAATTTATACCTGAAATGTCAGAAACTGGAGGTCTAAAAGCAGATTTGAATGATACCTATTTTTTTTATTTCACCAGCAAAGTATTTTGAAAATTTTGAATGTAATGCCTTTTAGTAGCCAAGTTGCCCCAATCCCAAATCTCTTTCACCTGGCTTGTATTACTTATTTGTGATGACTTCCCTTTTCCTAAAGGAAGGACCGCTTTGTTCCCTAACTTTAGGTGCTCCAGTCAGATCATGTTCCATGTGAATGGGTCTCCCTGGAGCACCAATATGGGCCTTTTTGAGACAGTGGAGTTTTCTACCCCAGCTGAGGAGGCTGGAGCCATCCCATCTTTTTGGGTGTCAACAGGAAAGGTTTCAAGGAGGGGATGACTTCTGAGATGGACCTTGGAGATTGGACCTCATTCTAATGTTTTTGCTCAGATGATATAATTTCATAAGAAACAACTGGAAAATTGGGGAAAATTGTTTAAAACTCTAGTTAATCATGGGTTGCATTCACACTACTTAATTAAAAACATAATTGTCCATGTCAGAATCCTGTGAGTCATCCTAACCCTTTTTGCCCCTAAACCCCAACCCCTACCCCATTAGGCAGTCGGAAAGTTCTATGGCTTTTCTTTTCTAAATACATCTCCACTCTTCTTTGCAGTCTCCATCTTTACAGACTCTGTTGTGGTCCAGGCCTTAATCATTTATGTCAAGTGAGCTTTCTCTCCAGCTGTGAGTCTCCCCTACCTAAAAGCCTCCAATGTTTCTCCATAGACTTCATAAAAAAGAAAAAGTTCCTTAGTATGACATAAAAGGTCCACTATGGCCTAGCTCCTGCATTTCTCACCATCATTTTCTCTTTAGACATACTTTCACTATCAAACTTTGTAGATCACTGACTATATCACTTTATTTTATGTCCAGTGCCTTTGGTAATATTATTTCCTTTGCCTGAAACAACCTTTTCCTCCAGTCTGGCAATGTCTTTCTTCCATTTCAGGCTTATATCCAGCATCATCTTCTCTAAGAAGTTTTTTCCTGGTTATCCTACATCAGTGGTCTCGATCTGGGAGTGCAGTGGGTAAACTCCAAGATATTTCCAAGGGACTATCAGACATCTTTTGTGCCCCTTTTCACATGCTCTCAGCCCACCTTTTTACTTTAGCTATTACTGCAACAACCATCTGCATACAAGTGTAACTAATAGCATCATGCCTCAGCTGCACCTCACTGCTCTTATTCTCACCCTTACCCTAATTCTTCTAGGTTTGCTTACTTGTGCAAACCTGGAAGGGAATGGGTATTATCACTTCTTAGGAACTCTAGATCAATGAGAGATGGTGCCAATATATATTCTCCTCTTCTATGTCTCCCATGGACAATTCTGAGGCATATTCTACAGGGCTCTGTGGAGGGTCCCCAGGGGCATTGAGCTCTGGTTGCTCGTGGTGGTCACTGGCTCAGTGACTGCTTGGCTTGGTTTTCCCTTCTTTCCTGCTTCACTCTTCCCGTGTGTTTCTTGGGAACACTTTCCCATATACACTACCTATATGCAAGCCCTTTACTCAGATTCTGTGTTCTGGTGGATCCCAGGATAAGACAGAAGATATAAGAGCTAGGATATATGTAAAGAAATAATTTTTCAGATCTTCAAATTCGATATGTATTCTTTTCTAAAATTGACTCACCTGAGAGTGTATGTGAAAGGGTAAGCAATAAGAAACTGTCAAACATAAAAATACATTTTATGGGGGAATTAGAAAGCAAATAGATTTTCACCAAGGGGAGAAAAAAATGATGAGTTTTAAGAAGAATTTTTTTCATGTATTTTATAGTGGGCAATAAAAGAGTAATGAAACAGTTTTGTTTTAAATGTCAATATTTACTCTACTCTAGAAATTACATCTTTAGAGCAGAACTCTAAAGACCCTTGCCTTTGGTTCTCCACCACAGCTTACATTGGGACCACCCAGGAAACTTAAAAAATGCTAATGCCTGGGTTCTGCTGCCAGAGAAGCTGATTCATTTGTTCTGGTGTGGTCCAGGAATGGGTATTTTTTAAAAGCTCATAAAGTGAATATATTTTGTAGCCACTGCTTCAGACTGCTCTTGCCCTTTTAAGTATCCTAGACTTGTACTGAAATGCAGTTAACTCGGGTACCAAGAAGGGTCAGGTAGGGGCCACAATGAGTCAATGGACCAGGTGGGGGACTGGGATGAATTAGAAGACACATGCACCCTCCTAACGAAGTAACACGATTCAGTTCCAACAAACCCTTGACTTGCTGGAACACAGACCCATGATGTCAAACGTGCTAGTTTTTCAAGAGAAACAGAAACTCCAACTTTTAAAATAATGTGAAATGAGCTAAGTTTTAAGAATTTCCTTAAGTCCATCCCCTTGTTTATTTCATTCTTTTAAAATGCTGTTGCAGAGCAAATATAACAACTGTCAGTCCAATGGGATCCATGGACCAACAGTGTTATACATTAATCATACATTGCAAGAGCATCTTGTCCTCTAACCTGCAGGGTCTCCAGTGCAGAGTCAAGGTGTTACTATTTCCATGCTGACACTTGGAATATGAGGGATAAGCTATGTATTTATAAAAATTACATTCTTTAAGCTTCCAGATAGGACTTTTTTTCATCCATGTAGGATTTTTAAAGAAAATCGGATAGTTGTGACTTTGCATCAATTCCTGTGATTGCTTGTTTATAGTTACTTTCCTCCAAACTATACAAATTCTCTTGATTCTTTGTTCTTTAATGAGAGAGACAATTATCTCTGCTATTCTAAGGAAAGGTCAGAGGCTGACTGTATAGTGGAAATAAAAACATTTTGAAATTTCCTCAGAATATTAAAGGAGAATGAGGAGGGGAATCTTGGACAGCCAGCGGGAGCCTTTTTCTGAATGCTGGGAGGGGAAGACAGAAGCTCTAAACTGGGAGGCCACAAGATAAAACCTGGCACTTTCTCAGGCTTGGTATAGAGCCCATTAAGTGACCCATCCTGGCTTTGGTTCTTTCCAAACTGGGGGTGACTGAGGTTGGGGGATTTATATGGGACCATCCATTGTAATGTAAATGGTAGAGCTCTGTTGCATTCCTTCTTGCACTCAGAAAATTGCAGCCCTATGCTAATGGTGATCACAGAAGTGGAGGATGATTAAACAAATTATTAAAAACAAAAAGGAACTGTACTGAATGTCCTCTTCACCCACTTTTGCTGGGCAATTCAGGGAATTCTTCATTTGTTGTGCGTGTGTGTATGTGTGCATGTGTATGCCTGTGCTTACATGTGTTTCCACATGGCATCTAAGGAAAAAATGAAAAAAGAAGATACTTTGAAAAGTTAATTCAGGGGGAACAGATGTGGTTCAACCAGTTGAATGCCTGCTTCCCACATGGGAGGTCCCAGGTTCAGTCCCTTGTGCCTCCTAAAAAACAAAAACAAAAATAAAAAACAACAAGCAAAAACAAACAATAAAACCAACTCAGGGAAGTCGATGTGGCTCAGTGGTTGAGCGCCGGCTTCCCACATACGAGGTCCCATGTTCAATCCCCGGCCCTGGTACCTAAAAAAAAAAAAAGTTAATTCAGATGTGAAAAAATTCTAATTGTACTTAAAGACATTATTTGATACTTAAATGTCAAGAAGTAGAGAGAAGGGTAACATTATAAAAGAAGGAAATTGAATAAAAACATCTAAGTGTTCAAGAGTCTGGAAAAATCTACCCGGAACATTAATGGTCACCAAAAAGTAAAGAATGCTTTGAATATTTATTGTTTATTGGTATTAGTGGTGTTTGTGTGTGAGATGGACAGCTGTGTCATAATTTTTATGTCAGAATAATGACTTAAGTAAATATTGTCTGCAATAAATTTTTCCAGGAAATGATTTCATGTTCACATATGCAATAAATGATTTTTTTTTTAACTTGGCTTAAAAGTATCCACTTTTTCTTCCCAAAGCCATGAATTAAACAAAAGTCAAAATTCCTGGTAAATTTCTCATGAAGTTAAAAAAGATGAGTTGAAGTTCTCTTGCGTAGAGAGATATTAGAAATAGGTTCTTCTAGAATCAAGAGCAGGAAAAAAATAACAAAAGAATTGTTGTTCATCTGGGTTTGGGTCTGATTAGGTATGAGAGCTGGTTGACTGCTGTCTGCCTGAGGCTATCTACCCTGAAATGGAGAGATTCCTGGTTCTCAGAGTGAGCTGGCAAAATCCTTAAATATTTTTTGCATTATTTATTACTTATATCCCATCTACTTGTGAATAAAAATGTTAATGCAATTTATAACAAAAGACATATATTGAATAAGATTAGGAAAAGAGACATTGAAAATCCTAATAGTCAATGTCTTACATGCTACAAAAGTTGTCATCAAAGTGCATTATTAAAATGTAGTTTTTTGACAGCATTTCATAGGGGAAGCTTGAGTAATTCTGTGATAGAATACTTTGCTTATCAGATTAAATACATAGACGGATTTTAGATAATCTAGAAGAGTGTTTCTCAAAATGTGATTTGTGGACAACCAGCATATGCATAATTTAAGGTACTTGGTAAAAAAGCAGATTGTCAGTCACTAACCCAGATCTATTGACACCGAATCTCTGGGCTGAACTTAGGTGTCTCTATTTTAACCTGTCTAGATGATCCTGATAAATCTGAGAAGTAGATGAATGGGTGGTTAGAAATCCCTTCAGTTATTACTCTCTTGTACTGATAATCTTTTCCCCAAAGAAATCCAAAGTGACCGGGAATAGGAGTGAAAATTTTCCTCAGTTGTCTGAAGGAGGATCTGCATGTAGGTGGCAAAACAACCTTCTGCTACGGCCAAGTCTACAGGCTGCCCTCCAGCCACACATACCAACTGCAGCATCTGGGCATCCCCAGAAGCCTGACTTACACCACAACTTTGCCCGTCTGGCGAAGTAGGGCGCCTTTCCTCTCCCTGCCTTTTGTCAATTGCACCTGCATTTTAATGATTATAACTACCATTGATTTTGCTTTTATTACTTCCAGGTGCCTAAAATATTACCCCATTTACTTTAGTGCACTCTTCACAGCATCTCTAGAGCCAGGTTCTATTTTCACACTCATTTTATAGATGCGATGACCGAGATTCAGATAGGTTATACAATCATGAACAAACAGTGAGGAAGCAGCAGAGAAGAGGCTCAAACCCAGGGTTTTCTGCAGCCACTCTGTTATGCTGCTGCCATGCAAATATTTGCTGCCTGGGTTGGGTTTCTTGAAATAGTGCCTAACTGGGTCCAAGCCATAGGATGTCCAAATACATGGGGAAAGAAGGGAAAACACCTAAAGATGATCTCAAATCAAGCAGCTGTTAGTGTGTGTGTGAATGCGTATGAGTGTGAGTGTGTGTGTGTGCTGTTTTCACTTTTGCAGTAGTGGGTCTTTAGGCCTTTTAGGGTCTGGACAAGAGTGTGGAGAGCTTTAATTTCTAAAACCTTAGCACAGATAATAAGAAAAAGGGATGGCCTGATTCTTTATTTACTTATTCTCTACATGCTTTTAAACTTGATTTTAATATCAAAGGAGGATATTAAATCTCACGCATGTAAATTATGATGAACACTAATTCACAGACTAAAAGATATCTACTGCATAAATAGGTAGATAAGATGTGGATTATATGTCTTTTGTGAAAAAAAAATTACCATTAAAAAGATAAATGGCACAAATACCAGTGAGGGAGACAATACATTGTTAGAGCATTAACTTGAACCAAAAAAATGTTCCCAAACATCAACAACTTCATATCTCTTCTCTTTCTGATGTGTGCATTCCTGGATCTTAACATAAAGCTTTCTATGACTTTTTCTCCCTGTTCCCTCATTTAGAATATAATTTAAATTGAACTAAAAAAAAAACCCAAAACTTTAGAAAAAGAATTCTTAAAAAAAAAAAAACGTGAAGATCCCAAAATTGAATTCAGGATTGTAATGTTCTAAATTAATTAGTAACACCTGCCTTACACCTGCCATTATCAGAAATCTGAATTGCATTTTCTTTACTTCCAAATTTAGAGGTTTAACAATGATTTGTCTTTAACTTTGATAAGAGGAGCCAACAGTTTAATATGCCAGAGGGAAATATTTACAAATTGGTATGCCTATTGATATTACTGAAATCTGTGTGTAAATGTGGGCACAGGTTTGTCACCTGGACTCTAGGCAAACTATTTGATCCTTGTTGTAACATCATTTAACTGTGATATTTTCAGTTTCCCCATATTTAAAACCAGAGGTTGAATTAGGTGATCTCCAACTGATGATTTCTTATAGCTTCGAAATCTTTTGATTCTTGGAATAATGTAGTACTCATTGTGACAACCATGCAGTAGATTTGAAAATACTTTAAAAGGATGCCAACAGTCTCTGTTACTGTAAACGGCACTAAGAATGTGGAAAGAAGAGCACATATGGCAAGATAATAGTGGAGAGAATGATAGTGAATGTCAACCTTTTTTAGTTCCTCTTCTTATATACTTAGTCCAATGTAAATCTATAGACTTCCTATAGTGCTATTTTTAAAGCAGATATATATATATATATATATATATATTTCTTTTCCTTCATTAGATATTTAAATAAACATAGTATCATAGTTATTTTCTTGAACTTCATCTGGAATGGCATAGCATTTCCTCCCGAGTCTGTAATATTTGGTATATCACCACCCTGAAATCTTGGTTCATAACAATTACACAAAGTGTTGCTAATTAGAGAAAAGTATATCACTCAGTATACCAGTGGTCCAGAGACTTATTCAGGAAATGAAATGGATGAAGAGTTTGGACTATCGCAGAAATTTTTTTAACTCATTCATTCATTCACTCAGCAAATATCTTGGTGGACATCAATCCCCTGACCATGTCAGATTTATGGACTGCTGGGGAAAAAAATGATATTGAACAAGAAATTTCAAGTGTGGGAATTTTACAAAAGGAGAGATAAAGTGTACTTTGGAAACCTAAAACAATGAGGGAATTAATTTAGTTTGAGGGGGCGAATTGGTAGAGGATGGCTGGGAAAACTTCTCCCATGAGGGGACATTTAGCAGAGATCTGAATAATAGGCAGGTAATGAGCCAAGTAAAGATTTTGGGGGAAACTGTTTTCGGTAGAGGAAATAGCATATTGGCATTCCCAAGGCAAGAGCCCGAGTGTGTATTTTGATAAATGAAAAGAAGACTGGTATAGTTCTAGTACAAGTCCAAGAAGGAAACAGGAGCAGGTGATAGGTTAGAACTTGGATGGGATTGAAATCACTGTAAGTATTTTGATGTTATTTTAGGGCACTTGGAAGGTATTTAAGCAATTTATTAAATGGTGGAGCAGAAAGCAGAGAATTTAATCAGAATTGAAGTTTTTTTTTTTTTAATAACATTTTATTTTGAAACTGTTTAAGAGGTACAAGAATTTGTAAAAATATACAGAGGGTATCTATGTACCCTTCAGCCAGTGTCCCCCAGTGCTAATATCTTACATAACTCTAGTATATTGTCAATACCAGGAAATTTACCTTGGTATAACACTATTAACTCAGATCTAGATCTTATTCAGATTCCCCAGCTTTTACAAACAGAGGATTAAAAAAAAAATGTTTTCCCTTTTTTAAAAAAAGATTACTACAATATGTAGAAAGGATTGTAGGGGATTAAGACACAACTGTAGGGAGTGAAGATACAACATCTAGTTGATAAATGAAGGTCTTTTGAACTAGAAGTGGTATGGGTTCAAAAAATATTTAGAAAGTAGATATGATTAATGGGTCTTGGTGATTGGATATGAAGTGTGAAGAAAGATCAAGGTCAAGATTTTGCCAGAGGTGTGAGTGAGGATGATAAGTTGAAAAATTTTGGGGACTCTCACTAAGAGTGACATATTGGTGATTCCCATAACGTACTATGTAAGTTGGTCATTGGATGTTTCATTTAGAGGATAAGAAAAATACATACCAATATAGTTTTCGTTGGCAATGGAGCCTCTGTTTCCATGATATTTAGGCAGAATGCAAGTGAAGATGAATAAACATGTCATCTTTTTCTGAAAAAGAGATGATTCATTAATAGTGTTTACTTTTTACTTATATATTTACTCCCCAGCATGCTTTCAAAAGACTTGAAGGTAGCTAAGAAGCTGGTTTTTAATGGCTAACATTATTTATGAGCACACGGTATAAAAAAATGAATATGATAGTAACATCAAGAGTCAAACATGAACTGAGATATTCATTTTATTAACTGTGGGCAAAAGCTTAGATATAGTGACATTTAGAATTCCAAAATACTATATTTGGCACAGAAAGTTTAATGATCCTCATGGTGGAGTCATTTCTCTGAATTGTGTCATTTATAATACAGTTCTGAGCTTAGGAAATAAATGGTGGGGAGGGTAATGAGGCTTATACGATGTCGAATGAGTCAATGTATGATTAATATTGAATCACTTTCATATTCTCTATTGCCTGCCTTTCAATTTCATGTGTTTTTTTTTGTTGTTGTTGTTGTTTTTTAATTTATCTCCATTAACTTGGTTTGAGAAGTGTGTTAAACAAGTTTCTTGTATGGATTACTGTGTCGGGTTGTTAACTAGTGTATTTACACACACTAAAGAATCATTATTACAAGGATGACAGTCTAATTTTCATTAAGTTCAGTTTGATTGCCGTTTTACTCTGGTAAATGAGGAGGAATCAAGGCTGTTTGGACATCTTGGATTTTTTGAAGAGATAATATGACCTGTTCTTCATGTATCCTTACCAAAATAAATGTGGCAGACTTTAGCATATATCTGTTTAGTTTTGTGGTATAGGTTTGTCTGTGTGTAGTTTTTAAAAATGTGACAGTAAGTCTTATTGGCTTTCTCTTAAGAAATTCTGTTTCCAAGGAAGTTTAAGTTGCCGTGATACCCTTGTACTTAAAATAATCTGTTAAAGAAAGCCATAGTAAAATAATTGTGATTTTTCTTTTTAAAGTAACACAGTGGAGACCAGTGCTTGTTGTAGACTAAAATAACAATATTCACTTATTCACTAATCACATTGGAATATATGTCTCTGGAAGAAATCAAAAGGAAGAGTTAGCCATTCTTTTCTCCTTGAAACACTTACTTTCTGTCACCTCCCTGATCTACAGTGCCCTGGTTTTATTTCATCCTTCTGGTATTTCTCATTTCCTTTGTGGGTGCCTCTTCTTCCACCCCACCTCAAGGTTTGGTTTGGAACCTGTTACTTCTCCAAGCCTTACCCATTTCAGTAAATAGCAATAAGATATATTCAGTTGTTCTAGCTGGAAACCTCAGACTGTTCCCTTTTCCTTATCTTATCTCCACATTCAATTTACCAATAAGTCCCATAGCTCCTACTTGCTAAGAATCCAACTCCTTCACATGACCTACTGTCCAAATGAAAGCCTTTTGAGTGTTTTTTAATTTCAGGTGCTTTTTGACATGTGCTTTCATCTAGACAGCTCTCCTCTATGTACCTAAACTCTATCCACCAGGAAAGTTAGAGCGTCATCATGGATTTAACTTCCTCTGTTCACATGCCTTCAACACTTTCCTCACTCACCCTATTCATTTCAGACAGTGATTAAAAAGTAGAAACTTTACCAGGGCTCTGTGAAGGGTGTTTATCCAACAGTCCCTGAACCTCTAGGAACAACATTTCCACTTGTGGAGTAGGTAATAACCCAACAACTCCTTAAAACAGCCATCAAAGTCCTGGGACCCACTGCCTTGGGAATATTTTCTGGGCACTGTCTGTCTTTGAATCCTTTTGCCTCATCTACCTACTTCAGGTTGAAGATCCAATGTCTTGGGTTCAGTTGTCTTTTCTCTCCCTGAACTCTCTTTGTATTAATTCTTTAAACTGTTTATTTAACTCCAGATCCCACTTTTAAACAGTGCCTCACAACCTCAGTGACCAGCTCTCCTCCTTTCTATAGCCAGTCCATAGCAAAACCCTTAAGTTCACCACTGACTGGGTCTTTCAGAGAGTGTTAGATCATGTACCTGCAAATACATTGTTTGCAATTCAAGGTTACCTCATTTTATGAACCCTATGTCTTCTGCATTTATGTATTATACTCACTTTTTTGAATTCATGGCCTGTCTAAATTTCTTCATGGGTTCTTTATTACTTTGTGTCCTTCTGTCACTGATGTTTGTGACCTTATTTTCGCAAAGGAAACACTTCTAAGAGAGTTTTTTCAGATTTGTAGGTATGATTTACTTCCATAAATACTGGACTTCTGTCAGCAACAACTGTATATAACTCTCTAAATCACTTCATGGATAATTATGGTTGTTATAAACCCATCAATCACTATTACTTATATTTACCTGCAATGGCTGAATTTGAAACTAGAATTGTTTTGTTGGAAATATAATAGGTATTAACTCTTTGCCATTGAAAGAGACAAACCTTTAAAGGAAAACATAGCCTCCTTTCCTTTTTTTGTTCCCACCCTCTCTGTCGTCTTCAGTAAAAATTTTAAGGTAGATATCTCATTTGATTATAAATAGATAAACCACTATATTAACATTATTGTTAAGCTTATAAATTCTACATATTAGATTTCTACTGTAAAAAATGGTTATATAGAACACATTTAATGTTTAGTATCTTATATTCATATTTCTCTGAAATACATCTATACAGCTTATTAATGAAAAAATGGTGACATTTTGCAGTTTTTCTTGGAATATTATATTTTGATCCTATAAGCATAATGGGAGCTTCCTTTTTATTTGGAATTCAAATACAGATATTCATTCAAATTGATAGTAAATTTTTGTGCCTTTCACTTCTATTACATAGTTGAATATTGAACCCATCTGAGGCAGAATGTAAGAGTATATAGGAAGGGAAGGAGGAAGAGAGAGAGAATGAAAGAGTAATAAAAAGTATAGACTCAAGACAGAGGATAGAACATTTTGAACACACTAGAATAAAAATAACTTGAATTCCATTGCTGACTTGAAAAGGTATTTCTGTGTTAGAGGTTATCTCTCTATAAAAACTGCAAAGCAGGTTCAAACTTTTGTAATATGGAGAATGAATTAGATCAGAAATGTTCTCTCTGAATGAACCATCACAGAAAAGTTTATAAACCAGAATTACTGTCAATGAGCACAGTTCCCTGTTGGTACTATTGCATTGGATTTGTTGAGTCTTTATCCAAGTGGGTTTTTGAACGTTGTCTTGGTATTAATCTGGCTGAAAGATATAAGAAATAAAGAGAGAGGGTCAGGAAGAAGGGAGGGGAGGAGGGAGAGAGGGATAAATAGAAAGAAGTGGGTGGTAAGGAGGAGAGAGAGAATATATGAATGAATATGAATGTGTGTGTAATAAAGGAAGGTTTGAAAACTATTTTATCTCAGGCTGGTAGTCAGTGGACATGAGTTCTGCTTCAGTCTCTGATGTGAACTTAGCAGGCATCTGTCCTTTTTGTTCCTCTGTTTTCTTCTCTCTCAAATGGCGAAAATAATAATATCTCTTCTATCTACTGCATGTTTGTGGCGCAAATAAAATGAAATCTTAGATGAAGAACCATTTTGAAAGCATGAAATGGTCTCTTTACATAAAAAGTTGTATTACCCAAGCATACCATTCTTACTTTTGCAGAACTACCGATAAATAAGAACATTTCCTTTTGGATTTTATAATTGGGACAATATATTCAAATTATCAATACAATTTAATATTTTGAACCTAGAATTCAGTCATTGTAGTAGAGTGTGGGCTTAGAAGTCAAATGAATTTTTCTTTAAATTCTGGCTTTATCTGTCACTTACTAGTTGTGCAATATGCACAGGTTATATAAATGCTCTGAGCTTTAGTTCCACCAGGACAAACTGAGGGAGTTAATGTTTGCCTGTGTAGCAGTTACTGTTATGCACAGAATAATCACTTAATCTATATTACTAGTAGTAATAGTATTACTTCGATGATGACTCATATTGTTTTCATTGTTGGGTTAATTTTTTTTTCACTTTGGTTAAGAAGCCTGGGAACCATGGAACTTTTACAACTAAGATCAGGAAGGATTTTAAAAATATGTCTGAGGAGAACAAAATTCCTAATTATTTTTTAAAATTCTCAATATATACACCATCTCCCTTCAGGAAAACTCAGAATGGCTAAAGTATTAAAGCTTAATGCAAAAAAAGCTGTTTGGAGATGAGGAACCAAGTTCATTAGAGCAGATGGTCTGCTTCCTGAGAAATGCAGGTCACTCTAACTGGGCTAAGTTTGGCTCTAATTTTCCAGAAGCATCAGCAGAGTAGAAATAATGAATTACCCAAGTTACCATTCTCAGCCAAGAGGAAGTATACACATTTGGGGGCAGAGGAGCTATAAGGTTAGTAGAGAAACGTTAAAGCATTCAATTACAATTGTCAATATAGATATATTATGTGCCAAAAGTTTTACCCCAATTATTGCTCTTTTTTGAGGTTAAGGTATCTAAACTTCAGATACAGAGTTAATTCATAGTAGATCAGACTACATGGTTCTTGCATTTTGTATATGATGTAATGTGTATGGTCTTATTTATTGTTAAGCAAAGCATTTTATAGTACTTCTAAGAATCTTCACAGTTCTGCTTTTATGATATGAAAGAGGGAGCTTCTAGGACAAGGTTTTGATCTCGGCTTTTATGGACTGCCCCATTTTTAGATAGTCTCACTAGTGTGAATTATTGTAAAAGGCATCTCTGGAGCACTGAATGGCTTGAGTTGTTGAATGAGAGACTTTTGATATTGACTTTTTGGAAATTGATGAACACCTGCAAAGTACAAGAAATTTCTTTTCCTTTAATTAGTACAAGCCTGCTCTACCTGTTAACGTCCCACCAGTGCTTTCTAGGGTGACTTAGAATTGTTCCTAAAAAGGAGAGTGCTTATGTTGCTATCTGAATGGCATTTGGGCAAACAAATATTTTATGTGCTAATCATCAGATTCCTTTGGTCCTGGTCATTTTTTTCTAAGAGTTAAGATAATCTAAATTTCAGAATTATAGGAAGGTTAGAAGGCAAATGACAACTGGCAGAATTTTCAAACTATCTAATGGATAAAGGATTACTGTCATTGGTCACCTAAGCACCATGTTGCTATAATCTATGTTAGCCTAGTGATTCACAAGTTTTTTAAACAAATACTGATTATAAATTTGTGAATGCCACAAATAGATTTTATTTCTATGACCTTTTTTGCCATAAGAATGGGATAGATAAAATGTAGTTATTTTGGACATGAAAATCCAGTGTGAAACTTGTTGAAAATGAGTTTTCAGTTTTAGAAAAAAATATCTAAATTGGTCAATAGCTTTAATGGATTAAAATGTGTCTTTGTAAAATGAGGGCTGATTGATATTTCTCAGCTCTTAGCCAGCTTATATGCATAGAGTTCATTCAGGAAAGCTGTATGGCAAGAAATGGGATTCATTGTTTGGGCAGAATCTTAATAGTTGTGACAGCAAGAGAACCACTATGAGAGCCTTTCTTTCTTATAGGTGATTAATCAAATATTTCACAGGAGATACATGGAATTATCCTGCCTCAATGCTTCTGGAATTAGAAACCGTTAAGATGCTTTCCAAGGACTGTATTTGAGTGAAAGAGCTATGAACTGTCAATGGGAATTTGAGCTTCTAGGTTCACATTTACACCGACTGTACCATAGGCCAAAATAACCTTGAAACTGCACTCATTGCTTCTCCTGTTGTTTGAACCACAAATTAACCACTGAAATCTAAAATGATTTAGTGAGGGGAAGGGTGATGTAGCTGGGGCTTCGCCGGCCTCACTATGTCTACCATTTTCAATTTTCAGAGGCTGTTGACTGTAATCTTGTTGCTTATATGTACCTGTGCGTATATCTGATCCTTGGCACCCAGCCTCCTAGACAGAAATGAAACTGGACTGTTGGGTATATTTTGGAAGTGGGCTAGAATAGGTGAATGAAAGAGTCCTTACATTGCCATATGCTGTATAGTGATGGCCATCAAAAAAAATTTTTTTTTTTTAATTTTTGAAATTTTGATTTTCTGAAGTTTTTTTTTCCAACCTTCTCCAACGCAAAGGGCAATGTGGGTAGTCTTAAACCCACAGAATATTTAAATATTTCTCCTGTGGCCTTTGTGTTGTGGTGGGATGCAAAAGAGGATTAAAGGTCGCTATAAGCATCAGATGGACTACCTCTGTCACATAGTCCTTTTATATATGCAAAGGATGTGCCCAACCACTGAGCTATACCCGCTCCATCAGGAGCACTGTTGTTTGAGGCTTTGGCAGTTTGTGAAGTCTGTCTGAGACCTGCATAAGCATAACCTCTGGAATGACCTCCCAACTCACTTTGAAATCTCTTATCCAAAAAAACTCTATTTTATTTAATATATCCCCCTTTTGATCAGTCTTTCTCCAAATGCAGTTGCTGATTCATACTTGGTAATAATCCCTTGGTGCCAGGGAGGTTCATCCTTAGGAGTCATGCCCTTTGTCAGGGAGGAGGTAGTGAGTTTACTTGCAGAGTTTGGCTTAGAGGCCACACTTGAATAACAAGGAGGTTTTCAGGAGGTAATTCTTAGGCATTAATTGTAATTAGGTTTAGTTTCATTATTACAGGAATAAGGTTCATAATTGTAAGCATTGAGATCGAGGGCTTGGCTTATTAGCCTGTTCCCTTTTATTAGGCAAGGCTTATATATTCCAGAGCTTTAGGCCATCTTTAAAAAAGTAGCAGGACTTCCCCAGGAGAGAAGTTTAATATTTTGATAGCTACTGTAAGGGTCTCTGTCTATCCAGAAAACATACCTATGGTAACAAGGACACATTTATATCCCATAGAAGTATGTAACTACATAATATTCAAGAAGTTCAAGAGGCCCTGTCTGTCGAGACACTGACCATGTCCCATACCTTTACTTTCTTACCAGGGTTATGTTAATTGAGAGGAAGAACATAATTTGTATAGCAACATTCTCATGAAATTCCCCCACCCCACTGGTCACATTTAATGTTGGTGTGGTTTCTCCTGTGATTTTTAAGATTACAGAAAAATCATCCTAATTTCTGATTCATTCACATATCTATGGTATGTAGTAAAATAAAAGAAAATGATTTAGTGAGGGTTTTTAATTATTTTTTTTAGTCAAACAAGTTTTTTATAGGAGTTTCTGTACTATGTTTTAGAGTTGTTTTCACTAATTTCCATTTTTAGTAATATCAATGGCTTTGAGTTTTTTTTTTTTTTTTTTTTTAACCATCTGATAGTCTTGTCAAACCAAGGGTTCAGAAGTCAATTCTCACATTTCTGGGCAAGGTTGTTTTTGACATATTTACTATTACCTGGTACATGATTAAGGGGGAAACATCTAAAAGGAGGATTGAGTGGAAGTTGGTGGACTTTTAGGCCTCCTGAGATAGCTCTTGAGATTGGATATGAGGCCTCATTCTCTCCTAATACATAGGACTTGCCTGAGAGTCAGAGATCCAAAGTCCAAATAAATGTAATGTTTGTATGATGGAGGTTCCCAATATTTTCAGCTATAAAAATTCCATATTAACTTGATGATAACAGTTTTAGTATCGATTAACTGATGAGATACATAACAGAAAACCTCCATGAATTCAGTAATGTTTAAAGTAATTGTATATTTATATTATTTTTTGTTTTTTAACAGATTTATTGAGACATAATTCACTTATGCAATTTATCCATTTAAAGTGTACAGTACATTGATTTTAGTATATTCACAGGTTTATGCAAGCATCACCACAGTCAATTTTAGTATATTTTCATCACCTCATAAAGAAACTCCATGCCATTTAGCTATCACCCTCTATCACACCATCACCCCCAGCCCTAAGTGACCAAAAATCTACTTTCCGTCTCTATAGATTTCCCTATTTTGAGCATTCCATATAAATGGAATCATATACTACATGGTCTTATATGACTGGCTTCATTCACTGAGCAAAGTGTTTTCAAGGTTCATCCATGCTGTAGCATGTATCAGTACCTCATTCCTTTTTATTACTGAATGACATTCCATTGTGTGGACATATCATATTTTATTTATTCATTCATCAGTTGGACATTTGGGTTAATTCCACCTTTTTGCCATTATGTATAATGTTCCCCAACATGTATGAGGATTATTTCTCCATATCCTTGCCAACACGGATAATTTTTTGACTTTAGCCATTCTTGTGAATGTGAAATGGCATCTCATGAGTTTTGATTTGCATTTTGCTAAAGACTAATGATGTTGAGCATCTTTTCTTGTGCTTATTGGCAATATATATATTTTCTTTGCAGAAATGTCTATTCAGATCCTTTGCCCATTTTCAAATTGGGCTATTTGTCTTTTTATATTAAAAAATTGAGCTGTAAGTATTCTTTATTTATTCTTGATACAAGTCCCTTGTCAGATATATGATTTGCAAATAATTTCCCATATTCTGTGAGCTGTGTTTTCACTTTCTTGATAGTGTCCTTGGAAGCACAAAAATTTTTGTTTTGATGAAGTACAACAATTTATATTTTTTTCTTTCATTGTTTATGCTTTTGATATTATATTGTATCAGTCAGCCAAAGGGGTACTGATGCAAAGTACCAGAAATCTGTTGGGTTTTATAAAGGGTGTTTATTTGAGGTAGAAGCTTACAGTCACAAGGCCATAAAGTGTAAGTTACTTTCCTCACCAAAGTCTGTTACCACGTGTTGGAGCAAGATGGTTGCTGGTCTCTACGAGGGTTCAGCCTTCCTCTTCCTCCTAAGACTCTGGGTCCCAGCTCCTTCCATTCTCAGCTGTAGGCTGGCATAAGGCTTGACTCTCTTCCCGGGGCTCATTTCTTTCTGGGTTTCTCAGTTGTTCAGGGCTCTGGTCTCTTCAGCTGCAAACTGTCAGTTGAACAGCTTGGCTCTCTCCCTGGGGCTCCAGTATCCAAAACTTAACTCTGTGTTCTCCTTTCCATGTATTTACTTCCCTGTCTTTGACTGGGCATCCGTTTATATAGCCTACCCTAATTCATGTGGTCAAATATAAGTCCTAACCTTGATTTAATAAAGTAAAAGTGAAACCTCTGAAGCTAATACAATCTAATATGCCTAGAGGAACAGACCAGTTTACAAACACAATCCAATATTTATTTTTGGAATTCATAAACAATACCAAACTCTCACATATATCAAAGAACCCATTGCCAAATCTGAGGTCATGAATATTTACTCCTATGATTTCTTCAGAGAGTTTTATGGTTTAGCTCTTACAATTATATTTTTTATCTATTATTAATTAATTTTTGTATATAGTGAGGGGTAAGGGTTCAGCTTTAATTTTTTGCATGTGGCTATCCAGTTGTCCAGTACACCATTTGTTGAAAAGACTATTCTTTGCCCATTGAAAGGTCTTGGCACCTTTGTCAAAAATTAGTGACCCATAGACATATAGGTTTATTTTTGAACTCTTAATTCTATTCCATATATATGACTATCCTTAAGCCAGTACCCACTAGGCTTGATTACTGTTGCTTTATAGTAAGTTTCAAAATCAGGAAGTGTGAGTCCTCCTATTTTGTTCTTTTTCAAGATTGTTTAGATTATTCTGGGTCTCTTGCAGTTCCCTATGAATTTCAGAATCAGCTTGTAAATTTCTACAAATAAGTCAGCCAGACTTCTTTTAGTGATTGCAATGAATCTGTAGGTCAATTTGGGAAGTATTGCCAAATTAACAATGTTAAGTCTTTAAACCATAAACACAGAATGTTTTTCCATTTATTTAGATTTTCTTTAATTTCTTTAATGTTTCATAGTTTTTAGAGTATAAGTTTTGTACTTTTGTTAAATTTATTGGTAAGTATTTTGTTCTTTTTGAGTCTATTGTGAATTAATTTTCTTAATTTCATTTTTGGATTGTTCACTGAAAGTGTATAGAAATACAATTGAATTTTTTCTATTGATCTTGTTTTCTGCAACCTTGTTGAACTCATTTATTAGTTCCAATAGATTTTTTAGTGGATTCCTTAGGATTTTACATATGCAAGATGATGTTGTTTTCAAATAGTGATAGTTTTACTTCCTCCTTTCCATTCTAGATGCCTTATATCTCTTCTTGTTGCCTTATTGTCCTGGCTAGAACTTCTAATACAATGTTGTAAAGAAGTAGTAAGGGCAGAAATTTTGTATTTTTCTTCATCTTAGGGGGAAAGTATGATGTAAGTGGTGGAATTTTTTTTGTGGAAGCCCTTTACAAGTTTGAGAAAATAAAATTCCATCCCTAGTTTGTTGAGTGGTTTGTTCTTCTTCTTTTTTTCCCTCATAAAATGACTTTGGATGTTCTCTTTCTGCTTCTATTTTTTTTTTTTTTTTTTTTTTTTTGAAAAGTTTTTGCGGAATTGGTTTTAATTTTTCTTTATATGTTTAGAAGAATTCATCAGTGAAATCATCTGGGCCTGGGCTTTTCTTTCTGGGTAGGTTTGTTTGTTTGTTTTTATTGTTGTTGTTGCTGCTAATTCAATTGCTTTATTTGTTGAAGGTTATTCAGATTGTCTCTTTTTTTGTTCTAGAGTTGTTTTAGAGAATTTGTGTCTTTCTAGAATTTTGTCCATTTCATCTAAGTTATCTACTTTATTAGCTTACAGTTTTTCACTATAGTTCTTTAAGATCTTTTTTATTTCTGTTAGGTAGATAGTAATTTATTTCTGATGCTAGTAACTTGAGTCTACTCTCTTTTTTTGGTCAATTTTGTTGATCTTTTAAAGAACAAATTCTTTGATTTTCTTTATAGTTTTTCTATAGTTTTTCTTTTCTCTATATCATTACATTTTTTTTTTTTTTTTTCCTATCTAGTTGCATCATCGTCTGTTTGGTGCATTGCTTTGTCACGCAGTAGAGGCCTGTGCCTCTCCGCCTAGGTCTGGGATTCCATTTTTCTTTTTTTTACCAGAGGGCCCCCGGATTGAACTCGGGTCCTCCATATGGTAAACGGGAGGTTAATTGCTTGAGCTACAGCCGCTTTCCTCTATATCATTACTTTTGAGTTTAATCTTTATAATTTCCTTCATTCTGGTTGCTTTAGGTTTAGTTTGCTCTTCTTTTCCAGTGTTTTACAGTGGAAAGTTAGGTTAATGATTTGCAATCTTATTTATTTTTTAATGTAGGTATTTATAGGCATAAATTTCCCTGTAAGTATTGCTTTTGCTGTATCTCATAAGTTTTGGTATATTGCGTTTTCCTTTTCATTCATCTCAGAGTATTTTTAAATTTCCCTTTTGATTTCTTCTTGGACCATATGGTTACTTAGGAGTCTGTTTAATTCCGTTTCCACATATTTGTGATTTTCTAATGTACCATGTTAAGTTCGTTAATTACTTCTCACTATGTTGTTTGGATAATTTCTTAGTGGTTGTTCTTGGGTTTACCATATATATCTTTACTTATGAGAATCAGCTTCATATTTATACTGACTTAATTCTCATAGTGAGCAATAGGAATTTATTCCTATTTAGCTCTATATCTTTTCACCATTTTTTGTATTATTGTCATACATATTACTTCTATAAATATTAAAAACCCAACAATACATTGTTATAATTATTACTTTATGCACTTTTATGTCTTTTAAAGAAGCTGTGAGAAAAAAGTAAAACAAGTATGTAATTATAGCTTTTGTTACAATAACCTTCTTATTTACCCATTTTGATATTCTTCATTTGTGCCTGTGGATTTGAGTTACCATCTGGAGCCATTTGCATAGCGCAGTAGAGTATTGCTTCCACCTACCTCCTTTGTGCTGTTATTTGCAATTACATTTCTATATGCTATTGTTCCAACAATACATTATTTTGTATTGTATACTATTATAGTATAGTAAAATACTAGGTCCCAGTATTTTAAGTTGTTCTGCAACCAAGGTAGAGCCTGTCTCCCACCAGCAGAGGCTGGAATTAAGAGGGACCCCACCTCTCATCTTCACTTACTGGGACTTAACCCCAGCAACAGGTAGCTGGGGACAGGATGAGAAATGCTAACATTCTGCTCCTCATGGAAAGGTAGTTTGCTGACTGGGAACTAGAGGTGAGAGAACCCTGTGTTTTGGGTTTCACCAGTCTGAGTGGTGAGTTTCTGTCTCGCTGAACTGGGAGAGGAGGGGGAGGGATTCTTTTTGGTTCAAATACCACAGATTCTCACTGTGCTTACCAAATTTTGGTAGTTTTTCTTGAATAGATGTTTCTTCATTTGCTGTATGCCCTTAGGACCATTTGACAATATTTAAATGGTTGGTTTTTAAAAATATTTTTTTGCCAGTTTCACTGTAGAGTGGGTCCTGGAATTACTAATGCTATTATGCTAAAAGTTAAAGTCCTATTTTATTTATTTCTCACGAGTGATTAATTTTCTATAAATCATACCTCATCTTATAATCCTTCACTGACTTCCCATAGTCCTTAGAATGAAATGAAGCCCTTTATCACAGCCTTCAAGGTTCTATGTGACCCAACCTACCTCGTGATTTCGTTTTTGTCACCTGTTCTTTCTTGCTTATTGTATTCTCCAGCCACACAGGCCTTCTTTCCAATCTTTGAACAGGTAAAGCTCATTCTCAGTTCTGGACATTTGTACCTACTCTTTTTCTCTATCTGGAATGCTCTTCCCCATGAACTTTGGAGAGCTTGGTGACTACCCAGTTTGAACTCGCTCCCAACACTTCTTGAAATAACAGTACTGCGACCTAGATGTTGCTTTCCTTTGATGTGGAAACCACAATGTAGAATATCTTTTTATAGGGTTGAGAATACTAATGATGGTCTGTTTATTAATAGTAAATACTGCTATCTCCCTTGTTAGAGAAGTAGGTGTATGTTTCCCTATACTCACCCTAGAATTGCCCGTTTTTAACTAAGATTATATAGAAAGATAATTAATTTCAGATATTCTTTGCTTCAATTCAGGAATTTTCTATGCAATGAGATAATGAGGAAGTGGACTTTTACTTAATTTTTCTGAAATGGAAAGTTTGGAAGAACTATTACTAATCTTAGCATTAAATTATCTGAGCATATTATATGACCTAATGAACATTTGAAGAAAAAAGGATTATCATGTTGGTTCCAACATTTATAAATGAAGGTATACTAAATTTTTAGGGTGTTAGAAAAATATCCAGTGATGTGCTGAAGCTAACTCATATCAGCTCAGGCAAGGGTTGCTTGTTAAATTTTCAAGAATTTTGTAAGCTAGTTGATGTTACATTGCCAGCTTGAAATCAGCTATGGTAGGAGTATTTACACTATGGAAGTTGGAAATATTTCTGCCACATACCCCTCCCACACACCCCCTCCCTAATCCATTTACCAGCACACTACTGTATATGACCAATAGTTCAGAGGCTCTCAATTTGATGATAACAAACTGATAGCATTAGTGCAAAATAACCAAGTTGCTCTTATGGGTGTTTAGGTTTAAAGACCAAAAGCTTTGGATATAGAAGAAAAAGATTTGTTATTTTTAAAAATAGATTATTTTACAGAGGCAGATAAAAAGGATAAAAAAAAATCAGGATCTTTCTATTTGCTTCTTACACCTCCTACAGCAGGCTACTCAATTCTTATAAAATGTTGTTAAAAAATATGCTCTGGGTTAGAGCAAATAGCCACCTTCTGGAACTTGTGATATAAGCTTTCCCAGCTCCCATACTGATAAAACATCTCAACTGATCTTATATGCAGCATCACATCTTAGTTACAGTGAGAGTTTTAGACCATTTCCTCAGGGAATGAGAAAGATTTAAAGTAGAGTTGGATGGAGGCCTTGATTGATTATAGTCTATAATGTTGGAGCAAGTGTAGACAAAAGGGGATTGACCTAAACTTCAGGGCCCTCAATGGGAAAAGACTTAAAGGAACATTAGGTGAAAAGGCAGCGCATTAAGTATTACTCAATGACAAGAACATCTTTGGATTGTAATATGTATATGGCACAAAATTTGTATCTTGCTGTGAGGGCAGAAGCACAGATTATTTGTGACATATCAGAGATAGATATGATATTGGACAATACCTCTATAAAGGAAATAAAGTGATAAGGCATAGGCTATATACAGATCGGTTTGTTTCTTCAGAAATCTAAGATTAGATATCTCCATCTAAAATGGAACTTGAAAAGCAAGAAAAAAAATTGGAAAGCATATTCTCTCCTCCCCCAGCCCCAAGCACTCTGTGATAACAGTTGGAAAATTTGAATAATTCTAAAGGATTATATTAGGTCTCATTGTTTCATCTTTTCTGATGTCCTTCTAAACAGGTCAAGAGTACTATTTATGAAAGGAGAGAAACTGGCTTTCTTCAGTCATCTTTGTACTAAGCTAATTATTTTTTTGGAAGATGACTTTATTTCTAATCTTGCTGCATTTCTAGGATTTAGATCTTTAATGGAACGCTATTAATTTGTCCAAAGGACAAATTGCCATTTGTAGCTGGAGATTGACAACATTGAGCCTTTGCTATGTTAGAAACTATGAACCCTTTGGATGGCCTTGCTCTCTGACTCAAAATAAAACAATCTTTACTAAAGAGAGAATTAAATGCAATTTGACTAAAACTAACTTCCCAGTGGTCAAATAATTTCTGGGGGTAGCTGGAAAAATAACCCAAGAACAATAGATCTTAAGGGACAGTATAAAGGTGCTGCAAGTATTCCTGAAGTCTGGAATGGTGGAAATAATTAAGAAAGTAGATCTCACAAAAATCATGGATGATGAGAATTTTATCACCTTGAGTTAAGACTCAAGAGAAACAATTATGACTAAGGAGAAATACAATGTTGGCAGGCAGCATTAAGAAAACAAGAACAAAAACAAAAACCAAAATAAAACAAAAGCACATGTAGCTAAAGATTCCTTTCAAACTATGGTTGAAGTTTCACAGACAGGATTTTAAAAATAGAGTCTGTTCTGAAGTCCTTTATCAAAGGCCACCTATTAACACATTTTTACTCAGTGAAAATTCCTGCCATTCATATTTAAAACCAAGCCATATGAAAGGGAATCAACTGGTCAGATTAATATTGAATATACTAATAGTAGTCAACCTGTATTAAATAGCAGGTCATTAATTTACTGAGCAATACATTATACTTGCATTTTAATTTTTCCTTATGGCACAGTTACTTCTCATAATCTACCTTTAAAATTAAAGTTTTTTTTCACTATAATAAAGCATGCTCATTCTAGAATATTTTATAAATACAGAAAATTTTTTTAAAAAGAGTTGTTATAATTCTGTCACCCAAAGGCAACTGATGTCAACATTTTAAATAATTTTCTTCTGATATTTGTTGCAAGTTACAACTACCCCCTTTTAGTACTGCTCCTAAACTAATATTAGTACCATCTTTGCTACCCACCATTTATAGAAGGTGACATATTAACATTCTTCACATATAATCTTGTTACATTTGTATTTTTTAAATACTATATTATAGATGATGTTTATCTTGCTAAAGGCTGCCAAAGCAATATACCAGCAATGGGTAGGCTTTTAAAATGGGGATTTATTAACTTATAGGCTTACAGTTCTGAGGCCGTATAAGTATCTAAATCAAGGCATCATCAGAAGATGCTTTCTTCCCAAGCTGAGGCTGTGGGCGACCAGGCACATGGCGGTGTCTGCTCTCTCTTCTCTTCTCTGGGCCTTGCTGCTTTCAGCTTCGTGTTAATCCATCTGTGACTTTTTTCTCACCTGGGTTCTGTTGATTTCAACTTCTGGAGGCTTCTCTTGTCTCTGTGGCTTTTTTCTGTCTCTGCAGCTTTTTATTCCTCCATTTGTAAGGGACTCCAGTAAGAGGATGAAGATCCACTCTGGGTCATACAATCTAATTAAAGGCCCTTAACTAAGTAATTTAATCAAAACCTTCCACCTACAATAGGTTGACACACACAGGAAGGGATCAACCATAAGGACTTGATTTTCTGAGGTCCACAAAGGCTTCAAAATGCCACACTCCACCCTCTGGACCCCCAAAATACTTGTTCTTTGCAAGTGCAAAATATATTCATTCCATCGCAATATTTAAAAAGCCTTATATCATTTCAGTAACAATATTAAGTACAAAATCTCATCAAAATCAATTATAGGCGTGTAGTCTGTCCTGGGGCAAAAAATCCCCTTTGGCTCTGGATCTGTGAAACTTAGAACGCAAGTTGTCTGCTTCCAATATACAAAGGAGGAAAGTCATAGAATAAACTTCCCTAAGGGAAAAATTGGAAGGAAAACAGGGGGTCTGGGTCCCAAACAGTTCTGAAAACCTGCAAGGCATACACCATTAGATTTCAATATCTGATAGTTGTCTATAGAACCATGGTTTCTTCTCCTCAGGACTCTACTGAGTGGCAGTCCCACCCTTTCTAAGGGCTTGCCCAGCAGCTATGTTCTCAGCTCCACCCTCATCTGGGTGCATCTGGGTGGTAGCCAAACTCTAGGCCTCACCCTCCAAGAACACTGGGGTGATGGCCAGACTCTCCCCAATCTCTGGGGCACAGGCTTAAGCCCCTCAGAATAGAGGAGTGTGGGCAAACTCTCCTCATTCCCCGTAGAATAGCACTCTACCCTCTCTGAAGCCTGGATCAGCAATACTCTTCCTGAACAAGGGGGCAGAAAGCCAGCCCTAATCAAGCTCTGGGATATACACATCCTTTCTGCATACATGGGTGGTTTGCTCTCTGTGCATGAGAAGCTGTCTTCAGTTGAGACTTCAACTTCCATGATACTGCCTTTGAAGTCATTTTTGCTTCAATCTCTCCCTTTTCTGTCCCACTTGCCGGCTGACAGTTGATCTGTTCGTACAAACCTTGCAAAAATCTTGTTGGTTTCGCATGTAGAAAACAGGGATCCAAGCTTTCAGACAGTAAGACTTTCCACAGATCCTTCCTGGATAACTGCATTTCTAATCCTGACTTAAACTGAAATGAATAGCTGGTTCCATGTTCAGTTAAACCTCACATGGGGCAGTAGTCTCTGGAGACTCCTTTTCTGGAAGCTCAGAATTTCCCAATCCATCAATTTCTGGTTTCTTTGTGCCCAGGAGATCAGTTCTCAGTTTATCCCTTTCTTCTTGCATTTTACTCTAAGCTGCAAGGAGAAAGTTCTGAGGCCGTGAAAGTATCCGAATCAAGGCCTTATCAAAAGATGCTTTCTCCCTGTTCTGCAGCTTTTAAATTAAGACTTTCATATATAAAATTATGAATGTATTGTTTCCTTCTCTTTCCACTAAGTCCTTTGCTTTCATCTGATCCAATTTTCCTACTCCAGCCATACTCTTTTTTCCTTCTGACAAAATATTTTTTGATATCTCTCCACTTCAATTTTTGTACTCTTAGAAAGTTGTTTAGAACTTCTTATCCCAGTAAATCAAGGTATCGCCACCTTTTAAACATATCTTCTGCAAAACTTTCTTGTTAAACACTAAATCCCATTTATAATATTTATAAATATCTCCCCCCTTGCCTAACTGTGTTTAAATCTCATATCTAAATCATGTTGCATCCTCTTTTATTTGTCTGACTACCTCATTTTAAGATGCTTGAAGTAATAAATATTCCCTGAAGGATAAGGTGTGGATACAGATTTGTCACATTTCTACCAGTTAGTTGTTTCAAACAGCTAATTAGGAATCTAATTCCTATCTTTTTATCAAAATTACCAGAGAAGCCCTTCATAAAAAAAATACTTCTTGAGCACCCATGTTATGACTGACATGGTCGTGACTGGACATACAGGAGTGAACAAATTAAAACGACCCCTGCTTTCATGTAGCATAAAGTGTCATGGAAGAGAGACACACAAAAATAAGTAAACAAATTGTGTTTCACTGTAATGGTATATAATGTAATGCATGCCTGATGTTCTTTTATAATACAATAAATGTAACAATAAAAATGTGTGTTCTATACAACATGGTTGTATTTTGTTCATATTTATTCTTAAACCAAATTACACACTTCAACTTAAAATGTTGGTCCAAGGATTTTCCCAAAATTTTTGTGGTTAAACAAACTAAAGCAAAATGGAATTGTATGATTTTTTAAAAGTTTGTTGCCCAAGTAGTCATTAAATGATACTTAAGGGAAAATATTAAGTATTTCCTTTCCTGCTGCCTTGGGATTACTTTGTTCTCAGGTCTTTCAGAAAATTATGGCATTCCTAGCAAGAAAATGAATTTGTAATATTCCTGAGTACTGTACCGCTCTGCTAAACCTCACAAACTATGAAATTGCTCATCAGACATGCCAGTAAATCTTCCCTCTCTCGCTATAGGTCCAAGGATCTCATAAAGGAAGCCATCCTTGACAATGACTTTATGAAGAATTTAGAATTGTCGCAGATCCAGGAGATTGTGGATTGTATGTACCCAGTGGAGTATGGCAAAGACAGTTGCATCATCAAAGAAGGAGATGTGGGGTCACTGGTGTATGTCATGGAAGGTATGGTCCATAACCCTGATCCTCTGACATTCAAATATTCCCTTTTCATCATATCAGCATGCACACAATGTATTACATTAGACAATTCAACTGTTCCTTCTTATGTTAAGAAACAGTTTGAAAATAGGTGAAACACTGCTTAGCTACAGTGGCTAATTGTAGGGTGTTCCTGTTTAGAATATTAATATGAGAATTCAGAGTTTTTTCACACATGAGGAAATAACTGTAATGTGAAACTGACATGCTATTAATTAAACTGAATAAGACTCCACAATATCAGATCATTGAGCAAGCTCACAAACTTCAAGGGAAGCTTGAGAGCACTGGAAGTATTTTTTTGATCAGATAGTCAAGGTCAACTTTACCCTTAACTTTTCTGCTATGATGCTTCTGTAAAAAGAAAATGTTTTCAGTATTTTATATGTGTATGATAGATGATCATATTGGTTGGATGGCATATTAGCTACCTATGAATTAGAGTGATAATTTATTTCATAAATCCAAAAATCTTGCACATACTTAGAAACTGCTTTGAAAAAAATGAGGCATGCACTCCGTAAATGTAGTTTATGCCTAGATAAATAGTCATAATGCTTATCTCGGACTTGGAACTACAGTGGCACATTTTCCTTTTGTGGGATCAAAGAAGCCTGAAATGACACAATCTGTTAACAAGAAAGGAAGTTCAGAAATGTCTGCAATATAAGATAGTGGGTATGCAAAAGTCACAATTAGTTTATTAGGTGGCGATTAGTGATTTACCCCAGGCATTGATGACAGAGTCCTAAGAACAGTCAAGTTTATAGGTCATTAAGGGAAGGGGTGACTTTGGGCAAATCACTTATCTGAATTTCACCTACCCAAATTCTAAGAAAGAAGATACTATTGTTTTTGCCAATCCACTGCTAGTGATTTTCCTCCCAGGGAACATTTGGCATTGTATGGAGACATGCTTGGTTGTCATATCACTGGTGGGGAATGCTCCTGGCATCTAGCAGGTAAAGGCTAACATTGCTGCTCAACAGGACAGTTTCCCACAATGAAGAATTCTCTAGTACCAAATTACTTTAGTATCAAGATCTAAAAACCTTGCTTTCTGCCTTCCTTACATGGCTGCTATGAAGTTAAAATGAGGCAATTTGTATGAATGTTTAGTATAAAGTATAAAGTGTTATAAAAATAATGATTATTTCAATTAAATACTTGACAGTGTAAAAGAAATGTTCTTCAGCATTTGTCATTCACCTTTGAATTTTTCTTTGTAGTCTTTTTGGACATATATTAGACTTTCAGTTTTTGAGTAGTAATTTCTATGGTTTTTTCCTTCATGATTTTCATCTTTTGTGCCAACCTTCTAAAGTCCTTCCCCAGGCTAAAAGGATATAAATATTCACTAGATTTTCTTCAGGCAAAAACAAAACCCAATAAACAAGAACATAAACAATGTACACTTGGCAGAGAATTGCAGGGAAAGGAGATGAAATTATAGGGCAGGGGTATATGTGGGTAGTGAGCGGGAAGGATGAGAAAAATGGAATAAGTATATAAAGGCCAAGTATAAAGTATAAAGTACAAAGGCAAAATGTAAGGAAATTCTAACAATTAGAAGCCAAGTTAAAAGAATTTCTGAAATTATAATTTATCAATGGCTTCATATGACTTGATTTTTCAAATATTTGATTGGCAGGCATCGTTTTAAGAAAAAAGCTATTGTATAAAGCAAGGTACACTTTCACTTAAACTGTTTCCAAATGCTAATTATTGGAAAGTAGATTTCCAAACACCCTTGTAAGTGTTTTCTAAAAAAGATTTTATTTACCCATGTCATCCCTGTTTTCTAGGAATTCTGGTAACTGCAAGTTTTCTAGTTACAGCAGAAGAAACTTGGAAATAATAGTTAATATGTAATGAGAATTTAGAACATGCCTAAAACATACAGCATGCTTTTCTAAACACTTTATATAGATAAAATTCATTTAATCCTTAAAACAATCCTGTAAGGTAGGGGCTAAGAGTTATCATCCCCATTTTATAGATAAGGAGACTGAAGCCCAATAAGGTTAAGTAATTTGTTCAGGTCTTCCAACTAGCTTGTAGTGGAGTCAGCATTTGAATTCAGACAATACTGATTCAGAACTCAAGCTCTTAACTGTGGGAATATATTGCTTCCGTTGGTAAAGATAAATACACTGACTTTTTCTCATTGCTTTAAAGTAACAAATAAATTTTCTTTTCTCTTTACTCCTGGGTTGACTTAATAGCAAGTTGTCTTAAATTATATTTTTTAAAAAAGGGTTCTAGGCCAATATTCAGAATCATGGATTTTGCAATTATATTGTTGTTTGCCTTTGGTTAAACTAACTAAAATGGCCAAAATTTTCATAAATTAGTGTCAATCTTTCCCTAAACTGTAATTCTAACCAGCTCAATCTAACTTTGGCTGATCTTTTGCTAATATCCTTATGTCAAAATAATTTAAAAAATTTAAAAAGACCACTGTCATTTAAGTTTTTATAAGTTTTAATTGAAGAAATTTCTCATAGTATAATTAGTTTTTTATCAACACATTCAGTCTTATCAAAATTTAGACAGAAATATTTCAGATATTGACAGATTTTTCTTCACTATGAATATCAATATTATATAGAGTATATCATAGTACCATTGGATGAATAGGCTATGAAGGATCTTTCACCTTACTATCAAGACATTCAACAAAATACCCAGGGAGTTCATATGGAGAATGAGTCTAATTTTTCCTGTCTCTTCAGTTAAATGAAGTCTCCTTCATTAAATGCTTGTATAAGTGATTTTTTTAAAAAGCCTGGGCAGTGTCCCAAGTGTTATTGCATACCTAAATGCCATCATTTCTCTTTGTTTTAACAAAAGAGAAGGCTCATATAGGAAGGATGGGAAGACTTCACTAATTGGGATGACAGGGGAAAATCATCTGGGGGTAGTGTAATGTATATTATCATGTATTTTCAAGCAAAATGAATTGTGTTACTTTCAAATGCTTACAGTTGCTGGCTAGTAGAAGTTTCCATTTCAAAGTTTGATGAAAATAGTTTGCAATTAGCTTCTTAAGGTAGTACTGTAAATAGATTGTTAACAGCTCTATTTACATTGCAATTGTGTTTTCAAATACATAGATGACTCTTAAAAAATTAAAGACAGTTTCTTTTCTTAGAAAAATGGGCAGTGGCCTTAATTTTGATTTAACATTTGTTAATATCCTTAGGCTCTTGTTCTCCTTTTTTATCATAAAGACAAACTTCAGTCTACTTCCTCCAAAATAAAATAAATTCTGATTTTGTGACTCAGAATTGGTGATGGTTTATTCCTTGGGCATCTGAGCTAAGATTTTAGTTTTTAAAATGTCTAATTTGTATCCATTAAAGTGGTTGATTTACTTAGAAATATTGGTTTTGCGTGTTTTCTGTGATCTTTCATTGTGGTAGCAGATTACGTTGTATTTAAATAATAAGGCAAGTATTTGTTTAGTGTTCTTCTACCATTGTTTTTTTTTTTTTTTTTAGGCCAGTAAAAAGAATTTATTGGGAAATGGGGGAGAGAACAGAGCTTGCTGAGAAATGGGAGAGAGAGACGGAAATATACACCAAGAATTGGTGCAGACTCTTCTAGGCAGATAGCCAGCTCTGTCTCATGTGGTTATCTTTTAAACTGTTAATTATTCCTCCGCCTTGCTAATAATAAGGGGATGGGTCCCAGCTGTTATTGGTTACTGCACCAATGGTGGGGTTCAATGGTGAGGCCTGTTTGGAATATAAGTGGCCAAGGGAAGATCCTGGAAAAAGAAACTGGGACCTCAACGTTAAACTCAAGTTCTCAGGGAGGTCTTGCAGCCATGAGGTCTTGCAGCCATGTTGTCTGCCGGCCATGCTGTCTGTCAGCCATGTTGTAGCTCGTCTTCTCCTCGTTTCCCTGGCTAACATGGCTAACCTGCCTCCACTCACCCCTCAGAGAGTTTATTGATTATTTAAAGTTAAACTTCTTAATGAAATCACGAGTGTTTCTTTCATGAGGTGTTTGTTAATGATAACTTCTATTACGTACATATATACAAGGTATTGTTTAATCCCTTTCTAGGTATATAAAATTTGATCTAACAACCTTAAGAGATAAGTATCGTATTATCTGCATGTTAATAGATGAGGAAACTGATGATGGCCAAGATCATACAACCAGTACGTGTAGATGCCAATCTTGTCAGTCTGGCTCCAGAGTCTGCACATGTGACTACTGTGCAATGCTGTCCTTTGAAATACAGATTGGAAGTACTGTAATTTCACATTTATTCTGTAGACCTACTTTGGGGAGCCCATAAAAGATGCACATTATTAAACCATAGGATATAAATAAAATGGTCTGATTATTTGCAAGAAAAATTACAACTCAAATGGCAAAAGTTCAGAAAGAAGGCAAACCAGAATATTTCCTATAAATACCTCTTACCCTGTACATCCTTTGAACATTGAACTGTTTACTGGCCTCTCTGTAGATCATCTAGAATCTTTTCTTCTCTTATTGAAAGAATGGCTGTGATTTGGCTCAATTCTTGGTCTACCTCTGTGTCCTTATTGCTTAGGATTAAACTCTACCAAGTACCTCGAAAGCCTCATTCTTTTGGTCCACAATCAATAGCATTGATTTTTTTCCTCGCAGATTTTTCCTAAGGAGGAACAATTCTTTCAACTTCTCACATAAATGATTCTTTTAATGGGACTTTTGCAAACTAACTCCAAGTGATTTGTGATTATTGATATCAACTCTCAGTGACTTGCCTCACATTCCCATTGTTATTGCACTGATATTTCACTTTTATTTTCTGAAGACTGGTCATCTGCTTCCTTTTCTAGTGAGTTAATTGATACCAGATCTGCCTGTTGTTTATGTCCAACCCGGACCTGAGTTGCGCTAGCCACTGTTCTCACTCACACAACTTCATACTCTAAGTTCTTCTTCCCCCCCCAAACATTGTCCCTGTCTTTATATAATTAAATGGTGTAGTGAAAGCTGATCATCAAAGAGGAATTTTAGATAAAACTGGACATTAATGATGAGCCTCACCGTATCAGTTGGCATTCAAAGCACTACCTGAGGCTATGAGGAAATTGAATGCATTTTCATATGAATTAGCTCTCTCAGTAAATTTAACATGGGAACCAGATCATTTTATTCTCAAACATCAGGTGTTGCCTTTTGTCCTTATGAGTTTTTCATGTTAATCTGGAAGCTATCTTGGAATAGTTGAAATACAAATGCACTTGAAGTTCTATTTGGGTTCCTTTACAGGACTAGGCTTACAATGGTAATGTTAAACAGCAAGCTATGCATGTCTTGTATAAAAAATTCCCTCATTTATTTATAAGAGGTTATCACAAAGAGAAGATGTAAGTATTAAACATAGATAGTAGAATACGTTGGAATCAAAGACAAGGAACTGAGATATTGAGAATGGCACATGTAATATTGTGTATGTTTTTGAGTGCCAAGCTTCTAAAAGGGCTTCAATATACTTGATCAAGTCCAGAAATTAACAATATTTAATCTATAGATGGAAGGTTTAGGAAGAAAGAGTAACTGATTTTAAATGCTCAAAACTCTCACATTAAAAGGAGTCTATTCTGTATGAATCTTGGTGACCAAAGAAGAAATGCAAGTTATAGGGAAGTCTACATTGGGTCAGTTTGAGAACCAATATCTGCTAATCAAAACCTTCCAAAAATGAAATCAGCAGCCTGATATGATGGCAAGAGCCCCAACTCAGGAAACATTCTAGCAGTGACTATATAACATCTACATGGAGAAATTTCAAGTGAGTGAAAGAGGAGTTCGAGTGGCTGAGCCATAACACAACTCCTGTCTTTCCGAAAACTCCAAGAGTCTCTGATTATATTGGTCTATGAACTAATACTCTACAAGTTAGTTTATTGGAACCCGGCCCTCAAAAGGTTTCCTTTTGAAAACCCACAGCTCTCCAGGAACTGCACAGACTGGTTTTCCTATGATTCCATTGCATGACACTCATGTATCCTGTCTGATGGCAGATATGGGAAGAAGCAGGCTTTACTAACTGTAGAAAGCATAAATCTGCTTTGTTTGGCTACTTAGAGTTTAGGACAGAATGTGATTAATGTCTAGTATAGTGCAAATTAGAGTCTTTATTCTAGCTCTTATGACTTACATATGAAATTTGATAGAATGAGAATTAGGTTTAGTGAACAACTTCTATGTTCAATGTGCATTTTTGGTTTTGAATGTTTTTGTACTTTATATAAATCTATTAATACTTCACGAATTCTTCTGAAAATTAATTTTCTTTTTGTTCAATATTATGTTCCATTGTATAAGCCAATTTATTTATCCATTCTGCTATTGATATTTGGATTGTTTCTAGATTTGCTCTCATAAACAGTGCTGGTATAAAAAGTATTAACTGTGTCTCCTGGTAAACATGTACAGTAATTTCTCTAGCATAGATACCTAGAAATGGATTTCCTGAGTCACATAGTATGTGAATCTCCAAATTTAGTAGATAATATCCTTTGCTCTCCGAAGTGGTTTTTCCTTATTATAACACCATTAGTATTGCTTAAGTTTTCTAATTGCTCCACATATATGCAGACATTTATATTGGCAAACATTTAAATCTTGCTAATCTGGTGGCTGTGTAGTGGGATCTCATCATTTTAATTTGTATTCCCCTGATTACAAAAGTGTTTGGACATCTTTTCATATGTTTGTTGACCATTTGCGTTTCTTCTGTGATGTGTCTAGTTTGAGCTTCTGCCATTTTTCTATTGGTTGGATAACTTTATACATTTGGAGCTCACTCCTTGTCACTTACATGCATTGTGAACATCTTCTCTCATCTATGGCTTATACTTTTACTCTATTTGTGATATTTTCTGATGAAAATTCTTAATTTTAATGGAGTCAATATGTCAAACTTCTTGGTTTATGCTTTTTGTGTCTTTATAAGAAATCTTGGAAGGCAGTATTTTTCATGCCTGTGCATGTGTATATGTTTTATATGACCATGAAAGTGTATACATAGGTTGGGTGTGTGCAGTGTATTGATAAAGGAATATATCCACATTTAAAATCCAAAGAAATGTTGTCCCTTTTAAAGCAGAACCTGAAAAAGCTATACATTTTTATTTCATGTTGTTTTTTCCCCAACTTATTTTAAGAATTCTTTATTCATTGTCCTAATGTCTAGTAAATATTCTTTTGAATAGGCTTGATGACAGTAATTTCTTCTTTCTGTGAGGGTGGATTTTATATTTAGAAATAATCAGAAATCATTTAGTGGCAGATTTGATGATTTGATTAAGCTAAGTAATACAGGTTTTATTCTGGATAAAATATATAAGGATGTGTGTGTGTCACTATAAAGTAGTGTCATTTATTAAGGAGTTCAAGAGGATTTGAGGAAAATGTTTTGATCAAGAACATAATTATTGAAAAACTGAATTTGAAGGACAATATTCTTAATACTCATTTGGCTACTTAAGTCCTTGTATAATTTTGTAAAATATGGCCTTATCACTTTGTGGTTCTATTAATATATAGTTCTCCATTTTCTTTCTAATTTATTACTGGTAGAATTGAAATGATTATATTAGGTAGGAGAATAGTATGTCTTTTCTTATTTTTGAAGACTCTTGAAGGGTAAAATAATTTTTTCAATTGCCCTGCTTTTTTTTTTTTTTTTTTTAGTTGATAGTTGGAAAACCATACATTAAAAATTTATTAAGCAGGCAAATCATGAATCATGTTATAAATGTACAAGTGTCTTGTTACTATTAATTTTACTGCTTAATAGTTATGGATTTTATTTCTAAGCTGATTAATTGTGCTAAAATATCACTTTTCTTTTCTTCATTTTGAGAGAATGCCAAATGTGAATGTCTAAATATTTTTTTTTGTGAAAATTAAAAACAATATTGCATAGCTTCTTTGTAATAATATGATAACCCATTGATTTCTTGCTAATGCGGTAAAATTTACTTTGGCCATCATTACATGAAAACTGTTGAGTAGTTTGCATGGTGAACCTTAAAAAAGGCTTCTAAAATTGTTGTGGGTTCATTAAAAAAATATACATAGATTATTTTTTCAGGTACTTTAACACAATTTCCAATGAGTTTTTATGCAGGACTGGTTTGACTAATGCTTTTAATATCCATCTCTCTAATGAGAAAGGCTTGAATGGTTAATAAGCATTCTGGCCAACTTTCCAGGGCAGGACAGATAGCAGCTACTTCTGAGTTACAGTGAAGCTGCATAGTCTGACTACCATGGCAATATCCCACCCCCACCCCTCAGCAGAGAACGTTGGAATTGGTCTCTTGAGTTCTTATTGGAATTCTCCCATGGCTCCACATTTGAGAAACATAGTCTGTAATTGTATACACTCTATCTGAGTTTAACTTCTGTGGCTTTGGATTGCTACAATCTGAGTCTGCTCTTTATATTTAGGCTCTTCTATAAACTCTTTTCTGTTGAAAATGAAAATATTTCTTTTACTAAGGTCCCTTAAGTTGTGCACAAAGATTTAGAATTGTTATAAATGACTAAAGCTGGTATTAAAGAGTAACTCTTGAGAATTCACATTTCATGTTAAAATATTTAAAATATCAAAGAATTATTTAAATGCATGATTTATTTAGTATCATTTTTTCTGCCTTATCTGCCCAACTTTACTAAAGTAGATTGTTTTCTGCATATCACAAAACCATCCTATCATTACTTGTAAGAAAAAGTAGAAGCAAATTCTTTTAAAACTGAGCCAAATATTTACTTTCTATTTGCTTTTTGCTATCTTCTAAACCTTAACAATAACAGTTAAGTTACTCTGTGTACTTTTCAATATCTAAGCCAATTAAGCTACTCTGTTCAATTTTCTTCATCAAAGCTGTGTTAAAAAAATCATTTAGTATAGGTGGTCAGGCTCTTATGGAAGGTGGTTTTCCACTTATCACTTTTGGGCATATTTTATAAAGGAAAGCTAAAATTTTCCATAAAATCACAACTGATAGTCAATGAGTTTAAAACTTTTCTTTGAAAATTGAGCATTCTTCTTAAAAAGATCATTTATATCCTTCTGAAGAAGTATTTTTTTCCTGTAGAGTTCAATTAATAGCCTATTGCAGTTTCTGTCACTGAAAGTCATTCGCATGCACATTAATTTTTTTTTTCATTTTTATGACTAAAAGAACATAATTTGATGTTACATATTATATTTGACTCATACTTACAGAACATCATTGTATGTTGCTCTGTTGCTATAACATTGCATTTTATATCGTCTTACGATATAGACTACTCAGCAAGAATTTAATAAGGACTTATTATCTCCCGGATGAAACACTTTATGATGGTATATATCTTCAAATTAAAGTAATTTTTAAAAAGATTTTTAATATTTTCCTCCGAGATTTCCAGTGCAAAAATTTTTATTGACTCACTCTATTAGAAATAAGCATGTACACCGATTTATACTTTGTGTCTATTTATGTTTATATGCATTTATGTGAAATTGTTCCTTTACAGAGTTCAGATTATATTTTAGGAAATGGGTAGTAGTGGTGGTAATATCATATATGGAACGGTATCAATGTTTAAGTTCAAATTTACAAAGAGAAATAGATTAATACTAATAATCATAAGCATTGGTGATAAGGCTCTCAAGTAAATTTAAAATGGGCCTGCAAAGGAAAAAAGACTTAGTTTATAAAAGTTTGAGCATCATTTTGTGTGCTGTCTTCTTGAAAGAAAATCCTGGTGACTTATATGGAAAGTCTTGAAATTTCTTTTCATTTAATGCTTTGATTTTAATTTTTAAATTTATTTCACTAATGCTGGAGTTTGAAGACACAGAAAATAGGAAAAATATTTTGGCAAATTACTCTTTGTGTTGAGTATTAGGTTACACATATACAAAGCAGGCATTGCTCAGCTACCATGTTGTTCCTCTCTTTCCATAGGCTTGTTTCTACAGGAGCAGAGAGGGTTTTAGAGATAGGGCAGAGTATGAATTTTACAGCGTGTTCCATGATTTTTGAAATTCTTTGAAAATCTCAAAAGTTGAGAATTAAAAAGTACTTAATGAAGTTCTTTTTATAATATATTTTCTTTAATGTGATTCATCTATGAATTAATTCGGTTATTTATTCATTCCCACATTCAGCAAATATCTACTCAGTGCTGACTGTTGACTATGCCTCAGTGGACACTGAAGATGCAACTGTGAAGGAGACGTATTTTCATCTTCACAGTATTTGTCTTTTTCTCTCTCACATTCTTTCATGAGTGTTTGGTGAAGTTTTCTAGAGGCCACATGGCATGTGATATTGCAGGAGACTGAACGCAGAAGCAGAGAATGTAACTGTCTTCTGTTTAGGTAATAAAGAATTTTACAAAGATTATAAATGGCACTCTTATATTTTTAAATAGTTACTATCTATAAAAGTGTTATTTATGCTTACATATTATAGGTTTAGTATTGTTATTTTCAAGTGGATAAATATTTTAAACATTTTTCAGGTTTAACTTCTGATTATCTGTTGACAAATGTAAATCACATAAACAAAAGCTTTTTTTTGTGAATCAAACAATATATTACACAATATATTTGGTTCAAAAACAAACAAACAAAAAACAAAACAACAACAAAAATTTACATGTATCCATTACATTTAATTGAGAAATGTATATATTTATTCATCTGTTTTTACTTCTTAGTTTTTAATTGTTTATGTTTTCAATTATTAAATGTACAAAATAAAGTTAAAAAAAAAAAAAAAACAAGCTTTTTGAGGTTTTCACTTATTTTTTAATAGAGAAAGGGGTCTTGAGACTAAAATTTTGAGAACCACTGCCTTAAACCATGTGACTGGAACATTAATATGACCAACTGGATGTTTGTTTCAGAAAATATCTGGTATTAGCTTAAGATTCAACATGTCAGGGAAACGGATGTGGCTCAAGAGGTTCGGCGTCGGTCTACCATATGGAGGGACCGGGGTTCGATCCCCGGTACTTCCTGGTTAAAAAAAAAAAAGATTCAACATGTCAGATATTTCCCTCCCCCTCAAATAGCACATCAATAGAACCATGTTGCAAAAGAAATGTCTTTTAAATAAAGTTGGTGAATTAGAAGATAAACATGTCTGTAAAGACTGGCATTTAAATCTAGTACAAAATAGCCAATACAGATCAAAATGGGTAAGTAACTTCCTTTTAAGTTCTTACTATTTTGTTAATTACATTCCATTTCATAGATTCAGAGGTATCCTTGATTCATTTTGTGGATTATGTTTGCCCACTTTCTAATGTTCAAAATTTGGGTATTGAACTTGGTTCTTGAGTTAGTGTAGTTGGAAACTGAAGTTTTTAAAAATTAGACTTTAACTATAGTTCTACAAGAATAAAAGAATCAAATATTTTGTACAATAACTCATTTAATACCATAAATACTTTCAAATTGAATAAGATAAAATTTATTTTACAGTGGTCCCATTGCAGTACTCTCAATGCATATGTAAACCTAAATTGTCAGCTATTGATTGGATGTCTCTTTTTAAATGCTTATGACAAATGTTTCTTGTGACAAAATATTTCTTATGACAAATAAATATCTACATATTTCTCTTGTTTTGCATTTTACAGTGAGCTTTTTCAATTGATGGCCCATTTCCTTGTTTTTTTTATCTTTCTCCACCATGCTATTAAGCATTTCCTTGGGATAAATCTTTTTTTTAAAAAGTGTTACTTTTCATTTACTGTTCTTGGAAATACAACTTCCTTATTTCTTCTCCAAAGGAAGCTCTTATGAGACACATAACATTGGAGGAAAAGAGGCTTACTTCAACTGTGAACACATTATATTGTGATGAGAAATTAATTTTAGGGTTTGTTTTTTATGCAAGCTATAGTTAGGTAGTTTCTGAAACAGTACATTTTGGTTTTGGTTCTCATGAAGCACATAGACTTTGCTGACATAACTAGACTGCTGAACTAGATTTCTATCTCTTTTCTCTTTGTGATTTTTGTTATAAGCTTTAGCCATTAGGTCTTAGTTGTCTTGTAGAAAAATGACCTCAGGACTAAAAGCCATAAATCCTGGGAGATTAATCCAGATCTATCCATTAAGTAGTGATGTGACCAGATTAAAATGATTAAAATAATCCAATCTCTAATAAACTACTGTATTCCCCAACTTCATGGGTGAACTTACTTTCCTCCCTAACACTTGCCAAGGCTGGAAACCCAGGAGTTATTCCAGGTCCCACACTCATTGATCCATACATTCTAATCAGACTATCGGTTTATTATTATCATAACTCCCTGACTTTTACTGCTTTTGTTCGGAACTTTTTAACTTCTTGCCTGGATTTCTCCAACAATTCCTTTAGGTCTTCCTGTCCCCAGACTTATTCCACTTTCACACATTCTATACACTACCATAAGCAAGATCTTTCTAAAAACCGAAAAATAAAGGCATTCTTGCCTTTCCCCTGCTAAACATTTTCCAGTGCTACTCCATATTAAAAATTCAAACTCCTTAGGATAGAAGATTCTACGGTGAAATGAAAAGAGCTGGGTTCCAAACTGAGTTTGGTCATCAAATCAAGACATGTGCTTGAATCCTGATTCTGTCATGCAATTAGCTAAATAAGCTGGGGAAAATTTCTAGCCTTTTAAAGTCATTTCTTCATTTATCAAACACTACAGTATCTATCAAGCACCAAGTCTTGTGTCTGGCACCTGGGAGGTAGCCATTACAGTTGGTCTACCCCTGCTTCCCCACCAGATTCTGTACCACCACTGCATGGCCCTGGTTCAGCTTCCTTGAATGCACTCTTGTCTCTGTGGCTCTACTCTGAACATGTTTTCCGCAACCTGAACGCATATGCTACAGCATTACTGTGCTTCACAGAGTTGGCTCTACAAAGAAGCCTTCTCTGACACCTCCATCCTGGAGTGAACTCTCTTCTCTATAAGAACACTGGTCAAACTGTGATTTGATCATTTCATTCGTTCAATTTGTTCATTCAGGAAACACTTATTTTGCATATACTATGTGCCAGGCATTGTTCTAGGTGTTTGGGTTATAGGAGAGACCAACAAAGGCAAGCTTTCTATTTCTGTGGTACTTATATCCTAATGGAGGATATACACAAGAAACAGATGTTTATGATGTGTGTATATGTATATTATATACAAATATAAATATAAATTTATAAATTCAGGTACTTATAAGTGCTATGAAAACCAATGCCTGGTAAGGGGATAGAGAGTGTCATGCAAGGTATGGAAGGGATTGTTAGGTTATATAGGGTGGTCGGGGAAGACCTCTATAAATTGAACACTGAGCAGAGAAATGACTGTAGTGACAATGGACCATGATAATATTTGGAGTAAGAGCATTTTAGGCAAAGGGGATAAAAATATGTAAAGCCTTGAGGCAAGGTTGTGGTTGACATATTCAAAGAATAGTCTAGATGCAGTGTGGCTAGAGTAGAGTGAGTGATTGGAGGGGTGGAGTGGGGAGTTAATGAAATCAGAGATATGAAAGGACTTAGATGGTCTCATAGGCCATGTTAAAGACCTTTAACTTTTTTGGATCAAGATGAGAATCCCTAGTAGGGTACTGAGCAGAAAAGCATCATGCTCTGACTTATTGCTTATAAGGAACTTTGTTGCAATGGTGAAAAATAGAAACTGTGGTGACAAAAAGGAAAGCAGGGACATCATTTAGGAAGCAATTGAAATCATCAAGGATGGAGATAATGATGACTTGGACTAAGGTGGCAAAAATGGAGGCTGTAGGAAATGGTCAAATTTGGGATATATTTTGAAAGTTTAGCTAACAGCCTTTGTTAGTGGACTAGAAAGAAAGTGTTATGTGAGAAAAAGAAAGAAGTGAAGGATGACTCCAATTTTTTTGGCCTGAACAACTGGAATAATTGAGTTACCCTTTACAGAAATGGGGAAGGCTAAGTGAAGAGCAGAACTGGCAGGGAATATCTAGTGTACAATAATTGTTTGCTTACTTATTAGGTTAGGGATTGGCTAAGTTCTAATAAGAAAGAGCCCTCAAAATATGATAGTTCTAGCTTGCATTAGTTTAAGCATAAGGAAAAACATTCTCAATAGCAAAAGTTTTTATGAAATTCAATCTCTCAAAAATTTTAGGACATGCAGCCTGACCTTACCTATTCATCTAATCAAGCCTCATGAAAGATTTGATCACTTTTTGAAGGTCCTTATAAATCTAACAATTCTACGATATGGCTATAGGTGTCCTTAGAAAGGAATATTTGTGATATGATGAATTGAAGACATACATTTGTCTTTTGCTATTGAGAATGTTTTTCCTTATGCTTAAACTAGTGCAAGCAAAACTCTTTTATAATTAAAATTATTTTTAATTTTATATTTATTGATTGAGTTTTATATTTTTTATTTGAGAAGTTTCAAGTCAACAAAGCAATTATACATACTATACAGGATTCCCATATATCACCCCATCATCAACTCCTTACATTGTTGTGACACATTTGTTACAAATGACGAAGGAACATTATCATACTATTACTGCTATCTATAGTTCATAGCTTATATTTGGTGTATTTTTCCCACAAAGCATACTATTATTAACACCATGTATTAGTATTGTATACATGTCTAGTTCATGAGAGAATATTCTTATTTTGTATTCTTAACCACAATCCATCATTCACCACAGTTCCCTGTGGTGAACCTTGTACAATCCATTCAAAGTGTACACTCAGTGGCTCTCAGGTTCATCACAGAGTTGTGCTGTCATAAGCTCAATCTATTTCAGAATGTTTTCATTACTCCAAAAGGAAAATTCCCATATCCCCTTATACCTCCCCATTATTGACCCTTAGCACTGATATAGTACCTTCTTTGCCATTGCTATAAAAATTTACACTATTATTTTTAACTATAGCCTATACATTACATTATTTATATTTTTCCCACGGATCACCATATTCTCAACACCTTGTAACAGAGGAACATCTTTGTATTTGTAATATTAACAATCATCACCAACCACCAAAGTCACTGTTATACAGTTCCTAGATTATCCTTTAGCTTTTCTTTCAGTTGACATTAACCGCCCTAGACTATCCCTTTCAGTCACAATCACATGAATAAATCTGCAGTGTTGATTATACTCATTATAATGTGTTACCATCAACTCTAACCATTTCCCCACATTTACAAGTCCCCTTATTGCATACATTGAGCATCAGTTTCCCCTTCACAACCCACATTCTATATCCTATACTCTATAGTTTAACTCCATGGGTTTGCTATTCGTATTTAGTTCATCTAAGTGAGACCATAAAATATTTGTCCTTTTGTGTCTGGCTTATTTCACTCAACATAATGTCCTCAGTTTTCATCCATGCTGTCATACATGTCCCAATTTCATTTCTTCTTACCGCAGCATAGTATTCCATTGTAGGTATATACCACATTTTGTTTATCCATTAATCGGTTGAAGGACACTTGGGTTGTTTCCATCTTTTAACAACTGTGAATAATGTTGCTAGAACATCAGTGTGAAAAGGTCTGTTTGTGCCCTTGCTTTCCATGCTTCTGAATATATTACTAGTAGCAGAATTGCCAGATCATATAGAAGTTCTATATTTATCTTTCTGGGGAACCACCAAACTGTCTTCCACAGAGGCTGCACCATTTTTCATTCCCACCAACAGTGACGAAGTTTTCTTATTTCTCCACACCCTCTTCAGCATTTTTAGTTTTCTGTTTTCTTTTTTTAATAAATAATGACCATTCCATAAAGTAAGAAATGGTATCTCATTGTAGTTTTGATCTGCATTTCCCTAATAACTAGTGATGTTGAACATTTTTTTTTTTTGCCATTTGTATTGCCTTTTTGAAAAAATAGCTATGAAGTCTTTTGCCCATTTTAAAATTGGATTGCTTGTCAATTTTTATCATTGAGTTATATGATATTACATGAAGACCAAAACCTTATTGGATATGTGGTTTCCAAAATTTTTCTCCCAGTTAGTAGGCTTCCTTTTCACCTTAACAAAGTCATTTGAAATACGAAAGTGTTTAATTTTAAGGAGGTCCCATTTATCTGTTTTTCTTTTGTTGCTTGTGGTTTGGCTGTGAGGTTTAAGAAACCACCACATACTACAAGATTTGAAGATGTTCCCTATATTTTCTTCTAAGAGTTTATGGTTCTAACTTTTATATTTAGGTCATTGATCCATTTTGAGTTAATTTTTGTATAAGAATCCTCCTTCTTTCTTTTAGCTGTGGATATCCAGTTCTCTCAGCACCATTTATTGAATAGACTCTTCAGATCTAGCTGGGTAGGTTGATAGCTTTGTCAAAATCACTTGACAGTATATGTGAGGGTCTATTTATGAATTCTTGATTTGGTTCCATTGGTCAATATGTCTTTCTTTATGCCAGTACCATGCTGTTTTTACCAGTATAGCTATGTAATATGCTTTAAAGTCAGGAATTGAGAGTCCTCCAACTTTGTTCTTTTTAAAGACACTTTTGGCTATTTGGGGACCCTTACTCTTTCGAATATATTTTATAATTGGCTTTTCCAGTTCTGTAAAAAAGGCTATTGGGATTACATTGAATATGTAAATCAGTTTACATAGAATCGACATTTTAATGATATTTAGTCTTCCAATACATGAACATGGAATGTCCTTCCATTTATTTAGGTCTTCTTTGCTTTATTTTAGCAATCTTTTTTAGTTTTCTGAATACAAGACCTTTAAGTCCTTGGTTAAATTTGTTCCTAAATATTTGATTCTTTTAGTCCTATTTTAAGTGGATTTTTTTTCTTTCATCCTCCTCAGAATGCTCATCAGTAGTGTATAGAAATGCTACTGATTTTTGCACATTAATTTTGCATCCTGCCTCTTTGCTGAACTCATCTCTTAGTTCTAGTAAGCTTTGTTCTGGATTTTTCAGGATTTTCTAGGTATATGACCATATCATCAGCAAATAGTGAAATTTTTACTTCTTCCTTTCCTACATGGGTACCTTTAATTTCTTTTTCTTGCCTAATTGCTCTAGCTAGAACTACTAACACAATATTGAATAACTGGTGACAGTGGGCATCCATTTCTTATTCCCAACCTCAGCAGGAAAGCTTTCAGTCTTTCACTGTTGAATATGATACGATGTTAGTTTTAGGTTTTTCATATATGCACTTTACCATGTTGAGAAAGTTTCCTTCTATTCCTATTTTCAGAGTGTTTTTAGCTAGAAAGGATGCTATATTTTGTCAAATGCCTTTTTTGTATCTATTGAGATGACCTTGTGATTTTGTTTCTTCAATTTACTGATGTGGTGTATTGCACTAATTGATTTTCTTGTGTTGAACCACCCTTGCATACCTGGTATAAAACACTCTTGATTGTGGTGTATAATTCTTTTAAGGTGCTTTGGATTCAGTTAGCAAGTATTTTTTTTTTTTTTGAATTTTTTTTTAACTTTATTTTGTACATTTAATAATTGAAAACATAAACAATTAAAAACTAAAAAGTAAACACAGAAGAATAAATATATACACTTCTCAATTAAATGTAATGGATACATGTAAAATTTTTTTTTTTTGAATCAAACAATATATTACACAATATATTTGGTTCATAGTAATGCATTCATACAGTATTTGTCCTTTTGTGTCTGGCTTGCTTCACTCAACATAATGTCCTCCAGGTTCATCCATGTTGCCATATGTTTTATGACTTCATTTCTTCTTACAGCTGCATAATATTCCATCGTGTGAATAGACCACAGTTTATCCATTCATCTGTTGATGGACACCTGGCTTGTTTCCAACTTTTGGCAATGGTGAATAATGTTGCTATGAACATCAGTGTGCAGATGTCTGTTTGTGTCACTGCTCTCAGTTCTTCTGGGTATATACCCAGTAGTGGTATTGCAGGGTCACATGGCAAGTCTATATTCAACTTCTTTAGGAACTGCCAAACAGTCCTCCATAGCGGTTGTACCATCCTGCATTCCCACCAACAGAGTTAGCAAGTATTTTGTTGAGCATTTTTGCATCTATATTCACAGGAGAAATTGATTGGTCTGTAATTTTCTTTTTTTCATAGTATCTTTATCTGGCTTTGGTATTAAAGTGATGTTGACCTCATTGAATAAATTTGGTAGCATCCCCTCCTGTTCAATTTTTTTGGGAAAGTTTGAGCAAGATTGGTATTAGATCTTCTTTGAATGCTTGGTGGAATTCACCTGTGAAGCCATTTGGTCCTGGGATTTTCATTTTTGAGAAGTTTTTGATAACTGTTTGAATCTCTTTACTTATGATTGGTTTGTTGAGATCTATTTCTTCTAGGGTCAGTGAAGAGTGTTCATGTGCTTCTAGGAATTTGTCTATTTCATCTACATTGTCTAGTTTGTTGGCATATAGTTGTTCATAGTACACTCTTATAGTCTCTTTTATTTCTCCGGTCAATGGTAAAGTCCCTGCTTTCATTTCTGTTTTTGTTTGCACCTTCTCTCTCTTTTTTTTTTTTTTTTCCTTTGTCAGTCTAGCTGAGGGTTTGTAGATTTTGTTGATCTTCTCAAAGAACCAACTTTTGGTTTTGTTGATTCTCTCAATTGTTTTTTTGTTCTCACTTTCATTTATTTCTGTTCTGATCTTTGTTATTTCTTTCTTTCTGCTTGTTTTGGGATTAATTTGTTGTTCTTTTTTAGTTCCTCCAGCTGTGCAGTCAGTTCTTTGATTTTATCTGTTTCTTCTTTTTTAATGTAAGCATCGAGGGCTATAAATTTCCTTCTCAGCACTTCATTTGCTGTATCCCATAGGTTTTGATATGTTGTGTTCTCTTTTTTTTCACCTTGAGATAGTTACTGATTTCTCTTGCTATTTTCTTTTTTGCCCCACTGATTATTTAAAGTGTCTTGTTTAATCTCCATGTACTTGTGAATTTTCCCCTTTGCTGCCTGTTATTGAATGCAGCTTCATTCCAGTATGATCAGAGAATGTGTTTTGTATAATTTCAATCTTTTAAAATTTATTGAGACCTGTTTCATGACCCAACATATGGTCTATCCTAGAGCAGGATCTATGAGGACTTGAGAAGAATGTATATCCTGCTGTTTTTTTGGATGTAATGCTCTAGAATTGTCTGTTAGGTCTAGTTCATTTTCCGTATTCTTCAACTCTATGTTTCCTTTTTTATCCTTTGTCCAGATGTTCTATCCAATGCTGAGAGTAGTGTATTGAAATCTCCAACTATTATTGTAGAGTCATCTATTTTTTCCCTTCAGTTTTGCCTGTGTGTGTCTCATGTATTTTGAGGCACCCAGTTCAGTTGTATAAATATATATTATTGTTATTTCTTCTTGGTGAATGAGATCATCTTCGTCTCTTATAACAGTTTTGCATTTAAAATCTATTTTATCCAATATGAGTATTGCTACTCCAGCTCTTTTTTGGTTGCTATTTGCATGAAATATCTTTTCCAATCTTTTGCTTTCAACCTAGTTGTGTCCTTACTTCTGAGGTGAGTCTCTTGTAGGCACCATATAGATGGCTCATATTTTTTATTTGTTCTATCAGTCTATGTCTTCTGATAGGAAGCCATTAATATTCAATGTTATTACTGTAAAGGCATTACTTACCTCATCCATTTTATCCTTTGGCTTTCCATTATCATATCTTACTATTGTCTTTTTATCCTTTAATTTACCCTTCTTAATAATCTTCATTTCTACATTCTTCTCCAAGTCTCTCATCTTTGTTTTTTCCTTTCAGTACTCCTTTTAGTATCACTTGTAGTTCTGGTCTTTTGGTAATATATCTCTCAGTTTTTGTTTGTCTTTGAAGACTTTAAACTCACCCTCATTTTTGAAGGGCAGTTTTGCCAGATACAGAATTCTTGGATGGCAGTTTTTCTCTTTCAGTACCTTAAATACATCATAACACTTTCTTCTCACCTCCATAGCTTCTGATGAGAGACAGGTACTTAGTCTTATTAAGCTTCCCTTGTATGTGATGCATTGCTTTTCTCTTGCTGCTTTCAGAATCCCCTCTTTATTGCTGGTATTTGACATTCTGAATAGTAGATATCTCTGAGTAGGTCTTTTGGATTTATTATGTTTGGGGTGCATTGCCCTTCTTAGATATTGTTATTTATGTCTTTTATAAGGGTTGGGAAGTTTTCAGTTATTATTTCCTCAAATATTCTTTCTGTCCCTTTTCCATTCTTTTCTCTTTCTGCTCTCCTGTCTTTTCAAGTTCAGATGTTCTGTCCTCCAATTCACTAATTCTGTCCTCCAGCAATAAAAATCTGCTGTGATATGCCTCTAATATATTTTTAATCTCATCCATTGGGATTACCATAAGGTCTGCTACTTTTCTTTGCAGGCTTTCAGATTGTTCTTTATGCTCACACAGTGTCTTCTTAATATTCTTTATCTCCTTAGCCATATTTTCCTTCAACTCTTTGAATTGATTTATGAGATTTGTATGAGCATTTTTGATTATTTGTCATAAATCCAGCATATAGTCAGGATTTTTCCTTTGATCCTTTGGCTGGACCACAATCTTCCTGTTTCTTGGTATGGCTTGTAATTTTTTGCTGATGTCTAGACATCTGATTATTTTTGTGAATTTACTCTGGTGGTCAATTTCTTTCTCTTGCCTACTGGTTTTGGTTCACAGCTCTTCTTTGATTTTTGGTTCGTCTTACTCTAAATCTTTAAGATTTCCCAGCTTAACTCATTAAAACAGGGCCAGGGATCCACTAATGGGGTGCAGACCCTATTCAAGAGTGCTTGGACATAGGAAACTCCAAATTTTTTTTACTTACTGTAGTTTCCCAGTCTATCAGCAGGTGACACTGTTTGGCAAATCTTTCCACAGAGGTATCTCTTTCAACCTCTGGTAATTCTGGTCTGGCCAGAGATGAGATTCAAATGGGCTCTACCAGCCAATCTTACCAAAGAGAAACCATGTTCTGACCTCTGCCACACCCTCCCAGGGACAAAGATGTTCATTCCCCTCTCAGTTGGCCACAGTGAGCCATGGGTTTTACCTAGGCTGTTCACCTTGAGGGTAGAGGATAGGGTGTGATTCCCATCTGTGGGCGCTAGTAATTCATGGTTTTCACTTCAGCCTCTTCCTCTCTCTATCCCTCTTCCTCCTGGATGAATCACAGCACTCTTCTCAATTGCAGACCCTCAAAGCAGCTTCCTCAGACAGCTTTTTGCCCTTCCTCTGTTGTTTTTGTAGGAGAGTTGAGCTTTGTCACCCTATCTGATAGGAAGTCTATGTAAATTAATTTTCTTAATTGTTCAAAATGGAGAATTGTTCAGCAACTTCAGTTCAATTAAACCTTGTTTCCAAGACTAAGTAATGAAGAAGTATACCTCTAGTATGTTTTTGACTCAGGGAGGCAGCAAAATATACTAGTTAAGAATATAGGATTTAGAATCTGAATCCCAGTTCTAAAATTTGCAAGATATGTGGTGTTGGCAAAGTTATTTAACCTTCATGAACCCGTGTTTCATTCACTGTAAAATAACAAATTTACAATACTTTCTTCAAAGAGTACTTGTGAGGATAAATTGATATAATCATGAATGAGAAACATTTAGCACTCATTTATGGAAATTGTATACATTAAAAAAAATATGTATGCTATTTTTCTTAGCATCACAAATTCAAATATTTAACTTTCTTCCTATGTCCTAAGCATGTATCTATAGTCAAAAATTTCATTATATTAGTCTTAATGTATGAGTCACTAAATGGAAAATGGTAATAGTTTAGTCATCAGCTCTCCAAGAAGATAAAAATCCTTATTTGTAATCTTTGCATATTTCCATGGTTTAAGTACTTCGATCATGGCCAGTTTCAAACTGCAAGCTTCATGAACCAAATGCACAGTTGCTAACAGTCTGAGCCAGCAACAGTACACCAATGGGTATGCTCATAAAGAACTGTTTAATCTTATTCATAATTGCAGAACTGTCACATGATTTTGACATGGTGTACTGTTATTATTTATTCAAGTACTTTACATAAGTGTAGTTATTTCAGTGATTGCATTTCCAATGTCAATTCCTTTCAGCTCCAAGTTTCAGATTTCCTGTTAAGTCTCACCTTTGAAGTTGCAACTGACTTAGAACCTGCATTTGCCCTACTTGAGAATAGCACATTGGATGCGTTAAGTCTTAGCCAGTCTTCATAGTAGCCTGCACTATAGTCTAGTTCAGTGGTTTTCAAAGTTTGACCTCCAGACCAGCAATGTCAGTATCACCTGAGAATCTACTGAATCAGAAACTCTCAGGGTGAGACCAATCAATTTGTGTTTTAACATTCCTTCTGGGGATTCTGATTCTAAATGATTGACTGTAAGATTTAGCTTCCTATTTAGTTATATGCTTTATGAGGACCAGAATTTATGAGTGATTGTTGTACCTTTCAAATAAATATTTGTTGAATGAACCAATGAATCAATTAATAAATATTAGGACTATTCAAAGAAACACAAGCCAATTAACTGGAAAAATAAAGGGCAATAATGGTTATCATTTGGAGAAGGCAAGAGATGTGCTTTTTAAATATTCATGGGCTAGAATTAAGGTATATGAATGAAAGTTATGGATGCTTATTAAGTTAGGTGATTTTGCTTACATTGTCTCATTAAACCCTAACAGAATTCTATGAAGTAGGTGTTATATTCATTTCACTGATGAGAAAATGAGACTCAGAAAATACATATGACTGTATATATAAGGGTCATATTAGCAGGTAACTTTTGAACCTTTATCTCTTTGACTTACTTTCCCCATTTTATCCAGGCAAATTTAAATTCTAGAAGATGATTGGCTCAATCAATTTATTTTCAGCCACAATTTACTGTATATAAATATGAGCTAGGCACCAAGCGAGGTGCTTACCATTAAGCATCAAATGACTAGTTTCCTCATCTGTAAAATGTCAATCATAAAAAGTACCAATGTTAAAGGGCAGTTGTGTTGATTAAATATGATATACACCAAGGTAATAACTAAATAACACATAATCACAATTGTTAAAAGTGCAAACACGGGAAGAAAGGCTTATCATGAAATGTTATAGCAGAGATCCCTGATTTAGATTGAGATTTAGGGAGGTTTCACTAAAGCAGTGACAGTGATGGTGATCCAAGTGGCAGACTGGGTACGAGCATGTCAGATATATGACCGTTAGGCACCAGAAGCTCTGAGAAGGAAAGTTTGCCCATGCTGTGGAATGCAGTGAGAGCCCTGTCACTGGATGTTTGCAAGTGTGGGATCCTGAAAATAACACTGGGAATATGATGGAGATGGAACATCAGCAGCAGATCAGGGTTAACTCTATCTTATCAGTTTTCATCCAATCCTAAGCATGTTTCCCAAATAAGTTCATAAAATGACATTGAAATAAAAATAAACAAATAAAAAATATATTAATGTCTTGCTAGGAGCAAAAATTTGGAATAAAGCATAGCATCAAATAAGTATTCTTTTTAGAGTGAAGATTAGGAAAAAAGGAGAAATCTGAAGAATTTAGAGTTTGGATGAGTCAATATTTTGAGCAAACCAGACTTTAGTACAATATCCTCTAGTTTTTCTCCCCAGCACTCTCTAAGAATACCCGAGGATGCCAGATGGCTTAGGACACTTCTTTCATGATTAATGTACTGAAATATTCCCTAACTGTATTATAGTGGCATTTCTTCTAGAATATCTCAGATTAGATTCCTTCACAATCAAATTTGTCATTTGACATAGAGTCCACAATGCAGATAGGATGGAAATAGGATGGAAATGAGGTGGTTTGAATTACTAAACAGAATGGATGAGAAGAGATGTTCAATCTGCCTCTCTCTTTCTTAGAATTTAAAACAGAGTATTTTATGTGTGCTTTACCATGGACAGTTGTCAAAAGTGGTAAAAATGAATTGTCAGGACCCTTGATCTCTTTGATATGCATATTTTGTTATTTTATATATAAAAGTCCATTTAAGTGTTTGGAATATTTGGATCTTATTTGAAATATGATGCTTATCCATGATGACATTTGTTATTGTCACATTTTGGATCAGAGAGCACCATATAGACCACAATGAGGGGAAAACAGGCATCCTGCGAGAAAGAAGATCTCACCCCAACTCACTGCAGAAACAGCAGCAGCAGGAGCAACAATATCAAAACCTTCTTGTTCTGTTTCCTGAAAGAAGACTGCAAATAAAGCTGACTGTGATCACTTGTGCAGATTACTTAGATATGGTCTATATACATTATGGAATATTTTGGAATACCAGTTTGCTGTGCGTTTTTCAATTTTAGATGAGTGACAAGAATCTGTTCTTAGAAAATAAAAATAGTTGGAGCTATACTTACAGATGTTTACAGTGTGCCAGACACTGTTCTCAGCATGCCATATGCATGGTCTCATTTAACCTTCACAGCAGCCCTAACAGCGGTTGGTTCTATTATACCCATTTTACAGGTGAGGAAATTGAGGCTTATGTTAACTTGCCTACCTTTGCATATCTATTAAAGGGACAGAAAGGGGAATTGAACACAGGTCTACATGGCCATGAAGCTCCTATACTTAGCCTTTGAAGAATATTACCTTCCAGAGGTAATTTGCATGTTTAAAGGTTGCATTGCAATCATTTTGGCTGTGCACCAAATAACAACATTCATATTACTAAAAACTGTTTTGATTGTGGCAAAATGCACAGTTGGAACAACACATTTTGTGAAGGATTTTGTAATTCTGATACAGTTTTGTCATGACGCTCAAAATTCCCATGACTGTGTGCGTGGTTGCCTTTTGTTTCAAAAGGATTTGTTTTCTATTATGTAAACATCAACAGAATATAACATATCTCTCATATAGAACACAAATCTTTCAAGCTGGCTACAAAAAAATATGCTCCTGTTTTTCAAACCGATGGTATTCCGAGTCATGTTTTTTTTCAGTGTCAAAGACTCTGGGACCATGTTTCTTTCTAAGATTAGAGTTTCTTTATATTTCATATTATTTTAGCTGTATCAAGACAAATAAAATATGCTTGGGAATAAATTTAGTTGATTATAAAGGTTTCATATCACCAGTTCCAAGGGCCAACAGTTTTCTCTGTTCCACAAAAGCTGCGGCAGAAGCCAGCCACACTTCTTTAGCAATGGTCTTTGCACCACACTTAGACTAGCTGTGTTTGCAGCTAATAAGGTAGATGCAAATCCTGTCACCAGGGTCTTGGGCCTCCTGTTGCAAATATTTATAACTGATAGTGTGTCACAGAGTTAGAATGGGGCAATAGGAAATGGGCCCCAGGTTGCCTAGAAGTGCATCGGTTCAGTGACTCGGCAGGATTTGGCAGGTAACATAGATCTAGGCAGGCAGTGGGTCTTAACCAGGATTTCCACAAAGCCAGAAAGCGATAGATTTGCACCCCAATCCAGCAAGGCCATGAGGTCTTGAGTCTGCGATGTTTGATGCCGGCATGTACTGCAACTTTAAATTCCAGGGGACATCAACATGACTCACCTTGAATTCAAGGAACATTGAATCCATACTTTGCTAGAAGCCCTTTAGTCTTGGCTTTATTTTATCCTTCCTTATAGGAATGGGCAGTCCTGGACTGAGAGGGCTGAACATAGGCCAGATTCATATAGGAAAATAACAGAGTGTCCACAGTTCTGTTGGTTAATGACATGATCATGTGTACTGATCATTGTATTGATCATAAAGAATAGTGTAGATGAACTGTTTTTTAAGACTATCTGGTAAAGAGAAAAGACTAATAATATTTTCTTCCCATTAAGTTGTTGTTAGATGGATAGCGAACTAGTTTGGCTTTTTGGTAGAAAGATTAAAACTATTATCAAGTGATAAATAATAAGAGAAAAACAGTAATATTAACTCTGCTCCATATGTCAAGGCAAGGTCACACAAACATTCAAGCTCTGGTGTAGTGTGCAGTGTGTGTTGGATATTGAGAAAACATAGGCAAACTGTGCAAAATGAGATGCATTGCTGAATGAAATGAAGCATTTTGATTTTCCCTGACATAAGCTGTTCTATATTAATCTTTAGAGTTCCAGTACTTTCTAGCTAGTATTCTGGATATTGATTCCTCATAGAGCTTACCTTATGCATTATTGTTGCTGTTAGACAGGAGTTATGAACATATAACACCATTTTGCATAATATAATAATAATAGCAAACATTTATTGCACATCATCACATTTGATCCTCACAGAGTGCTTGAGATCTGTCATATTATTGTCTGTGTCTTATGAATGAGAAAACATCAAACAAAAGAGGCAAAGCTACTCACCCAAGATCATGAAGCTTGGATATGTCAAGATAAGCCAGGAGCACTAACATAACATTAACCTTTTTTCCATTTGCCTATATCTATATATCTATATATTAATCTGAACAACATGCCTTTTTCATATATGTAAACACACACACATATTCTTAATCTGAAAACAGGTTTTAGTCTGCTTTTTTTTGTTCTGATACTGATTCTAGCCTTATTTTCTTTCTCTTTATAATTTACTAGTTCAGGGATGGCAAATTTGTAGCATGTATGTCACTACGTGTTTATCCTTTGCCCTTGGCAGACATAGCCAATCAATCATCGCAATCCTTCTCCCTGAGCCAAATTCAACCTCATTATCTTTTTAGCCCATCACTGTGCAGGCACTATCAATGAATTGGTATGGGCTCCAAATTTAAAATCTCTTTGCCATTTCTGTGTATATATGTGTGTATACAATCATGTCCTCTAGCACAATCACACACATTTACCTCAGTTTACCTCAGTCTTCCCTTTGATATCCAAATTTTGTGACATTTTCCCTCCCTAAGAACAGTGAAAACTGAACAAGCATGCTTCATGGAGTTATGGAGTCTTTCAGTATAAAGTCCCTTTTTTATTTAACATTCATAAGATAAAAGTTTATTCCTCTCTAGCCTTTCTTCAAGAGGAATCCCTTCTTTTCTCTATTACTGCTATGACTGAACAATTCTACTATGATTGCTATTTTTGAACAATTTTGTCTCACCAGATTTGAGGTGGCATTTTGTTTTACCTAAGTAAAATATAGAGTAAATTCATACAGTAAGATTCACCAATTTTTAATCACCACTAAAAGTTATCTATCTTTATCCTGCTGTAGCCATGACAATTTAGAAGAAAATGAACAGTTGGGAAGTTAACCTATACAATTTATATCTGCCTTACATGTCAAATGTAAATGATTGGGTCAGGGCAGCAGGGAACTAATGAGGAATTTCCTGTTTTTATTTTAAGGTGATTATCCAGATTAAAAAAATAAATTCATTATCAGGTCATGCTTTTATTTTTACAGATTACTATTTTAAATCTAATCTAATTAGGTAACATCACTTAGCTAATACTATATAGGATTCTTAATTTTAATTTGTGCAGTGCTTTGGCAGATTTTTCTTGAAGGTTCACAGGAAAAGAGAGTTTGCTGCTTACCTCACCCAGGTCCAGAGACTGATTTGTTACGTTTCAGGTACAGAAATATAACTTTGACAGATACATCCCTCTGGACAATCCTACTGCTGGAAGGTATACAAGAGAGGCACTTGATCCCTCATTGTCCAGAGACTGCCACTGCCTTTCTTTTAGCATTCAGGTTATTGGCTTTACAGGGTAGCTGCAACCCCTTAAAATTGATTCTGATAATGACAACACCTCACACCATCAAGAGGGAATTTGACAAATATTCAGATTATCATTAAGGTCAGCAACACAGAATAGCTAAACTTGCAGATATTTTGGGGTTGAATCTTGGCTCTGCAAACTTTGTGAATGTTGAAAACTTTGCAAACAGTGTGACCTAACAAACTTATTTAACCTCTCTTGTACTAACTGTTATTATCTATAAAATAAAACAACAATGGTATCAACCTCAATGGGATATTGTGAGGATTAAAAAAATAGTGCAAATGAAGCATTTGTAAGTGGTGAATATTAATTCCAAAATAAGTTATTATTCTTCTCAAGTTCAGACCAATATTTTCATTCGTAGCCTAACTTTTTTTTTTTTTTAAACATTATGCCAATATTTATCAAATGAAGAGATCAGTTGCTGGAATTTTCATCTTCTGTTTATTTTGTGAAACGTAAGGATATATTATTCAGTGAATGATCAAGGGGAATTTGCGAAATATCCGCGAACCTGCTTGCTGACTGCTATGAGGTGAGCTGCTTTAAATAGTACCAGTCTAATCATAAAATGATGCTGATATGAGATAGTCTACATTACTGTATTCAAATAGATATTAATTGAAGTTTACTGTATTTTGATGCTTGATTCTTTAATTCTAAAGCATGTAAAATATGAAATAATTTATGTTCATTTTAGAATGTTAGGAAAATGATAAAAATTTAAAACCTTTCTTAATCCTATGCCCCAAAGAAAGCCAATATTACTATTTTGGTCTGAAATCTTTGAGACTCCTCCTATGTGTCTATATACATCTACACTTTTTAAAATATAGAATTATAATGTTCAGAATGATTTATAATCATAAATATATTTAAACATTTTTAAAAGTCCTTAAATGTTATTTTACAACACAATTTTCAATGATTGTATAGTATTCCATAGAGTAAATATAATATCATTTATTTAATTAATCCCATAATGTTGGACATTTGGTATTTTTATTATTTATCTTTTTATCTATCTTTCTCTTTCATATACACTCTTAACAAACTACTCTACGTGAGTGCTTCTTATATAAATGTTATTGTGCACATTTAAAATCATTTCTTTATTTGTAGAATTATTTGATCAAATGGCATGTGTATTGTATTGTTTTAATTAAAAGTGATTTATTAAAAAAAAAAAAAACACAAAAAAAACAGGTGGTGTCTTCATGGAATTCCAAAATGATAAAGTACAAAATAGTATATTAAGGTAAAAGTCTTCTTCCCAGCCCTGCCCTCCATCCATCCAGTTCCAGTCCATCCACTTAGCACTCTACCTTGCTCCCCCTCCACTAATTTGATAACCTTCCAGAGATTTTTTTTACAGCATATTCATGAAAACATAAAAGTATATTCTGTCCCTGCTCCTTTCACACAAACAGAAGCATATAAAGAAAATGGACTGCTTTCTTCCTTTTCTCCAAAGTATGTCTTTGAGACTTAGAGAGGTTTCTCTTATTTATAGTTGCATACAAATCCACTGGTAGACATCAAGGATGACAAAGAGTGCTGTAATCAATAATTACCACTTAAATACATTATTTGCACTCTTTGAGTCTATCTGTTGAATAAATTTCTACAAGTGGAACTGCTGATCAAAGAATATATGAATTTATAATTTTGCTAAATATTGCGAAATGCCTGCCTTAAGAATTTTACCAGTTTACACTGCTCGCAGTAATGAATGGGTGTTCCTTCAACCCCACCCCTTGCCAAAATAAGGTGTTATCTAAATGTCAAATTTTTGCCAATGCAGTAGGTAAAATGTAATATCTCAAAGTAAATATAGTTTGTATTTGTCTTATACATGAGGTTGTTCACCTTATTCATAGAAACCATTTACATTTTCTTTTCTATGAACTACATTTGCTCATCATAATTATTTATTTTTAATTTTTATGTTTAATTTTGATTGTTTTGGTCTTTTAATATGCTTTATGAAAGCCCTTTATATTATAAAATTAATCATTTGTGATATGAATTATGTATCTAGTTTTGCATTTGTTTTTCACTTTGTTTATGATAATGGTTTTGTTTTTGCCATAAGACTAAGGAAACACTTTAGTTTTTTTTTTTTTAAGATTTATTTTATTTATTTATTTTTCCCCACCCCCTCATTGTTTGCACTTGCTGTGTCTATTCATCTTCCTTGTTTCTTTATGAGGCACTGGGAACCAAACTCGGTACCTCTGATATGAGAGGTAGGCACCTAATCGCTTGTGCTACCTCTGTTCCCTGCTTTGCTGTGTTTTTCTTCTTGTGTCTCTTGTTGAGTCAGCTTGCTGTGCCGACCCTGTCACATTAGCTCGCTGTCTTGCTCTTCCTCTTTAGGAACCTCTGCTCCCTGCTTTGTTGTGTCTCTCATTATGCATTTCTTCTTGTATTTCTTGTTGAGTCAGCTTGCCACGCCTACCCATCACGCCAGCTTGCTGTCTTCTTTAGGAGGCACCAGGAACTGAACCGGGGACCTCCCGTGTGGTAGGTGGGAGCTCAATCTCTTGTACCACATCTGATTCCCCACCTTAGCTTTTTGTAGTTGAATTTATTAATTTTTCATTTATATGTTTTGGATAATAGGATATTGTTAGAAAGGACATTTCCATCTGAGATTAAAAATAAAAATTTCCCCCAATTTTTTTTCTAGGATTCTTATGCTGGAATTTTTTTTCCCCTCTTTTCCTCCTCCTCTTCCTTCTTCCTTTTATTTTTAATTTACATCTTTGATCGATTTGGATATTTCCCTAGTGTAAGGTGTGATGGGTGGATCTAACTCATTTATTTTTTTTGAAATCCCTAACTGTGCCAGCACTATTTTCTCTGCTGTTCTAAAATGCTGCATTTATCACATACTAAATTCCATTTTGTGTTTGACTCTCTTTCTGGAATTTTTGTTCTGTTCCATTTTTCTTTGTGCCAGTGCCACATTGCTTTTATTATTAAAGAATTAATAAATTTGAATATCTGGTAAGGAGAATCTCTACTCATTTCTTTTCTATTTTAGAAATTTCTTGTATATTCTCTTCTGTTTTTGTTCCATATAGACTTTAAAATTGGCTTGTCTAGTTCCAAAATTAGTTTAAAAAGAAAATTCTGTTAGAAGTGTTACTGGAATCACATTAAATTACCATGAGGTGCATTATCAACTTTATAGTTTAGGGTCCTCCTATTCCAAACACATGGCATATCTTTCCACTAAGTCAAGCCTTTTTTGGGCACCATTCAGTAGTATTACAGAGTTTTCTTTTATATGTCTTGAAAATTACTTGTTAAGATTATTGCTATTTTTAACATCTTTTCTGATGTTTTTCATATTTTTCTCTCTTATTATACATTCTAGCTGTGGTGGATTGAATTATGTATCCCAGTTAGACATGTTCTTGACCTTAATCTACATTCTGGTTAGTGTGAACCCCTTGTAAATAGCATCTATTGAAGATGTTATTTCAGTAAAGATGTGGCTCAATTGAATGAGGGTTAGGCCTTAATCCAGATTACTGGAGCCTTTTATAAGCAGATGAAATTCAGACATAGAAAAAGCTGGAAGTTAGCAGGAACCAAGAAGAGAAAGGAGAGGACATAGCCATGTATTGGAAAAGCCAAAGAACTCAAGGATTGCTAGCCAGCAAGAAGGCTACTGACCCCAGGAGGAAACAAGTCTTCTAGCCAATATCTTGATTTGGACTCTGGCCTCTGAAACCAGGGACCACTAAATTCCCATTGTTTAAACCAAGCCATTGTGTGGTATTTGTCATGGAACTTCGGTCAACAAAGATGCTAGTATGCCTTTATTTTAGTGAATTCTGTCTTTATTTACAGTAATTTTTCAGTTGATTATCTTGTTTTTTCCAGGCGTCAATCATATCATTTACGAAATGAATAATTCTATCTCTGCCCAATCTTTATGGCTCCAATTTTAAAATTTCATGTAAAGGTGATCTTCTCTAGGCCTTGTGCTTGAAACTACTCTGAATGACCCTTGTATTTCCTCATTAAATATAAGAAACAAAATAATGTTAGAAGAATATTCATTTGTTGTTTTTATTTAGTGGTTTCTTTAATCAAGGAAAATTGTTAAATTTTATCAACAGCATTCCAGGAGCTATGGAGATGTTTGTATTATTTTTCTCCTATAATTAATTATATGAATTGATTTCCTAATATTGAATAATCCTTGACATTTTATATTTTAATGGTGCAGATTCAGTTTCCTAATATTTTACTTAGGATTTTTGGATAGGTTGTCTTAAGTGAGATTGATCTCTAGTTTTGTGTATGCATGCATGCACATCTGTACATGCATATGTGCAGTAAACATTTATCCAGTTTTGGAGGCAATATTATGCTCACTTCACAAAAATAATTAAGAAGACTTCCTTCTTTCTCTATGCTCTGAAACACTGCATAGCTTTCAAATTGATTGTTCTTCAAGGGTTAGTTAGAAATCTGTGAAAACATTTCAGCCTATTTTTTTCTCTTTTGACAACTCTCAGGTAATTTTCCCCACATCCCTAATGGAACATGATCTGTTTTCATTTTCTATTTCTTTGAAATCACCTTTGTTAACTTACATATGCATATTTTACATGGTTGCCCCCAATTTCTTTCTGTATTTTTAAATATGAATAACGTTGCAAGAATTTGTCTCAGCAAAGACAATTTTATACGTAATATAAGCATTTCTTATTTCTACATTTTTCCCTTGAATTAAATACTTATGTACTTAGTTTTTTGTGTGTTTCTTTTTTTCCTATTTTTCTGGTTTTCTTCCAGCAAGAAAGAAATTACACATAAGCAAGATTTTCTTTACCCGTTTTTTATATGTATTATTTTCACGCTTACCCTTCCCAACTTATTTATGTCTCATTTTATTCATTTTCCCACCTCATTTCTGCCCTCTATTTCCCTTACTGTGTTTTCTGCAGTTTATATTCTCTCTTTGGCTTCCTCCAATTTTTCCCTTCATTTCTTGAATGGCTTTGTTTTAGTCTTAAAATCCTTTCCTGAATTCTGCCAGATCACATTTCATCTCCTCATTTTATCTTACCACCTCTTCTCTGATATCTTGCATTTCTGCTTTGGGCAAGCAGTGTTCAGAAGGGGATGTGGGTGTGGGTAGAAAGGCCAGGGTTCTTTTCCAGGCTTCCTACTTTTATAGGCTTTCTTATAGTCTACTGCCATGCTGTGTGTGTGTGTGTGTGTGTGTGTGTGTGTGTGTGATGTATGTATGTATGTATCCTTGCCCCTTTTACTTCTATGAGTAGTTATATTGTTTTCTTTTCTTTTTTTTTTTTTTTTTTACATTTCTCAATTAAATGTAATGGATACATATAAAACATTTTTTTTGAATCAAACAATATGTTACACAATATATTTGGTTCATAGTAACGCATTCATACAGTATTTGTCCTTTTGTGTTTGGCTTGCTTCACTCAACATAATGTCCTCAAGGTTCATCCATGTTGCCATATGTTTTATGACTTCATTTCTTACAGCTGCATAATATTCCATCATGTGAATAGACCACAGTTTGTTTATCCATTCATCTGTTGATGGGCACCTGGGTTGTTTCCAACTTTTGGCAATGGTGAATAATGTTGCTATGAACATCGGTGTGCAGATGTCTGTTCATGTCACTGCTCTCAGTTCTTCTGGGTATATACCCAGTAGTGGTATTGCAGGGTCATGTGGCAAGTCTATATTCAACTGCTTAAGAACTGCCAAACAGTCCTCCATAGTGGTTGTACCATCCTGTATTCCCACCAACAGTGAAGAAGTATTCCTATCTCTCCACATCCTCTCCAACACTTGTAGTTCTCTGTCTTTTTAATAGTGGCCATTCTGATAGGTGTGAAATGATATCTCATTGTAGTTTTGATTTGCATTTCCCTAATCATGAGTGATGTTGAGCATTTCTTCATGTGTTTTTTTGCCATTTGTATTTCTTCTTCGGAGAAATGTCTATTCAAGTCTTTCGCCCATTTTTTAATTGGGTCATTTGTCTTTTTATTGTTGAGTTGTAACATCTCTTTATATATCATGGATATGAAACCCTTATCAGATATCTGATTTCCAAATATTTTTTCCCATTGAGTTGGCTGCCTTTTCACCCTTCTGACAATGTCCTGTGAGGTGCAAAAGTGTTTAATTTTAAGGAGGTCCCATTTATCTATTCTTTCTTTTGTTGCATGTGCTTTGGGTGTAAGGTCCAAGAAACCACCACCTACTACAAGGTCTTGAAGATGTTTCCCTACATTTTCTTCTAGGAGTTTTATGGTCCTGGCTTTTATATTTAGATCTTTGATCCATTTTGAGTTGATTCTTATATAGGGGGTGAGATAGGGGTCCTCTTTCATTCTTTTGGTTATAGATATCCAGTTCTCCCAACACCATTTGTTGAAGGGACTGTTTTTTCTTGTTAGCCTGGGCTTGATAAGTTTGTCAAAAAACAGTTGACCGTATAGGTTAAGGTATATTTCTGGGTTCTCAATTCTATTCCACTGATCGATGTGTCTATCTTTATGCCAGTACCATGCTGTTTTGACCACTGTAGCTTTGTAATATGTTTCAAGGTCAGGCAGTGAAATTCCTACTACGTTGCTCTTCTTTTTTAGAATGCTTTTGGCTATTCGTGTGCACTTACCCTTCCAGATGAATTTGGTAATTGCCTTCTCTAATTCTGTAAAGTAAGCTGTTGGGATTTTGATTGGTATTGCATGGAATCTATAAATCAGTCTGGGCAAGATCGACATCTTCACGATATTTATTCTTCCAATCCATGAACATGGAATGTCTTTCCATTTGTTTAGGTCTTTTAAAATTTCTTTTAGCATTGTTTTGTAGTTTTCTGCATATAGGTCCTGTACTTCTTTGGTTAAATTAACTCCTAGGTATTTGAGTCTTTTTATTGCTATTGAAAATGGAATTTTCATCCTGATTTCCTCCTCAGATTGTTCAGTACTGGTGTACAAAAACATTACTGATTTTGCGTGTTGATCTTGTATCCTGCCACTTTGCTGAACTCATTTATTCGTTCAAGTAGCTTTGTTGTGGATACTTCAGGATTTTCTAAATACAGGATCATGTCATCCGCAAACAGTGAGAGTTTTACTTCCTCTTTTCCTGTTTGGACACCTTTAATTTTTTTTTGTCTTGTCTAATCTCCCTAGCTAGAACTTCTAGTACAATGTTGAATAACAATGGTGACAGTAGGCATCCTTATCTTGTTCCCGATCTTAGAAGGATAGTGTATTAGTCAGCCAAAGGAGTGCTAATGTGAAATACCAAAAATGGGTTGGTCTTTATAAAGGGTATTTATTTGGGGTAGAAGTCCACAGAGACCAGGGCATAAAGCATTAAGTTTCTTCTCTCACCACAGTCCATTGCTACGTGTTAGAGCAAGACAGCTGCTGGCGTTTGCCACGGTTCAGGCTTCTGAGGTTTCTCTCTTGGGGCTGCGTTTCTCTCCAGGCTTAGCTCCTGTTTCCTCTACAAGGTCAGCTGTAGACGATCAGGCAAATGGCTTGCTTCTCTTCTCCTGGGGCCTTCTTTCCAACATCAAAACTTCTTCTCAAAAGACTGCTTCAACTTTCCTTTGCCTTGCCTTTTATATTCAATTCCCCACCCACCAAAGGGTGGGGCTCAACACTCTAATCCTAACCCAGAGGATTAACAGATCAGTTTACAAGCCCAGATTAACAGATCAGTTTACAAGCATGATTCAATTATATTTTTGGAATTCGTAATTACATCAAACTGCCACAGATAGCTTTCAACCTTTCCCCGTTGAGTATGATGTTGGCTGTGGGTTTTTCACATATGCCTTTTATAATATTGAGGAATTTTCCTTTTATTCCTATCTTTTGAAGTATTTTTATCAAAAAAGGATTTTGGATTTTGTCAAATGCCTTTTCTGCATCTGTTGAGATGATCATGTGTTTTTTTTCCTTCAATTTGTTAATGTGGTGTATTACATTGATTGATTTTCTTATGTTGAACCAGTCTTGCATAGCAGGACTAAATCCCACTTGGTCGTGATGTATAAGTCTTTTGATATGCCGTTGGATTCGGTTTGCAAATATTTTGTTGAGAATTTTTGCATCTATGTTCATTAGAGAGATTGGTCTATAATTTTCTTTTCTTGTGGAATCTTGATCTGACTTTGGTATTAGGGTGATGTTGGCTTCATTAAATGTGTTGGGTAGTTTTCCCTCCTCTTCAATTTTTTGGAAGAGTTTAAACAGGATTTGGTGTTAATTCTTTTTGAAATGCTTGGTAGAATTCACCTGTGAAGCCATCTGGTCCTGGATTTTTCTTTGCTGGGAGATTTTTGATGATGGATTCAATCTCCTTAATTGTGATTGGTTTGTTAAGTTCTTGTATTTCTTGTAGCGTCAGTGTAGGTTGGTTGTGCGTTTCTAGAAATTTGTCCATTTCATCTAGGTTGTCTAGTTTGTTGGCAAATAGTTTCTCATAATATCCTCTTATGATTCTTTTTATTTCTGTGAGGTCATTTGTAATTTCCCCCCTTTCATTTCTGATTGTATTTATTTGCATCTTCTCTCTTTTTATGTTTGTTATTCTAGCGAGGGGTTCCTCCAATTGGCTTCCTCCAACTTTTTTCCTTCATTTCTTGAATGGCTTTGTTTTAGTCTTAAAATCCTTTCCTGAATTCTGCCAGATCACATTTCATCTCCTCATTTTATCTTACCACCTCTTCTCTTGCATTTCTGCTTTGGGCAAGCAGTGTTCAGAAGGGGGTGTGGGTGTGGGTAGAAGAGGCTGGGGTTCTTTTCCAGTCTTCCTACTTTTATAGCACAAAGGCTTTCTTATAGTCTACTGCCATGCTTTGTGTGTGTGTCTGGTGTATGTATGTATGTATCCTTGCCCCTTTTACTTCTATGAGTAGTTATATTGTTTTCTGCTCCATTAAACAGATATATTTCTAGATCTCAGGGCATGCTTCTCACCTTCAGAAAGTGCAATCACTTTCTGAGATCTATTGGTGCTAGGCCAGCTGGTCATTTTGATCTCTCTCTCTCTCTCTCTGTTCTTCTTTTCACTTTCTCCCATACCATCCTTTCCTGAACTCAGTTTTTACACAAATTTTAAAGTCTGTGGATAAAACCAGTTTCCCTCTTTATCTGAAAATGAGCAATTCTTTTTATTGCTTTTGAATGCTTTCCAGGAGGAGAAAGGAGCAATTCTGATTTACACAGCCATGTAAAGCCTAAATAGATATTTTCCTAATCATTTAATCAGCATTGCCTTGAAAAATATTGTTATAAATCTTGGTAATATGGGCTTAGTGTGAAATATAAGCTTATAGAAAAATCAGTATATTTAAAGACTAATCACAAAAGTTCTGGCAAGGAAGTCTCCCCTGCCTCTCACCTTTACTGAAAATGTATAAAAGAAACTTTTGAAATAGGATCCACATCTAAATAAGGACACAGAGTAAGTCCCATTTAAATTTAAAATCTTAGCTATCTTTTATTTGAGAACAAGAGTAACTGGAAGAAAATATAATTTTAGTACAATATGACAATGTTAAATTTTAAGAATTCATAAAAATAGACTAGAGTTATTTAAAGGTTGATCTTTCCTCCATGTATTGCTTTCACTCAGACATTCAAATTTTCCCATGTGTTTATTCAGGAACTATAGTGTAGACTGAGGTTTGTAGTCCCCCAAAAAACAAACAAACAAGCAAGCAAACAAACAAACAAACCTAGTTTTGTTTAGGTATGTTGGACTGCTAAGTGAATAGCTTGGACAAACCAAATTTAAATTATTTGAATAATTTATTTTCATACCTCCAAAGAAGTAACTAAAACCTGGCTCAGTTTTCTCCAAAGAAATTATTCATCTTGTTGACAAGAATTTCTTATTACAATTGTTGCAGACTTTTATTGCTTCTCAGATAAGTCTAAATGCCATAATTGTATATGGCATTTAAAATAAGCAATGGGAATTTTCTCCCTTCCTTTGAAAATATTTTTCTCTTTAAGTATTTGAGAATTACTTGGATGGTTAAAACTATGCAAAGTTTGTTAGATCTTGTTTTGGTTACTTACCTACATTTGACCTATGAAACAAAAGTTATTCTGCTGATAGAAAAGGAAATTATGTAATTAAGCTTTCATTTGTTCCATCGCCCTTATTGGTGCAGTGTTCTTCATGTTTCTGTCTTTATTTGCTCCCAAATTTAGTAAAATGTGAATGGAAAATTAGGAGTATAGAATTTTCCTAGTTGATGTAGTCTGAGGCTCTAAACACTTAATGACATTTTCTTGCACTATATTATAAACACTGAAAGGAAATGAAGGGCTAACTGAGACAGCTGTGTTTATTCACTACTGGCTGTCCTCAGACTTGTCTTTATGAAGGGTCTTTTAATTATAACTGACCTCATCCAGCCATGGCCTATTTTTTGATGACACAGATTCTAAGAAGAATAGCCCACATTAGTAACTTTGGAAGATCATAAGGCTTTCCATTTACTTCTTCATCCTGACAAACATTTCTACGTACCAATTATGTAATGTTTCATTTCATTTTCATTTTCATTAATAAAAACAGTCAAAATAATTCTTTCAAGTATCTATCTCACATTCCTATTTTGATCAAATATGATATATGGTCAAATACATTTTCTTGCTTGTCTACTCTTTATCCTTTCAAAACAAAATTGGAACAAATTAATGAATAAAGTAATGACCAAATGATCCTTTAGAAAACAACTTGAAACACAGTAACATTTTAAAATGACAAGTTACTTAATACCTGGAATTTGTAGGAAACTGGGAGTTTCTGTTCAGGCCACGGTTGGTAATCTGGGGGTGAACTGTGCTGGGGTATCTTAATCCAAGTGTATAAGAATGGAAAGACCTCATAGGATGAATCTAAGTCAAAACCCATAGATAATTGAGGGCGATGAAATTTAGTCACCAAATTCCAAAGCAATATCAGGAAAGAATCAGGCAGATTCAAGGCTCAGAATCCCCAACAGAACTAGGATGAAATAGAGTAAGGTCAAGAGAAAATTGAAAAGGATTCTGGGTCATTAATGAATGAGGCAAATGTGTCTACAGTTTAGCTATTATTGCTCTTAGCCACCTTTTTATGTGACTGGGTAGGGCTGACTTAAGATGTCATTCTAAAGTTCACTGGAAAATATTACTCTCTGGACTCTTGCCTCAAATAGTTATATCTCCTGAGAGTCTCAGCTAACCTAGAAAAAACAAATCTGGGGTTGTTCCTCAATAACCTGGGAAATGATATCATTTCGTGTAGGAAAGTGGTATTTAGTGTTTCAAGCTCTTCTCTGAGAAGTGCACTGTGACCTTGGTTTGCAGATATCTTGGGAACTTCCTCTTCTTCAGAGAAGAAGCCTATATATGTCCATCTTTTGAAAATTAATTTGTTCTTTTTTTGTGCAAAGAAAGTTTTTTATTGAGGTAAAATTGACATAACATAAAACTCACCATTTTAATTATTTTAAAGTGTATAATTCAGTGACTTCCAGCACATTCTCAATGTTGTATAAGCATCAGCACTATCTAATTACAGAAAAATTTCATCATCCCAGAAAGGAACCCCATACCTACTAAACAGTCACTCCACTCACCATTTCCCCTCTCCCCAACCCCTGGCAACTACTAATCTGCTTTAAATATCTATGGATTTGCCTTTTCACGACAGTTCATATAAATGGAATCCTACATGTGGCCTTTTGTATTGTTTCTTTCATATAATATGTATTCAAGGTTCCATGTTGTAGCATGTATCAATAAACCATTCCTATTTATGGATGAATATCCTTTTGTATGGATATGCCATATTTTGTTTATCCATTCATTACTTATGGACCTTTTGGTTGTTCCTACTTTTTGGCTATTGTTAAAAATGCTGTTTTAGATATATTTGTGTACAACTTTTTTATTTCAATGCTGCTGGATATATATTTCCTATTGGAATTATGTAGTTGTGCTGAATAATAATCCTTTTAGTATGCTACTGGATTCAGTTTTCTAGCATTTTGTTGAGGATTTTTGTATGTATACTTGTTAGGGATACTGGTCTATAGTTTTTCTTACTTGTGCCATCTTTGGTATTCGGGTAATATGGACTTCAGAGAACAAGTTAGGAAGCATTCCCTCTTCTATTCTTTTTGGCAGAGTTTAAGATTAATTTTTTTTAAGTGTTTGACAGATTCACCAGCAAAGCCATCTGGTCCTGGACATTTTTGTTGTTGGAAAGTTTTCATTACTGATTCTATCTCTGTTATAGGCCTACTCAGATTTTCTAATTCTTCTTGAGTTACTTTTGGCAGTTCGATTCTAGGAATTTATCCATTTTGTCTAGGTTATCTAATTTGTTGGCATACAGTTGTTCATAATATTTTCTTATAATCCTTTTTTGATCCTGTAAACATTGGTAGGAATGTTTGCACATTACTGATTTTAGTACTTTGAGTCTTGGTCTTGGTCGGTCTAGCTAAAAGTTTGTCAATTTTGTTGATCTTTTCAAAGAACCAAGTTTTTGTTTTATTGAGTCTATTGTTTTCCTATTTCACTTATCTCCACACTAAACTTTATTTCTTTCCTTCTACTGGCTTTGAGTTTCCTCTTCTTCTAGTCCATCAAGGTGGAAGTTTAGGTTATTGATTTGAGATCACTCTTTAATGTAGGAACAACTGTAAATTTTGGGCACTGGTTTTGCTTCATCCCATTAGTTTTGATATATTTTGTTTTCATTTCCATTCACTTGCAAGCATTTACTAACTTCTTTGGTACATTGGTTAAGAGTACATTTTTTTAACTTCTATATATTTGTCTTTTTCCATTGATTTCTAATTTCTTTCCATTGTGGACAGAGAAAATACTTTGTATGATTTCAATCTTTAAAAATTTAATGACACATTTTGTGGCCTAACATGATCTATCCAGGAGAATGTTCCATGTGCACTTGGGAAGAATGTGTATTCTGCTGTTGTTGGGTAGAGTTTTCTATGTTAGATTTACTTGGTTTAAATGTTATTCAATTCTTCTGTTTCTTGGCTTATCTTTTGTCTGGTTGTTCTATACAACAGAAGCTTGGGTGTTGAAATTTCCAGCCACAATTGTTATTTTTCCCTTCACCTATTATTTTTGCTTCATATATGTTGGGTCTCTGCTGATAGGTACATATATGTTGATAGGTGTTACATCTTCTTGATGGATTGACCCTTTTATCACTATGCAATATCCTTTTTATCTCTTCTAGCAATTTTTGCCTTAAGTCTATCTTGTCTGATAATACTATGACCACTCCAGTTCTCTTTTGGTTGGCATGGAATATCTTTTTTCATTCTTTCACTTTCAGTGCATTTATGTCTCTGGTGCTAAATTGAGTCTCATACACAGCAATGGTTGACTCATGGTTTCTTTAATCCATTCAGCCTTTAATTAGAGTTTAGCCAATTTACATCTAATGTAATTATTGATAAGGAGTTAGGTTGCCATTTGCTTTCTAGGTTATATTTTTGTAGCTCAATTTCTCCGTTGCTGCCTGTTATGCAAAAACTTCTCCTATATGGATCCATTCCCCACCCCTCCTGTTAAGTGTTACAAATTACAGCTGTATATATTGTGCATCTACTGACATTGGTTTATTATTTTATGTAACCATCTTTTAAAATCCTATAGAAAAAAAGCACAGACCAGAAATACATTAATACTGACTTTCATAATTACGTATGTAGTTAACTTTACTAATTTATTTTAGGTCTGATTTTTATATTTCTGTATTAGCTAACTTTACCAGTGTATTTTATTTCTTTGGACTCAAGTTACTCTCTAGTGTCTGTTCGCTTCAGGCTCAAGGACTCCCTTTAGCATTTCTTGGAGTCCAAGTTTACCAGCAACAAACTCTCTCAATATTTGTTGATCTGGGAATATCTTAAATTCTCCTTCATATTTGAATGATAATTTTGCTAGATATAGTATTATTGGTTGACTCATTTTCTTCTAAAGTTTTGAATATGACATTCCACTGCCTTCTGGCCTCCATAATTTCTGATGAATAATCAGCTGTTATTCTTATGGATGATCCTGTGTATGTAACAAGAGTCGTCTCTCTTGTTGCTTTCAGAATTCTCTCTTTTATCTTTGACATTTAACAGTTTTATTATATGTCTTGCTGTGGATCTTTTTTAGTTTAACCTAGTAGGGTTCATTGAGCTTCTTGGATGTGTAGATTCATGTCTTTCATCAAATCTGTGAAATTTTCAACCATTATTTCTTCAAGTATTCTTTCAGCCCCATCTCCTCTCTCTTCTCCTGCTGGGACTCCTCTTATACATATGTTGGTATGCTTGATGGTGTCCCACAAGTTTCTTAGGCTATGTTCAGCTTTCTTCAGTCTTTTTTCATTCACAGATTGGGTAATCTCGGTGGATCTAAATTTAGGTTTGTCCACTTGTTTTTTTGTTGACTCAAATTTGTTGATCCTCTCTGGTATATTATTTATTTCTATTAGTGCTTTGTTTAGCTTCACCAGTCCTCCTTTGGTTGATTTCAGCATAGCTTTTAACTCTGTGGCACACTCATGTAGCAATTCTCTGAGTTCCTTTATCTAATTTTCCAAGTTTTTCTTTAGCTCTGTGATCATATCTGCACTTATGGCATAAGAGACATCACATTCTGATTCTAATGCCTGGAGTTTTACAGGGAGAGTTTCTATTTTCTTTTTTTTCCAATGTATAGCACATACTTTCTTGTTTGACTGCCTTGTAATTCTTTGTTGAAACTGGACCTTCTGACTATTACAAATGTGTAAACTCTAAAATCCAGTTCTTTCCACTCTTCAGTTTGTTGTTGCTGCCTGTTTTAATGGCTGTTTGTTTACTGACTTTTCTGTACTAATATTGTAAAGTCAATATTCTTTGTTTTGTGTGGCTGCTGAAATTTCTGGTTAGCTTAGTGATCAGTTAGTGATTTGACAATTTCTTTAAAGACCTGGAACTAAAAAACAAGAGCAACAACAACAACAAAACCTCCCAATCTTTGCCAGTGGGTTCTACGTATGTGTATGGGCACACCTTTGATACTTAGTTGTGCAGTTTACAATCTGCCTTAGCCTTCACTTGCTGCTTGCACAGAGCAAAGACTTTTGACCTTCTCAGGTCTATTCTAAGTATGTGCCTGACTCTTGATATGCTTATGGTCTTTTAGATTCACAGTAGTAAGTGGGGAGCTTGTAAAGCCCTTATTCTTCAAAGTTTTAAGATTCCAAAACCCTTTTTCCCCGGCTTTTTGGTGTCTACTGTTTGCCTCAACTGTTATTCCTTGCCCCAGGTGAAAGTGGCTAATATAATTGCTTTTAAATACTTTTGAAAAATGCCTCTCAGGGAGTCACCTCTATCTTGTAAGAGTTCCGAGTCAGGTAAAACAAAGACAACCTCTTTGCATGAATCCTTCAAGGAGCCATCACACAAGACAAAACAACCAACCACAATACTTTGAGAAGAAAGTCTGCTCTGCTCCTTCTGGCACCAGGAATCCACAGTGGGAATGCAGGTGCTGTCTTCAAGACTGCTTCTGAGTTCTCAAATACTGATGAGTGTGCTTGTGGAAGCCCCTGGCCTGTCACCAGTCATTTACTCTGTGTCTGATGCATGGCAGGTGCCCAGGCTTTGGTTTCAGCTCCTCACTTCCCGGAGGATAGCTTCTGAGGGCCCAGAGCCTCTCTGACCAGCCTCAAATAGCCCCTGAGCAAGGCAAGGCCTAAACAGGAACGCTGGTATGGCATGTGTGCTTGGGGCAAAGAGCAGATGAGTCACAAGCTGGCAAGCCAGGCCTGGCAGGAAGAGGTAGACCAGAGCGAGCTGAAGTTTGCCAAGGGCAGCATCCACTTGTTCTTTATGGTACTCAGAAAAGCCTGAACTTCCAGTCTGTTTTTGTTTGTTTGTTTGTTTGTTTTTTTAATATTTCAATCTTTCTGCACTCAAAATAGAATCTTGCTTTTGTAGATTCCAAGTTTTCTGACTTCTGTATATCAAAGAAAAATCTATTTCCTTATTAGGGAACAAAAGGTCTATAGGTAGGGAAAATATAGGGAACCAAATTAAAGAAGATTTATATGCAGACATATAGATATTTTTGCCAATTTGCCTTAAGGGACTAGCAAATTCCTACCATTGAATAGGGGTGATGAAGAGTGTAACATGTGCCATATTACCCATGGAGATTATTCCCATTTTGTTTAATATTAAGGCCCTGAAACTCAAATATATAAAGAGTAGGTACAGATGTTGCATAATAATCTACTGGATCTGAGTTGTTTATTCGTTCAACATACATTAATTGAACACCTATTATATGCAAGCCCCCATTTGAGAACATAAGCTTGAATCAGATATCTTTTCTAATTAGTCACTGACACATCTGGAATTAAATTAAAATATTATGAATGTAGAATTGGAATTAGGAGAATGAGACATACTAACAATAAATGGATATACATTCAGTCTTTTTAGTAGGCACTATGCTGTTTACTTTATATTCATTTATCCTCACAACTCTATAAGGGTGGCTATTCTCCCCATTATACATATGAGGAAATTGAAGATGAGAGTTGTGAAATGACTTACTTTATGTTACACAAATGCTGAAAACAGAGTTAGAATTTTAACCCAGGTATTCTGACTCTTAAGTCCAGTGACCTACCAGACACAGATCTTAGAAATGTGTGGTGAGAGTAGTCTCATGTGTGTGTGACTAAATAATCATGTATACAATCTAAAAGCATTTTTGGATTTTATATTTGAATTTCCTTTTATTAGTAACACTGTACAACTAATTACATGGTTACTTGTCAGCCAAGTTAAGTAATAACTAAAGAATTGAATAAAGAAATAAGTTCCCATAAAATGCAACACTTACATACCTGAAGCTACTCTGCAGAATGTGGATCATGAAAATTATTGTATTGAATTCCATAATTGAGTAAATTGAGGAGATGAATCAAGCAGCATTAGGTGAAAAATCTAGCCAATAATAAATGGCTGTTACAGTAGAGATTGGGGAAGTAGATGGGTACTAATGAGTAAAGTACAGAGTTAATGTGAATAATCACTTCATGGGATCAATGTGAGTTATGGTAATGGGGATGATGGGAAGATAGTCTAAAAAATGGAAACTGAAGAACTGAAAGACCCAAGGTTATTCCATTGCCTGAAAAGCTGGACCAATCTGTGAAGAGTCAGGACTCTTCTTCTTCCTTTCCTTTTTTCCGCTTTTGCGGTATTGATTAATACTTCAATTTAATACAGTGACTGAGCTTTATATTATATGGTCCTATGTACTTATGGAGCTAATTTTGAATCCAAGCTTTACTGCTAATGGGACACTGGAATCTTGAACACATTATTTAAATATTTTGAGCCTCTACTTCTTATATGTAAAATGGAGATGAAAATCTGTCCCATGTTGTTGTTGTGTGAATGTGAGAGGAAGAAATGAAATGAAAGATGTAATTATCTACTGGGATGCCAGACACATTATAGATGCATAGTAATAAGTGGTTGTTATAATTATGGTCAGGTTGTTAAGTTAGGTTCCTACTTTTCTGGTCTTTACCCAGTCTGCTTGCTGAAATGATTAGGCTAATACAAGTGGACTTAGGGGTGAGAAATATATATATAATAAATATGTTTAACATAGTCGAGTTAATATTGCTTGTTTGAATCCCCTCTTTCCCATCCACTCCTTGCATGAGGTAGGATAAGTTATATAACTTTTCTGGGCCTCAGCTTCCTCATCCATAAGATGAATGGAATAGTACCCATATCATAGTTTTTTATGAAGAATAAATGCATGTAAATCATTGGAGCAGTGCCTGGCTCATAATCAGCATTTGTGGTAGATTGAATTATGTACCCCAATTTAAGCATCTTCTTGGTCTTAATCTGCATTCCTATGAGTATGAAACCATTGTAAATAGGATTTCTTGAAGATATTATTTTAGTGCAGATGTGGCTCAACTGAAAGAGGGTGGGCCTTAATCCAGGTTACTGGAGTTCTTTATAAGCAGAAGAAATTCAGACATAGTCATAGAAAGCCACAGGGAAGAGCTGGAGCTGGATGTCAGTGGAACCTTGAAGAGAAAGGAGAGGACATTGCCATGTGATGGGAAAGCTAAGGATCCCAAGGACTGTGGGCCTGCCAGAATGCTTTTGACTCGTGGAGGAAGCATGACGTCTAGCCTCTGAAACTGTGAGTCAACACATTCCTGTTGTTAAACCAACCCGTTGTGCGTTATTTGGAATAGCAGCCTGTAAACTAAACATTCAAAACATACTTAGGCAAAGTTAGACTTAATCTTATTCCTTATTTGTTTCCATCTCTTTTCTACACTGAGATAAATAAAAATACTGACAGATGGTAATAATGACAAAAATGATAATAATTTATTGAGACTTATTAGTGACTAGATACTATGCTAAATGCTTTTAAATTCTTTGTCTCATTTAATACTCATAGCAGCCCCACAAGATGGATACTATTATTATCCCTATTTTCCAGACAATTAAACTGAGACTGAGAGGTATTAAGTAACTTGAACAAGTCATGCAACTGTTAAGTAGCAGAATTAGGACTGGAACACAAGGAGTAGGAGTACAACACCTTGCCTCAGTCTTAGAAAGAAAGAATTTATTTGGTGTGTCAGGGGAGGTCCATTATCTACACAGGCTCAGTGAGTTACTCTAGAGTTCTTTTTTTTTTTTAAAGACTTATTTTATTTATTTCTCCCCACCCCCCTTATTGTTTGCACTTACTGTGTCTGTTTGTCTTCCTTGTCTCTGTTTAGGAAGCACCAGGAGCTGAACCCGGGACCTCCAATGTGGGAGGGAGGTGCCTAATCACTTGAGCCAACTCTGCTCCCTGCTTTGTTGTGTCTCTCATTGTTCTTCCTCCCTGCGTCTCTTGTTGCATCATCTTGTCATGTCAGCTTGCCATGCCTGCCCGTCGCATCAGCTCGCTGTCTTCTTTAAGAGGCACTGGAAACCTCTGCTCCCTGCTTTGTTGTGTCTTTCATTATGTTCACTCTCCTTGTGTCTCTTGTGTCAGCTTGCCGTGCCTGCCCGTCGCACCAGCCCACTGTCTTCTTTAGGAGGCATGGTGATCTGAATCAGTGACTTCCCACGTGGTAGGTGGGAGCCCAGTCGCTGAGCCATATCCACTTCCCTCTATTCCCTCATTCTTATTGAAATCTCAGTTCCACTTTAGTGCCATAGAGTGAATGGCAAGTAGAATATTAATCTGCCATAAGTGAAAGAGGGTCTTCCTAAGGTCAATAGTTAATGTATGTTACATTTATGTATGTATATGCATTATATGTACACATATATAATGTTATTAATGTTCTACTGAATTGTCAGATGCTAATTTTCAGAATTTCTTCACCTGATGATCAATTCTGTCAACTAGAGCCTTGCACCTGTCCTGAAAACTTTCTGTTTTCTCTTAATTCTAGATTTAAATACTATCAAACCATTGCATCTCACTTTATGGACCATAGTTAGTGGTAATAGTCTGATCATGTTATTTCATAATTTGTAACCAATGTTCCACAAAAATGTAAGGTGTTGGAGGAGATGTGATGTATGGGAATTCTGCACAATGCATGTTTGTTTTGTAAGCTCACAAATTTTCTAATAAAAAAATAAAAATTAAAAAATTAAAACAAAAACACCCACTATATAGATGTCTAAAACTTCTATATGAGAAAGGTTAAGGAAATTTCTTATCTATAAAATAGAATGGGTTGAGACAGTTTTCTATACAACTCTGAAATTCTAGGACTCTTGAGGAACGACCTTAGTTGAGGCCTCATTTAATTCCTCAGATCACTGTGACTTTGCCTCCTGCTTAGGACTTAATAATAACAGGGAAATAAAACACATTGCCCATCCTTGTCTTAAAGTGTAAACAAAGAGAGCCCAAAATAACCAACCTTATTTCTGAAGTTGTCAGAATGTGACACGTGTTACTATAGGAACAGAGCCAGTAATTACTCATCTTTAATTCGTTTGATTAATTTAAACAGCAAAAGAATTGGCAAATTGAAAACTGATGTTTGAACTGAATTAAGGAGGCAATCCAAATGCAAGTAACACTAACCTGCCTCAGGGATGAATGGGTCCAATTCAAAGATATTTAATTATAGTACAAAGATAACTAAAATAAGCATCAATTGCTGAATACAATGTCCTTATCAGTGGCTGATGAGCCCAAGAATCAAATTTGGATCCATCTGAAGTGAGTTTTTTTTTTTTTTTTTTAATACAACACCTTGTTTCTCAAATGAGTTTCTAAAGCCTAGGCTGAATATTGGGTTTCCCGAAAGGGCAAATACATATGAAGCTGGTTTTGACACACGTACCATGATCTTACTAAAAATAAGACAACCTGAACACAAATAAATTTCTCCATTTAATGAAATCTAGAAAAAGGCAGAGAGTTCCAGGACTTTTGGAATTCATTTCTACCTAAAAAAAAAAGTCATGGGTAAAGTAAAAGATTGGAAATGTTATAATATTCAACAGATTACCCAAATCCTAAAAAAAAAAAAAAATTATGTACTCCCAAATGCACTATATTTTGTAGAGTATTAGATACAGTTTCTTAAACATAGTCTCCCATAGTACTAAACAGAAAAAGTATTGCTTCTGTAATGGGGAAAAGTCCTAATAATATACTGAGGAGATATGGAAAACTAATTTGAAAGTAAGGATCTTGAATTGAGGGTAAAGATCAAATTTTAAAACTAATAAGAATGCATAGAAAGCATTCGGCTTTCATTCTGAACAATTCACGACAGTGTTACTGATCTCTCGCATAGCCTTTGTAATAATTTTTTTTTTTTTTTTTTAGGAGGTACTGGGTATTGAACCCAGGACCTCGTACATGGGAAGCCGGAGTTCAACCACTGCATAGCTTTTGAATGAAGCTTTAAGTTGTTGCTTTCCTTAGCAATGCTTGTGATTTTATATCCTTCTTCATACCTGGTCTGTCTTGTGACTAGATGGAGGGACATACAGAATGATTGATTAGAATTAGGGGTTCATAGGGGATGTGTGGTGAATGGATCAAATGGGGCTAATGCACATTCTGAGAATAGTAACCTCTTTTTTCTTGGCATATGACCACCTTCAGAGAAGTTGTGCTTTTTGGGTAAGACATAAAATAGTGTAAAGTTTGATTTTGGAAAATAGGCTTTAACCCTGGACATAGAGTCCCCTTATTTATAAATATCTATTTTGCAAACTATTATTTCATATAGAAGTCTGTCTTACCCCTACAGTACCTATAGCTACATCTAAAAAAATGTGGAGCTGACAGTCTGGACAATTTATGGGTTCAAAGAATAGTATGATACAATTCAAATAAAATAGTCATTTATTTAAATTTGAGGCAAAATCTGTAGCATGTCATTCAATCTTTTCACACTCTGACCCTTTCCTATCTCTCCTTCATCTGCAATCACTTGCTAATATAAAATATGTGTCAATAGTTCTTAAACTTTACAATATGTAACAATCATTTAGGATGTATACTTATTAAAAGGCCAAGATCCCCTGGGTTCTGATTCTGTGGAATCCAGAAATTTGCATATTTAAGGAATAACCCAGGGTGATTCTGATGCAGGTGGTTCATGAGCCACACTGATAAAAACTCCCCTATGCTCAAGCCATATTCAACTACCTGGATTCTCAGAATTGTCATGCTCTCTTGCCTCCATGACTTCAAAGGTGAGATTCCTTTTATTAAAAATGCCCTTCTCCATTTCTATCATTCATCTAATAATGACTGAACATTATCTATGCTAACTCCAATTCATATTTCAAACCTAATTCAAGCATGAAGTTCCCTGGGAAGGATTCCATGATCTCAGACAGTGAAATTCGGTGTCCTTTTGCTCATCAAAAACCCTGAGCTTAGCTTTACTCTAGCATTAAAGCTGCTATATTACATTGATTAGTATATTTGTCTGTTTCCTCTAGTAAACTATGAGTTTCCCTGTGGACCTAGTACAGAGCAGATGTTTCCAACAAATTCTTAATAAGTGATTGATACTAAGTAAATGAATGAACGAAAGAAAGAATGAATTAATGAACTCCCAAGCATGAATGCTTTTCAAAATGATTCCATTTGGTTTCTTCTCCCCGAATATCCCATTCCCCAAGCAATCCCTTTTCACAAGAGACTGGAATTTTTTTACTTCACTTTACCATATTGGCTGATAATCCACTGACTTCGCAGCTATTTTGGACTAATAAATATGTTTTGTTTAAAATGAAAATTTCTCTACAAGGCAAAATAGTTATCAGGGTTTTTTTTTGTGTTTTTTTTTTTTTTACCATGATACAGATTATTTACTCACTATCCTCTTCAAGCTCACTTTTCTAACTCTTTTGCAACATTTCTAATCTTTGTGGTAGGTTACTAAGTCTTCAGAATATTTTAAATGGATTTTTAAATAAAAGCCTACATTACATTTTTTTTTTTTCTGTTGTGATTGCTCATTCCCAAAGAGCCACATACATGAATCACAGCCATTTCTTTAAAGACTATGGTAGTTTGGGTATACAATTTATTTTGGTTTTCTTAGGAAAGTGTTGCAGGTCTTAAGCATTTCCCTTGAAGAAGATAAGTGTGCTGACAACAGACTTTCAACTAATAATGATTAAGAATGTAAGGTGTGCCGGGCACCAGGATAGGAGCTGGAGAGATATTTATTACAGAGAAATAAACATTTCTCTTGAATGTCTTTAAATTTTAAGCCTGCAGTCTACTTGTGCTGCAGCGAATTCCAATGCAGAACGTACTTTGGGATTGTAAACTCCACTTTCTCTACTGCAGACCTGATGGTGGAGGGGAAGGGAATGAAAAGGGAGAATCCTTACTTTAATTATTGTCAAGAAGTGGGGAGGGAGGACAGGTAGGAAGAAAAGGCTCTAAACTGGCCTTTGGTAGGACTGGATTGGTCTATTTTTGCTGAATTAATAAACCCAGCAATTGGCATCTTCAAAATGGATAACTGCATAACTCAGCAAGGAGTGGTACCTGCATATGTATGTGCTGCTCTCAGTCAGATAGAACTTTACCTTCCTCTGAACACTAGTTCCCTTTGTGCTGCTGTTATAATTCAACATCCATTAAGAAAATACTTAATAAGAACCAACTATGTTCTAGATATTGTCTTAAGTACAGGGGCTATAAGTGAATTGAGACCTAGATTTGGCTTTAAAGGATTCAGAGTCTGGAAAACGATTTCAGATGTGTAAGCGCAGCAGTTTTTTCTCTTTGCCCCCACAGATCAGTTATCTCCCCTTATCCACCATATTATCTGCTATGGGACATGACCTGCATGGACCACAAGAAGGGATCCCTTGTTCCCAGGCCTTTAGTGGGATTCAGCCCCAGCAGGAGATAAAAGGGAGGAAGAATGAGAAGTCAGGTGTTTTTTCTCTCTGTCACTCTCCTGGGGCTGGCTGTGTTTCTCTACAGTATGCCACCTCTCCTTTCAAGGCAACTCTCTCCTTCTAGAGAGTTGGTAGCTATAACTATTTGTTCCACTTATGCATTAGTCAGCCAAAGGGGTGCTGATGCAAAGTACCAGAAATCTGTTGGTTTTTATAAAGGGTATTTATTTGGGGTAAAAGCTTACACTTACTTTTCTCACCAAAGTCTGTTACCAGGTGTTGAATCAAGATGGTGGGCGATGTCTGTGAGGGTTCAGCCTCCCTCTCTCTCTTAAGGCTCTGTAGGCCCAGCTTCTTCTCAGCTGCAAACTGGAGGGCTTATTTCTTTCCGGGCCTGTTCAGGGCTCTGTTCTCTTCAGCTGCAAACTGTCAGGCGAATGGCTCTTCTCTCTCCGGAGCACCAGCGTCAAGTTCTCTCCTCTTCCATGTCTAGGGAGTGCTTTCTATTCCTCTATCTTCTTTTGTCTTAAAACAATTTATTGAAGTATATCATCCATACACGAACATACATAAACTACAAGTGTTTAGCAAACATTGTGACTTACAAAACAAACATGTATAACATCATACAGGGTTCCCACACATCACCCCCCACAAATACCCTGCATTTTTGTGAAACATTTGTTAACAAATCATGAAAGAGCATCGTCAAAGTATTACTAGTAACTATAGTCCATATCTTCCTCCCCTATATATATATATATTTTTATTTTTTTAAAGATTGATTTATTTACTTTTATCCATTTTTACCCCCACCCCCTGTTTCTGCTGTACCTGTGTCCATTCGCTGGGCAACTCTCTGTCCATTTCCTGCCCTCTCTTCTCATTCTTCTCCTTCAGACTTCACTGGTATACAATCCTCGGAACCTCCAATGTGGGAGAGAGGCGTCCGGCCACCTTGCACCACCTTAGTTCCTGGTTTTTCGGTGCATCTTGTCTTGGCTCTCCCTTGTGTCTCTCTCCTGTTACATCATCATCTTGCTGAGTGGCTTGCAAGGCCTGGCAGCTTGCCCACTCGTGGGGCCTGAGTGCACACCCGCGAATGGGGCCTGGTGGCCCATGCGCTTTTCATATTTTTCCTTTTTTTATTTTTACTTGGAGGTCCCGGGGATCAAACCCAGGTCCCTCCATATGGGAGACGGACGTCCAACCACCTGAGCCATATCCATCTCCCTGCTATATCTCTTGAGGTTGACCAAAGATACCCAGAATTAGTCTTTTCCCATGCAGGATGGTCATATAATAAATCAGGCTCAGTTTATCACCAGCATTTTAAAAAACAAGACCTAGGGAGAAAAACTAGGTCTGGGGACACATGCATGTTTTCTAAAACAACAAATGTTTAGACTACCCTGATTATCACAAAATCAGGACAGTGAGAATATTTGCATTTCTTCTGTCTTCTTGAATGAGTGTTTATATAGCCCACCAAGGAGGTGGGGACTCAACCCTGCATGCCCTAATGATGTGGCCAAATCAAAGCCCTAATCTTGGTTTAATCAAGTAAACAAAAAGCCTTTGGATTTAAATCAATCAAAGGGTATCATGCCCAGAGGAACAGACCAGTTTACAAATATAATCAGTATCTCTTTCTGGAATTCATAAATAATATCAAACTGCCACACCTTAATTCTGAAATTAGAGGTGATAACAGCTTTTTCCCTAGTAACCCCAGGTTACTGTGGTAACTTTGTTACTCCCCTACATCCTGCCCACACCTTTATGCATAGTCCTGTTCTAAATAAATGCTCCTCAAATGGTTCTAATGTGAGAAGCTATCTGTTTCCTCTTGGGACTCTCTCTGAAACAGTAAGTATTGCTTATTCAATAATGTGTCAGCTAAGAGAATGCTACAAAATGCAAGGGACCAAAAAAGAAGAGAAGGGCCACCTCTTCTGATTGGTTGATAGTAGGGAATATGGCACAAAAATGATGGTATGTGGGCTGAACTTGAAGGACTGGAAAATTTACTGGATGGAAAATGTGGGAAAAAGCAAACCAAGTAGATAAGGTTAAGTAAACAAAGTATAAGCCAAGTAAAATGCAAACCAAATCACAGAGGTTGAAAGCTCAATTGCAAATTCTGAGAATGGTTAGGTATGTATGGTTGGAGTTTAGTATGTGTAATAGGGTAGGATGGGAGCAATATGGACCCCAAGGGCAAAACTAAGGTCTGTCTTTTCTAGTAACATCTCTCTGTCTAACACTGTGCCTAGAACAAATGTGGTACTCAATAAACATCTGTTGAGGAAATAAGTAAATAAAATCTAGAAAGGTGGGTAGGTATCAGATCTTAAAGAATATTGAATGCTAAGGATTTTATACTTCACAGTGAAGGTGATAGGAAACCAGAGAAGGATTTTAAACAGGGGTTTGATGGATTTTAGTAAGTTATTCATATCCTTCCTTTTAGTTATTAGTGCGTTTATTATCTCCCCTACTAGAGTGCAACCATCTAAAGGGCAGAAACAAAGTCTTACTCATCTCTACACTCCCAGTAACTCTTAGTAGAGTGACTTGTGTATTGCTGGCATTCAAAATGTGCTTGCTGTATTATTGTAAGAAGAAATCACATGGTTAACATTTCTATAGCAGGTGTATTTTAACTGCTTTTATTAGAGCTTTTAAAATGAAACCCTACTGACTTTATCCTGAAAATTGATTTAAACATGATACAATTGAAAGCTAAGATACAATTCTGCTGATAGGTTTAATATGCTGCCTGCCGAAATGTTATTTGTTCATTTATTACTCACTGGTCCAAAGAAGACCTCAGCTTGGATGATGATTGATGGCAGCTAAGAGGTTCTCTTGAGGTTGGTAAGGAAGGATTTGGCTCCATCTGTAAATACTTATTGTGATAATCAGTATCTTGATGGGGTGACTAGTGGACAAATTCTGCCTTTCAGGATGAAAATTATCCCTTTCATCAGAAATTGCCCTAAATACTAATCTTCATCTTAAATCTCTTGAGTGAAAGACTGTCCAATTGCCCCTGGATATGAATTAATTCAAAATTAAATATGTTAGCTCAGACTTGCTGTTGAGTATAAAAATTATTTTAAACCATGGAAATTCAGTGAAACAAACCCATGGATATATCTTTGTTTGTTTACCTATGTGAACCTTTTACCTGTTTTTTACCTAAGTGAACAAGTTGTTATTTGTAAGAATAAACTAAAGCATTTCAAATAAGATAATATAGTTATTTCTTCATGTAGGCAGTTCTTTTCAACAGATACTAAGCATCTAATTAACTGCTCTGAGCTATTAGAGGTGCTACAAGGGATTCTTTAGCAATAGCAGGTTTTCTTTTTTTTTTTTTTTCTTAAATATAATAAACTTTATTTTTAAAGAGGTTTTAGATTACAGAAAAGTTACACTGAAAATATAAAGGATTCCCATGTACCTTCCTCTCCCTCCCACATCTTCCCCTATTAATAACATCTTACGATTATGTGGCGTATTTGTTACAATTGATGAATAAATATTGAAACATTGCTACTAACCAAGGTCTATATTTACATTGTGGTTTGTACTTAATTCCAAAGCCCTAAAAATGTTCCACCTATTATTCCCTCCGCCTCCCCTTAGAACTCCCAGTAACCACTATCTTTATATCAATGTTATGTGTTCCTCCATTACTACAATATTAATAAGTTTACTTTGTGCATGGTTGCATTCTCCTCTTATGTTTCTTCATTCCTCCACCTTGAGGATTTGGGGATTCTGATGCCTGCTCTACTTCAAATTGAGAGGGGGCTTAGATCTTATGGGATAGATGGAAGAAACTGTTTTGCTTGAGGTTGTACTTTGTTTTATCCGAAGGGTAGGTGTGGGCTGCAGCTCTTCAGAGATTCAGGGCTCTACTGGCAGGTGAACAGACCAAAGTTTTAAGTCTCTGAGACTTACACTTAATGTGTATAGTGCTAATTATAGGCTCAAATAAAAGGGGTAGAAGAGTCATGTGTAGGGAAATTTTAAACAAGTCTAACTCTGTTACACTGGGGAAATAAATAGGGCCTTATTTCAAGGTAAGGCTCTCTGACAGAGTGGTGATTTCAAGGGGTTGTGTGCCTTGCCTTTAGCATCTTGGTGGCTCTAGAGCCCTCAGGAGCACCCCTGTCTGAGGCTCTGTTTACAGTGGCAGTTAGTGAGATCTGCCTGAGACATGCATAAGTGCAACCTCTGGAGTGACTTCCTGACTCATTTTGAAATCTCTTAGCCATGAAAACTCTTTTGTATTTGATGTTTCCCCCTTTTGGTCAAGGTCTTTTTCCTAATGCATCGCTGGTTGATGCTTGGTGTTAATCCCTCGGTGGCAAGGGGGCTCGTCCCCAGGAGTCATGTCCCATGCGGGGGTGGAGGGGGTGGGGGAGGTAGTGTGTTTATTTGCTGAGTTTGGTTTAAATAGAAGCCACATTTGAGTAACAGGGAGGTTTTGAGGAAGTAACTTAGGCAATAGTTACTATTAGGCTAAGTTTCAATTTTACAAGAATAAGGTTCCTAGTTAAATGTATTAATATTGAGGGCTCAACATTTTGATCTGTTTTCTTTTATTAGGCACTGCCTATGTATTCGAGAGATTCTTGTCCCTATTTGAGAACATAGCAGGACTCCCCAGGATGGTAGTTAATATTTTGTTGTTTATTTTGTGGTTCTACACCCATTGAGATTACATCCTAAGACAAAATCAACACATTCATATTCCATAGACCCATGCCCCGGGTGCACCCTTTCCCACACATCCTCCCGCCATGAACACCCTGAACCAGTGACCCTTCCCTGCCAAATTTGCCAAAAGAACATTCTCGCAATTGTATTTTCAACCACAGACCTCCACCTCTCCAGAGTACACCTGTTCCTTCCTCCAGCCCTTCCCCAGTTCCATGGATAGTCCAATCCAACCCCCAACACTACTCACACTCACACTCCAGCACTGTCTATCTCACTCACATCCCTGCACCACCATCACCCCTTCCACTACCAAACTACCCCCTTCCACCTTATCATAAGTTCTGTCCATACTGAGCATCGCCTCACCACTCTCTACTCCCTTTCTGTCTCCTAATAACCTATCTTCCAGACTCTAGCTCTGTGAGTCTGCTCAATATGCTTAGGTCATATCAGTGAGGTCATGCAATATTTGTCCTTTAGTGACTGGCTTACTTCACTGAATATAAGGTGGTCTTCGAGATTCATCCATATTGCTTGGGTCAAAGCTTCATTCTTTCTTACATCTGTGTATATACATCATTGTATGTATATACCACATTTTGCTTATCCATTCATCTTTTAGGACACTTAGGCTGCTTCTCACATTTGGCAATAGTGAATAATGCCACTATGAACATCGGTGTACATGTAACTGTTTGTGTCCCTGCTTTCAATTCTTCTGGGTATATGCCCAGAAGTGGGATTGCTAGGTCATATGGCAGTTCTATAGTTAGCTTCCTGAAGAATCGCCAGACCATCCTCCACAGTGACTGCACCATTCTATCTCCTCATCAGCAGTGGATGAGTGTTCCCATTCCTCCACAGCCTCTCCAACACTTGTAGTTTTCTGTGTTTGTTTTTGTTTTTTTAATAGCAACCAGTCTAATAGGGGTAAGATGATATCTCAGTGTAGTTTTGATTTGCATTTCCCTAATAGCTAGTGAGTCTGAGCAGCATCATTTCATGTGCTTTTTAGCCATTTTTATTTCCTCTTTGGGAAAGTGTCTATTAAAATCTCTTGCCCATTTTTTTAAATGTGTTGTTTGTTTTTCTATTTTTGTGATGTAAGATTTCTTTATATATGCTGGATATTAGACCCTTATTGGATAAGTGTTTCCCAAATATTTTCTCCCATTGAGTAAGCTGCCTTTTCACTCTCTTGACAAACTCCTTTGAAGTATAAACATTTTTTTTTTCAGGAGGTCCCGTTTATCTATTTTTTCTTTCCTTGCTCAAGCTTTGGGTGTAAAATTTATGAAACCATAAATGAAACCATTTCTTACTACAAGATCTCACAGATGCTTCCCTACAATATCTTCTAGGAGTTTTCTGGTCTTGGCTTTGATCCATTTTGAGTTAATTTTTGTATAGGGCGTGAGATGGTGATCCTCTCTCATTCTTTTGGATATGGATATTAGGTCTAGTTCTAGTAATGTATTATTCAAGTTCTCTGTTTCCTTATTAGTGCTTTGTTGAGATGTTCTGTCCAAAATGGTGATAATGGTATATTAAAGCCCCCCACTATGATTGTAGAGGCATCTATTTCTCCCCTTAATCTTTCTATTGTTTCTCTCATGTATTTTTGTGGCACCCTGTTTAGGTGCATAAATATTTATGGTTGTTCTTTCTTCTTTATAGAGCAACCCTTTTATTAATATGTAGTGGCCTTCTTTGTCTCTTACAATAGTTTTGCATTTAAGTCTATTTTTGTCCAATGTTACTACAGCTACTCCCATCCTTTTTTTATTATTGTTTGTGTGTGAAATGGTTTTCCATCCTTTCACTCTCAACCCCTGTCACCCTGGGTCTTAGGTGAGTTTCTTGTAGACAGAATATAGATGGGTTTTATTTCTTTATCCATCCAGCTAATCTGTGTCTTTTGATTGAAGAGTTTAAGCCATTAACATTCAATGTTATTACTGTCAAGGCAGTACATACGTTAGCCATGTTTTCTTTAGGTTTATATATGTCATATTTTGTTTTTATGTTCTTTTTATCATTTTAGTTACTCTTACTAATAATATTCCTTTCTACACTCTCCTCCAACCCTCTGTTATGTTTTCTTCATTTCAACCTGCAGGACTCCCTGTAGTATTTCTTGAAGGGCAGGACTCTCATTGAAAAACTCTCTCAGTTTCTGTTTATCTGTGAATATTTTGAACTCTCCCTCATTTTTGCATGCCAGCTTTGCTGGATACAATATTCTTGGCTGGCAGCTTTTTTCTTTTAGTATCTTAACTATGTCATACCAATGCCTTCTTGCCTCTATGGTTTCAGATGAGAAATCAACACTTAATCTTATTGAGCTTCCCTTACATGTGATGGATCTCTTTTCTCTTACTGCTTTCGGAATTCTCTCTTTGTCTTGAGTGTTGACAATCTGCTAAGTATGTCTCAGGGTAGGCCTGTTAGGATTTATACTGTTTGGAGTGTGTTGAGCTTCTGGGACATGTACATCCATGTCTCTCATAAGAATTGGGAAATTTTTGGCCATTATTTCATCCAGCATTCCTTCTGCCCCCTTTCCCTTCTCTTCTCTCCCTGGGATGCCCATAATGTGTATGTTTGTGCATTTTGTGTTGTCATTCAATTCCCAATAGCAGATTTTCTTGATGCCCTGTCCAAATACCTTCTGCTATGGGAATACTCATTCCCCAGGTGTTGTGAGTGTTGGTTGTTAAAGGTTCACATTTCAGTCTTCTCTAAAGGATTGTTCATGGCTGATGAGAAGTGCCTAGTCCAGAGATGCCTAGAAAAGTACGTACCCTCCCTGTTGGCTCATGGTCAATGACTGGTTCAGAGCATAAGAGCCTAGCTTTCTTGTCTTGGATGGGGTAACCTCTCTGCACAATCTATGTTACAGAGTTCCCAGTGGTATCAGGATTAGGCTATACTACTCCTCTGTGGTACAATTTATGTTCCAGAGCTCCCATTAGATTCAGACTAAGACTCTACTTTTCCTAAATCCACATCTTTGACTGACTACTTTCCCTATTCTGATACCCTAATTCCCCTACAGTTTCCTCCTAAGAGCACTGCTTCAATAAATCCTGGCAAGAATCCCTATCTCAGGCTCTGCCTCATGGAAACCCTACCTATGACAGATACAGAGAAAAATAAGACAGGGGACACATAATCTAGTATAAGAGTAAACCAAGTATGCAAATAATTTAAGCTAGAAAATAATGTGATTTGAAAGAGATAAAAGGATAGTGTTGTCGGGATTTAGGAGAAATACTTTACATAGATTATGGGGGAATATAAAATCCTTGAAAGAGGGTAACTTGAAGTTTGTTTGAGAATTGTAAGTAGGCCGTTTTGTCTAGGGAAGAAGTAAGAAGTTATGATGGGGCCAAGTTGTGCTATACCTTGAAAGCCAGGGAAAGGTGTTTGTTCTTAATTTGAAAGGCAGTGGAAAGCCATTAATAATTTTCAGCATCACTTCTGAAGATATATCTAACTCTGTAGAATAAATTTTAGTGACAGGAGACACAAGTTGAAGAAAGCAGTAAGGAGGCTAATAATTATATGAGAAAAAAATGATGTTCCACCATTATGATGGGGTAAGAAATAGATGTGAGGGGGATTTTGGAATTAGACTTGGTATAGAACTTGGCAAGTAATTGGATATAGAGAGCAAAGGAGAGAGAGAAGAATGATTCAAAGCTTTTGAGCCTGTATAAATGGTAACCTCTGTCTTCCCAGAAATAGAATTGTTGCATTGAAAGTTTTGCACATTAAACATTCTGTTATAAATGCAAACACTAAGTTTTATTCCTTTTTTGAAGCCTTTGCCAATTTAATGGCGGTAGGGAATATTACACATTGTTGCCTTCATTTAGTCTGAAAATTATTAATGAAGTTGAAAGGGTTACCTATGTTTTGTCTACTACATTGTCGTGGGCTGAAACAGGTGAGTAAACACTCTATTATTGAGTTTCCCTCCCTCCTAATATTTGGAGTAGTTCTTGCCATACATAGTTTGATGTTGCATTATTTGGCCCTTGAAGATTTATGGCTGAGCCCCTTTTAGACTGCTTTTCGGCTACATGCTGAAAGGGAAAGGGATACCTCGTGGGATTTTCCAGACACTCAAAGGGGGGCGGGCAGAAGCATGCATGACAATGCTAAAGAAAAGCCTTGCTTCCAAGTCCATAGCACAGTATTGTGAAAAGGCTTTGGGACCAGCTGACCTGGATTTTTTTAAAATTTATTTTTATTTTATTTTTAATAAAAAGTGGGTAAAAATCAAAATTTTCACAATACATACCAATATTTGTAAAATGATATATAAATATATATGCATATATGTGCATTTGCTTACATAAATGTTATTTTTTTAAATATATATATATTTTAAAAGGTGCTTAGATTACCTAGATATTACACAGTAATTACAGGGATTCCCATGTTCTCCACCATGCAGAACTTTGTGGGAGAGAGTGTGGTCTATGATGTGAGCTGACCTGGATTTTAATCCTAGCTCCACCAATGGCTAATTTTACACACTTGGACAAACCACTGAAACTCTGTGGGCCTCAGATTTCAAATATGTAAGACAGTGCTTTCTACAAAAGGTGGTTTTGAGTGACAATTGAAATAATGGGTGTAATTTGTCCTTATACTCACAAAACGAATGTTGGTGGGGGTTTTGTTCTGCTGTCTTACCTTCAAAGGGCAAAGCTATTTTTTAATTTTTTTTTTTTTTTTTTTGCAGCATCTATCTTGATTCTTAGTAAGTGTTCCTTAAAGCTTGTCATATGGATGGATGAATTGACTTTTGTCTTGGGTGATAAGTGTCATATAGTATATATACTAATTTTCTGTTGCTCTCTATGAAATAAACAGTAATGGAGAGGTATATACGGAGCTTTTGATATGAAAAACTATTTTCTTCCCCTCCATCTGTTTTGTCTTTCTCTGGAGGCTTGTGTATTTCATTTAAGATAGATGAAATTAGTTTCCTCCTCTTCATAAAATACTGTATTATTTTTTATATGCTTCTGGATTCTATTACTGTTATTTAAACAACAGTATCCTGTTGAGGTAGTAGCAGCTGGCTTAACACATGGAAAAAATGTTGCATTTTTTATTTTTACTTTTTGGCATTTCCCGAAAATGATAGGAAGATGAAAAGTGACCTGTTCTTTGGTATTTTTTTTTTTTTTCCCATTAAAACAGCTTGTTCAGATTATTTGAACAGCTCTGGATGTATGTGTGTGTGTGTACATTCTTGTGCTCCCATATTTCCCTTCTCAACTTTTAGGAAAGGATTTTGATGCTTAATAACATTTTTCTGAGTTCTGTAGTGTGCTTGTCTTAATATTTTCGTTAAGCCATTTTCAACAAGATTGTTTTGTACTTAGAGAGTCTCTTCAGCCTTATGGTATCCTGCTACAGATAGACAGGGCAAACATTACAATTACTTCTTCTTTACATATGAAAAAACTATGACTCAGTGGGATTGAATGAGTTGCTAAGTGGAACTGGAAGTCTCTTTTCTAGTTTCAGCTGAGAACTTTTCACAAGACCCCACTGACCTTCAAATATTTAGATGACAACATCCCTAAGAGAGTGTCCATTGAGAATGCATCCTGCTTGCCCTCCATTTGCATATGTGGACCCAAGCATCCATTGATTCCATCCTTCTTGGGCCAAAGAAGTATACAGCTGGGTTTCTATGACCCATACCTAAGATTATTAGCAAATGGGCCCCACCCCATCCTCCACCATTAAGACGCTACTTCCCATTTCTGATTGTGGCCTGCACTTTCCCATCCTGATGGATTTGCTTACATAATTGCCTTTCCTACATTCCACCTTCCTCTCTCTACACTGAAATCTTTACTATCTTCAAAGTGCTACTTCCTGTATTAAGACTTTTTTTCTAGAAACCACAATTGTCTTTCTCATGTATGCTCTGATAGATTTTTTTTACTCCTTTCATGTGACTTCACATTCTCTCTTGTATGTTGGTTATTTTTGCATGTTTCTTAGTTATCCAATTATAAAGTTCAGCCTGTTTCTAATTATCTTAGATCCTCCATAGTACTTAGTCCAGTGAATAAATACAAAGTAAAGAACCAATAAACGTGTTGAACTGAACAATTACAGGAGGTTAAATTTTCTGCCTACAATGGAATTACATTGATCATTTTTATTTAAATGCTTTAAATTTAAACATACAGTAGGGGAAATAGTCATATTGAATTTTTCACCATTCTGTCTTCTGGTTTTTGTTATATTTGTTCTGGTGAATGTAGCTCATATGCATAGCTTTGTAATTCCATTTATAAACTTACCACCATTTCTAGCCTGTTAGAAATGTACCCATTTCCAAAGATGGAACCATACAAGTATTTTAAGTTTGCTCTTGTCAGGATAAGACCAAAATACCAGGTCTTCAAGGCCAAAAACCTACTCCCAAAGGATAAATCTTTTATTTTCACAGAATTGTCAGCCAGTCTACTGTGGGAACTAGAGATCAGCATACAGCTATATGTAATTTATTTGATGTTTTCCTTGGGAAACTGTCAGAAAGACTGACTGAACTTTGTCTTGATCATTTCTTTGTCAATTTTTTCAACTCAAAAAAATTGTTGCTTAAATTGATAGCAGCCTTTTCTGAAACTGAAACTCTAATATAGTATGACTTTTTGGCAGAACTTTACTAATTGAGATAGGGTAGTGATTGTTTTTACAAAGTGAACAGTTAAAAAAATCAAGTCATAACTTATTGGTTTATATGTTGGTTGCATATATGTCTGTTTTCTTCTGGATTTACAAAGTTGCACTTTCTCATTAGAAAACTTGAATCTAATTAGTTGATTTTTCAAAACATTGTGGTTTGGATTTTTTGAGTAATATTTAGTACTGAATATTTCTAACAGCATATCTGGGAAATAATTTGCTATTGTACATTTTCTTTTTGGGAAGTTCTGTGTTTCTGGTTTCAGTTGTTAGTGAATCTGAACCTAGCATGTCTGAGTGTGGGAATTGGCCAGGGCACAAAGACTAGGGAAAAGAGATTGTGTTCCAGATCATTAATGTCTATTTCCCATCTTTATAATATTTTCTAGGCTGCCAGTTTTCTTAAAAGGAAAGAGATTATGCTGATTAATTCCCTGCTATTTCCCTCCTTTCCTTTGTTAGTTTTTTGTTTTCTGTTTCCTTTAAAAGAAGGACATTAAATTGCACAGAGTGGCTCAAATATACAAAACTTTTACTTACTCACCTGAATGAATAGGTTGGAAAGAGGAGGAGTCCAACTCTTTCCTCAGTTCACTTCATGCCCTGGCTTTGAGCTTAGAAATCAGATTTCTACAACCCCTTTCCCACAGACATGCCTCAGCAGATAACATTTTTGGTTGTCTGGCTGTGTCTGCCTTTTTTACCCTTTCATGGACTTGATTTTCACATAGACATCCCAGAGACCTTCTGGAATGCTTGCAAATGTATGCAACCTCTTTTTCTCTGAATATTCTCCTACCCCACCCCCACCTGTGGTGGTCCATATGTTCCATCAGACTCAACTTACAGATAGATTACACAGGAGTGGAAACTTCACAACATTTTCTTACTTTCTGGAATTCTTACAAAACTTTTAGGGTACTCCATAATTCTACCACTTGGTTATTTTTAGTACTGTATTATATTCCTTCCTCCCCCAATCCCATTCAGAAGTAATCTCTCTGTTCTAATAAATTTACCAGTCCTGCCTTGCATACTAGTTCTGATGTAGACGTCTGATCTGTCCCCTCACTCCCAAGGTAAGCTTTTAAATAGACGATTTCTTGTTCATGTTGCTATTGTTAACTCAATGCCTTTCCTGCAGCAGGAATTCAGTGCTGGTTGAACAAATTTTAAGTTCTCTTAGAACACAACTCAGTCTTTCCTGCCCCTCCCCAAAGTTTAAATTATCCAGATAAGCAATAATTTAAATGCATATTATTGGCTTCTCTGTTAAAGAAGTAGAAGATATAATCTTTGACTTTCAGGATTTCACTGGTAGAAAATCAGGCTAACTGTGGAGTGTGATTACATTAAGTTTGTCTGTTTGTAGATGATGAAAGAATGAAACGAGGCATTGTTTCATTAGTATAAGACAAATGGTACTAATTATAGGATATACAGTAATTCACAGAAGATAAAATTTTTAGAGTTTAGGGAAATTGAACAAACACCAGGGTGGTTACTAATGAAAAAAGTATATGTTCTAGAGTCGCATACTGCATCCATCTCTAAATTTTCCTAAGTAGATCTGAGCTGAGCAAGGGGCATCCAGAGACCCATTTGTTCCCAATTGGCATGTAGGAATGGATACTTTTATAGAGAGATGAGAAGTTCCTTCCTGCGGCATTGAGGATGAGGAAAAGGATAAGGTGGTTCACAAATGAGTGAGAAGCCCCTCATTTTCTCGAAAAATTAAAAGGGAACTTCATAATGTCAAGGGCTTGGTGAAGTTTTGATTTGGGAAGACATAGAAGACAAAAAATAGGTCAGGTTCAAAGTATCTAAGAGGGTAGACAAGAAAATCAGGAGATGGCCCAGTACTGGGGCAGTGGGATTTTTGCTCCCACAACTTTGGAAAAGTTTGGAAAGCTCCTCCATGGATACTTTGAGATGTGTTGGTATGTTGATACACTAGTTGGGAAACACTTCTAGGATGTTTCTATCCTTCTATCTACTTTCCTCAAAGGGCATAGGACTAACATGTAGAAAAACAGGAAGATTTCGTGTGTTAATATTTGACGTTAAATTATATACTTTTACCTATTTTGCTTTTATTAACTTCTTTTTCTCCTGAAAGCATTTTGTGATTTATAATTACTGCAGAGTTCACAGAGTGTGAGTGCACTGAGGTCAGCAAATTGACAAAATGGGTCTGGAAAATCAAAAGAAACCCCTCCAGCAATGGAAAAGTTTAGTTTTCTTAAGCCAGCCATGATACATTCATTTTCAGGGTTCTGTGTTTATGTGGAAGAGAGAAACAGAAAGATATTGTTTTGACTAGTGTTGGCAAACTGAAGAAAGCTGTTTTTTGTCTGAAATGTTTTGCTTATTTCTTGTAAAGTGTGCAAAAATATATTCCTGTATTAGTTTAAGAGTGTGCAGATATTTACTGAGCTTGTACTGATAGATGAATTGCCAACCTCAGCTAGCCTACATTGTAATCCATGTCCCGGGCTTTTATGGGACTGCCCTGCCAGGCTTGAATCTAACAAACAGATAAGTGTTTGGAATAAAATATCATGACTTCAGCTGAAGCATTATCATTTCCACCTGGTAAAAGTAAAGGAGTGTACATGAAAAATGAACTCTTTGCCATGAAGGTAATTTCACATTCTGTCTGCAGAGAAAGGGGAGAAAGTGTTCATTGCTCAATTTGGTTTCTTATTGTAACAATTATTAACACAATTAATAACTAATTAGAAATATTTCACATATAGTAATTGAAAAATTAGCATGGGTTTAATTTTCTGATTCGTGTCTTATTTCCTTGGAATAATGTTCTTGTTTCCTTTTGCCATTTTCCTAGGAATAGTTAATTATCATAAGGAGCAGATTGACATTACTGAGGCATAGAAGGAAACATTTTTGGTCTTAGTGTATTTCATTCTTTTTTTGTTATTTCAAAAGGACTGAAGTGTCTACTAAGAAAAATTCCCATTGCCCTCAGATTCTCTCTGGACATATTCATGTGCAATTTTCATTGAACTTGAAGGCGATTGAAGTGATTAGTCGTATCTCTTACTTTTCCTGGACTTAATTGCTTGAGAACAATAGAAGTGGCCTTTGACATTTTTCAAATCATATTTGTTTTGTGGCATAGTGTCTGAAAACATCTTCCCTATGCCTTTTAAATGCATCATGCAAGAATTTTCTCTCAGTAATAAATTAATAGGTTTACGTGTCTTTCCAGTATTGAGATTTTGCAAAACACAGAAAAGTGAAGTATCTCGTATGGAGTTACCACTCATTTGGAATTGCTATTTGCCTGAGCAGATGTTAGGAGAATTTGCAGTATATTAAATGGCCATGACTTGAACACCATCTCACAGGTGTTGATTTTCATTGGATCTGTATTCAGTCCATGTTTTTAGTGTGGCTGAAGATTATTAGATGTTGACATTCACAAAAAGTAGATTTTATTTATGCTTAGAGATATCCTGAATCTAATTTCAGGTTTCACAACCAGTAAACAAATATTCATATCTCGACTTTCTTTTCCCTTCCTGTGGACATAGCTGAGTGTTTGTGTTTCTGTTGAGTGTTTGTTTTACCTCATTAGGGAAGCAGAGGAATGAAATGGGATGGTCAGCAAAGAAAAGAAGTGGATTAAAAATATATGACTGTTGACAGTCAAAAAAATAAATAAATAAATAAAATAAAATAAAATAAAAATAAATGGCCATGACTGGTGAGGTCATTTTTTTTTGTAATTAGTTTGAAACTGATATGTGATTCTTTTTAAAAAAAATATTACCATGTAGATAATTGTACTTAATTTAAAGGACTTAAACTGAACCTGTAATTGTTTTCATTATTGCATTTTGTGAAGTTGTGTGTGTGTGTGTGTGTGTGTGTGTCTGAGAGAGATGAGTAACATTTTAAGAAACTAAAAGAATAATAAATCACAGAAGAAGGAGTTGTTTTATCCATCCATTATTTATTGAGGGGATATTCCCAGTGATAAGATACATCTCTAATAATTTATGGACAAAAGGGCAGCCTGGAGGGACTATGATTCTGTTTCAGGATTGAATTCTTTATCCTTGTATAAACAAAAAAAGAAAAAAAGCATAATATTTACATCTTTTTATGTATTGTGATATTAGAATTAAAAAATTAAAGCTAACTGAAAAACAATTTTTTTTTAGAATTTCTAGAGCACCTAGAATTATTGCTGGCATTGAAAGAGGATGTTAATCTCTTCACCCACAAATACTCTTTTTATGATATATAATATGCCACAGATTCCTTAATAGCCTCATAAAAGTCTCCTTTGAACATAAGAGAAAAATTAAGCCCCAGATTCATAATCATGTAAAATTTACTCCCTGTATCAGGCCTGAAATGCCTAGTTTATGGCAACAAGTGGATGAGGTAAACAATGTGAGTTCGCCTGGGGGGTAGTTCTGCTATTTTATGGCCATAAGATCCTACTGTCCTGTATCAGTCAGGGTGGACTAGGTATTGCTGCAGAAAACAAAACAAAACAAAACAAAATAAAACAATTCTCAAATGTCCATGAATTAACACAGCAAATGTTTATTTCTTACTCACTTTACATGTCTAAATGGATTGTCAGGGGGTCTCTGTCCACCAGAAATGATTAGAGTGGTCCCAGGAGGGAGAGGGTTAGTGTAATTTCATCACTTTTATTAGAAAAGAAGTTCAAAACACATTTCCTGCTTATTAATGATGCCATGCTTGAAAAAGGAGTCCACAGTGCATATTTTTGTTAATTAAAAAAAAAAAAAGGAGAGCTTTTTCTTTAATCATAAATTAGTCTTTGGTAGTTGGATGATAAATTACAAGTGATTACACCCACCACTTATGATGCTGCAAAAACATAGGTCTTCAGCATTGTTGGAAACAAAAAAAAACAAAAGGAAAGCTGGTCTCCAAGGAGGTCATAGACATCTTTCTCTCAGGAGAAGCAAAAGCAGGTGTTGAAATTTAAATGGTGAAAGACAGTTTTGTAGGGAAAGCAACTAAAGAGAACCTGAAGAATGACCATGAGGTGCTCTCAGGGATTCTTGCAGCAGGAATAGATGAGCGAGGGAGGGGAAGATTGTCTGCATTCTTTTGTTCATGGTAAGAAGCAGTCAGGTCAAGAAGGGATGGAAAACATAGTTTATTGTTCAAAATGCTCTTTCTCTCTGTCATTCTTTCCTTTCATCAATATGACAAATAGTTATTAGCCTACCATTCCAGATGGGTATATACAATAGTAAACATATTTATGTAGAAAACATAAAGCAGAACTTTGTGTTTTATGTGCTTTATGTTCTGTGGGTGAGGGACCCTTTGATTGGATTGGATTCAGTTGGAGGATGTTTGGTTGGATTACTTCAGTGAGATGTGACCCAGGCTGGGTCTCGGTCCTTTGGCTGGAGTCCTTAATAAACAGAGGACTGAAAGGAGAGGCACACAGAAAACAAGCAGCAAAGACAGAGAAAGCCCAAGAGCTGAGAGAGAGGTCCTGGAGACCTAAGGCTGGAATCGGTGGAGCACAGAGGCATGGAAAGAGGCCCCTGAGAAGCTGAGAGGCCTGGAGGAGAGGGGAGAGACACGCCATATGCCTGATCACCCACAGCTGAGCTCAGAGAGAAAGCATCTTTAGATGATGCCCCCATGTTCCTGATCTCCCATAACCGATGTTCAGTGAGACAACATCTCTGATGATGCCTTGATTTGGACATTTTCACAGCCTTATATAATCTAATAAATTCCAATTATAAAAGCCAACCCATTTCTGGTATATTGCTGATATATTGCTCCCAACAGCCTTTAGCAAACTAAAACAGATAACCTGGTAAAATGGTTAAGCATTTGGACTCTGAAACCAGACTGCGTGGATATGACTAATAATACTTTTGCCACTTGACAGCTCTGTGAACTCAGGCACGTTGATGAACTTTTCTGTGCCTCGGTTTCCATACCTGTTAGAAAATGGAGATAGCTTTCAAGAGATTGTTGTGAGGACTGCATGCATTAATATATGTAAAGTGCTCAGAAAGTGTTTGGCCCTTTACAGCTCTTCTTATCATTATTGTCTTCATCGTCATCATCATCATTTTCTAAACTCGAACTAAGGGAAACTCCATGCTTGAGGGTGTCACAGAAGGATTCACAGATAAGATGTTTGAACTGAGACCTGAATGGATAGAGATTCTAAAAGGATAAAAGAACTTATTTGAATGATTTTTTGTGGGTTTCACATGAGATTATATATATATATTTATTTATTTAGTAGAAAAATGTCTTTTTACTGAAAATCAGACTACTGTAAAATAAGTTTCCTCTTGTCTCCAAAAATGCTTCTAGGTTCACAACTTGTAGATACAAGAATAAAATCATTATCGTTTTCTGTTATCCGACAAAAAATAAATTCAGGCCAACTTAGCTTTTATTGTCATTATAAAAAAGGAGAGAAAATGAGGTCCTGTGCAGATCATCACATTGATGAGGCAGTAGTGACAGCTAAAATAGAATATCCACTGAGAATATTTGATTGTGTAGAGTTGTGTGCATGTGTGTTAATGTGTAGATATTTGTATTGGTTTTCTGTTATCTGTTGCTGAATCACAGATGTGATTACTTCTCTTATAAGCATAAGAAATTAGACCTGGAAATGTCCCCTGGGTTTTCATGGGAGAAGAAAATGGCTCATTTGTTTTACACATATGAACTTTTACATATCTTCCCAGTATCTTAATTTTTTTTTTAATTTAATTTTATTTTTTATTTTATTTTTTTAAGGATTTATTTATTTATTTACTTTTATCCATTTTTACACCCCTTCCCCCTCCCCTCCCCGTTTTTGCTGTTTCTGTGTCCATTCGCTGGGCAACTCTGTGTCCATTTTCTGCCCTCTCTTCTCATCCTTCTCCTCCTGTCTTCACTGGGATTCAATCCTTGGAATCTCTGATGTAGGAGAGAGGCATCCTGCCCACACAACCTTAGTTGCTGGTTTTTCGGTGCGTCTCATCTTGCCTCTCCCTTGTGTCACTCTCCTATTATGTCATCATCTTGCTGTGTGGCTCGCGGGAACTGGTGGTGCGCCCGCGCACAGGGCCTGGCGGCCCACGCACCTTCTATATATTTTTTAAATTTTTACCAGGAGGTCCCGGGGATCGAACCCAGGTCCTTCCATATGCGAGATGGACGCCAACCAGATATAGCCCCCTGCTATATCTCTTAAGGTTGACCAGAGATACCTAGAGTTACAGTCTTTTCCCATACAGGATGGACATATAATAAATCAGGCTTAGTTTATCACCAGCATTCTAAAAACCAGACCTAGGGAGGAAAAGGAGGTCTGGGGACACATGCATGGTTTCTAATATAGCGAATGTTTAGCCCACCTTGATTATCACAGAATCAGGACAGTGAGAATATTCGCACCCAGTATCTTAATTGATTCATTCTTTTTTCTTTCGAGGGACCTGAACTGTGTTAAGAACTCATTTCCTAAAGGAGTGAAGCCTTACTTTCCTGAGGCAGTGTAGGCTTGCTTTGCATTGTTGGGATTACCAATATGCTCATGAATTCTATCTGAAATTTAATCCCGTAATAGAAATTACAGCTACATGATGTTGATAGCGGAAAGCTCCAATCTGATGTGACAACCGAGTGAATATCTACATGATACCTAAAACTTAGAAGTGCATGTTTATTTAAAGTCTGGTATAGAAAAATGCCTGAGAAAGAAGAAAGCAAATTTTGTCACCCTTCCTCTTGTAACAAGGAAAATACAAGTTAATGATTACATCATGGGAGAACTGGAAATGACTGGAAAATAACATCCTGAGGGTATTGGATTACTGGAATTTTTATATACTAGCATTTAGTTTCTCTTTTGAGAATGCCAAAACTGTGTTCCTATTTATATTTACATGAATAAACATACTATACCACAAAACAGTCCTTTTATGAATTAGAAATCATTTTTTTTTTCTGTGGTATAAATTGGTACTTCTGTTTCTGGCCTTAGCTCTGGGCTTAAAACAGATGGACTTAATAAACATGATTTATTTACATAAATTGATTCTCTCCCCACTCCTCATGAACACTCCTATGTGGTCGTTTGAAGTGAGATCTAATTATGGCAAAGCTATAGCAAGAGAAGTGGAAAATCTAATTCCTTTAACATTTGGATTTCTTTTTGTAAAGTAATTCCCCAAGGATTGCTTTGGAGTTTCTCTATAAGGGTGATACATTCCTCCTTTCTTTTGCTTTTCTCCCTCCTCTAATGCCCAAGCCTTATAAATGATTAAAATCTTATATTCTATGGTTTCAGCACTTGTACTTTTCAGTGGTCATTTTAGTAATGGCAATAACACATGTTTATATATTTCATATTGTAAATGAACTACAATAATTATGTTGTTAAATGTAGAAATTTAGAAAGACATTTTCATAGTCAAGTAAATAATATCTGCTGTAGCCAACACTGGGTGTTGAATGTTGCATTGGAGTAACTGAGCAGTAAAATGTCATATATTTGAGCACAACATCATTTGTAACCAAAAATTGCTTTAAAACACAGGTGTTTGCTTAGGTGAGGATCAAGGTCTCCATAGAACTTCTTACCAACTGTGGGTCATACAATGTCCTCAACTATAATGAGGTCCTAGTTGGGCAAGATGGAATTTTTTCTTTAAATTTTCTCATCTAGTTTTTCCCATGAAAAGTTGCCAATGACTAGCATATTGTGAGGTGCATTTTCCCTATAGTTTACATGTCTTCACAAATATGTAACATTCACATAAAACATGATTACTGATGGATGGTTTTAAATACATATATTAAATATAACACGAATGTATATTTTCTTATTTTAGGAAATAATAGCTTAGATTTTTTGTGGTAAATGCTATGAATACATATGATAAAGATATTATTTCTAACAGTAATTGGGACCCAAGTGATGAAAATAGTTAGCACAGTGCCTGGCACATAATAAATACCAAGTGAATTGATAAATGAATGAAGTAACATAATATAAGGGTTTCTGATCCAGAATGCCCAGATTCCATGCTGGCGACACTACTTCATAGTTGCTTGACCTTTGGCAAAGTTACTTGACCTCTTTTAGTCTCAGTTTCCTCATCTTTAAAGTAGAATTTTTTTTTAAATTAAATGAGCTAAAAGAGCTCAACAGCATAGTGTGCTTATAAATTTTAGACTTTTTTTTCAAATTATTTTTAATGAATATAAAATTCAGATTAAATGAATAGTATGGTTAACTAAGAAGTATATTATCTATGAATGCAGGTTACTCATTTCATAGACTAGTCATGAAAACACCTCAAAACTATAGTTTTCATAGTTTACATATAAACTAAATTGTTTGCTTTCATTTTAAAAGAACATAAAAATTGTTCAACATGCATTAATCAAGTGGGTATCCATTATGTGTTCCTTGGCCCTAACTTAAGTACTGGGATTTCCTAAATTAAGGAGTCTTCTATAATGACAGACAAGCAAGCAGACAATGTACTACAGTGTGATGAATGCTTTGACGGAGGTACACACAGTGGAATGCTGTAGAACTCAGGATGGGACATCTACACAAATAGGAAGGAAGAGAAGAATTGGAGGAAGAAGTGAATGCACCGAAGGTTTTCTGTAGGTGGTAAAATTTGAGTTAGATTTTTGTAGTAGGCAGAATATCTAGTAACTGTACCAAGTATGATCTTATGAATGTGATGTGATATGATGCCCATGGTTGTGTTATGTTATTGTCTCTCATATCAAATAAGTAGTAAATGCTTTAAATTTCTCAAATGACTAAGTGGGATTTGTATTATTTCTATATTATTATGTTATCCAGCAAGGTTTATGATATCAAAATATATTTATTTAAAATATGCACAAATGAATTAAAATAATGAGTCCCTCAATCGCCCTATGTATAAGTTATCAGAATTATAAAATAGTGCTTTTAACCAATCACTTAGATAATAGTAAACTTTATAATGTGTTTAAATGTGGCTTAGAGGCTGATGTGTTTCCACATGATTTTTTGGCTTGCAGCTGCAGCCACTATGATAATTCCAGCAAGTTAATACAGTATATTATAAAAAGAAAAGAACTTTGATGAAAGTGAACCATTTTTTTCCTACTCTATGTCCTCTCCATTATTTAACCTGAAAGTTGAGTTCACCTTTCCAAACAGGCAAATAGTGAGGAGTAAAAAAAAAAATATATATATATATATATATATATATATATATATCCTTTTGATGAACTGCAAACAATGGAAGAAAGAATAATTATTGAGTCCAACCACCAGTATCTAAACAAAGCTTAAGTATCAGAAGCAGAGTATCATAAAAGAGAAGAGAGTTCAAACATATGTTTCTGCCCTTTTACATTATCTTACCTCTGTACTTTCCATCTATGGAGAAGTTGGACCATATAGGAGAAGTACAGGAACAGTTCCTCATACCTTCACTTTACCCTAAGATGAGTGTTATTTCAAAATAAGGGTGTTATTTCAAAATAAGGGTGTTTTGAGCAAGGTGGTTGGTCTGCTTTTCTTTTTCAGCAAAACTGAAATAAAACCTGATTTCTAAGTGAAACTTTAATAAATGACATCTTCCCTTATCTTAGTGCCTTAATGGGTTCAAAAACTCTGACATTCACTCTCTGAGGATTTTTTAATTATGCCTTTGGTCAGGAACGTTTAATGGATTTCTATTCTGACCTTCTCATAGTTGTTCTGACCCTTTCTTTAGAAAACGTAAGTGGTTCATTTCTTTAACAAGGTTGAGAAATCTTTCTTAGTCTCTTGGTTTCATAAATAACTTTTGTCCGAAGTTTATATAATGGATTTAGCAAAAACATGGAGAAAATCACAGAAGGAAGTCAAATGGCTTCACGGTTCTAGAGATAAGAATTATAATACAGGTGTAGTTTAGGCTTCTTATGTTGTGGTGTCCACCATAAGTTTGGAATTTCATGGGGAGAAAAAATTTTTGTCTGTTGACTTTGCCATCATAATGTGTGCTCTCTGGGTAGAGGCCATGTGTGCTCTAGTTTCCCAAGTGCTTAGCACTATGCCTCATGTATAATTACATGCATACATACATGAGTAACTATTCTATAAATATATATATATATATTTCTATGGGATCCTACCAAGCATAATGAAACATCTTTTTACTTGATATATTTTACATATCTTATCATGTTAAGATGTAGATTTTTACAAAATTGATTTTAATGGCTCTATAGGATGTAGCACAATTTACTAATTTCTTTTTATTGTTCTTTTGGACAATTTCCATTCTTTAACTTGGGTTATTGTAGAAACAATGCTTCAAGAAAGACATCATAGTTTCATATTGCACATATATTTTCTAATGATAAATCCTTAGAAGTAGAATTGATGCGTAAAAGTGTGTTGATTCACAAACATAGTGCAAATACTCTAGTGAAGAATAAATTGGAGTAGTCACTCATGTCTAGCTTTGGATTAAATATGGTTAAGTTGTTTGCTTTGAATGTATTGCTGAAATCATTGGCCATTAGTGGAAGAGAATTTTGATTTGGAGCAGGTTTGCAGGTTTTGATCATTCTCCTTTACCTGCTCATCCTGCAAAGAATATCTTTGGATAGAAAGAAGGAAGCTTGAGGATTCTGAGTTTGGAATAGAGAGGGATTAAGGTATGGGTATGTAGCCAAAAAGGCACTGCTGGAAGACATTCCTGTCTGTATCTTGCTGTTTTGCAAAGGTCTACCTTTGCCTTCATCTGAACCTGTTTCTCAGTGTCAAGTTTGAGCACGTATGGGAAGAGTTGACATTTTCAGTGGGAGGTTTTGGATTTTAGTCCCTTTTTTTCTCTAAGTTCAATTATCATCAGTATCAGATTAGAATCCCTAAGGATACGTGCATCTGCTGAATTTTAGAACATGAGTGCCAAGCAAATTCTGTCATGGCAGCTTATTTCACCCTAAGGATCTCTTAAGCTTTGTCCCCGTTCACTTTTCTTTAATAAGAAGTTTTCATTGTCAGCAATGGATATTTATTGCCCAGAGATTTAGCATTTAGCGAATATTTTCCATACATCAAACTAATTTGTACTTGTGCTTAAGAATTTTTTCCATGCTGATACAATATTTTATATTTTGGTGTAGCTGAGAAGGTTATTAGATATAAAAGAACAAATTTGCTTCCATTTTATTTTCCACCTACAGGATTTCCTATACTTTCATAGATCATATTGCAGGGTACTTAGAGGAATAATTTTACTTGTCACTGATGTATGCAGCCTCTTATTTACAGACCAACCCCTATTTTCCCATCATGTTTATTCAGAGAATAGTACTAGAGAGGCCCACCTATCATTGGAATTATGGAGAGGGTTGAGGTAGGCAGAATCTTGCCCAAAAAGAACTCAACAGAAATAAATGATAGAAGACTTTAGGAGAATATGACATTTAAATTTTTCCAAATAATTATGTGGAAGAGGAAATGAATCAATTCTGAAAGTCACCAGAGGAAGACATAGAACTAATACAAGTTTCAGGAAAACATATTTTGGCTCAGTGAAAGAAAGACATTTCCAACATTATAGCTATCTGAAATTGAAATGGGCTGGCTCAGTGCGTACTCAACTGTCGATGTCGATAGATGTTCCAGCAACAACTGAAGGAGCCCAAGGACCACTGGATGAGCATTTAATTAGCATTTTACAATAGACATTCAGAATCAGATTCCATAATGGTAATGAGGTAAATGGGTAGATGATGTGATATCTCCATTATTTAGAGGAAACCCCTCTCCTTTGAAATCTCACAGGTTTTTAGTTTTTACTCTTTTTACGTTTATTCCCGTGTAATATATTTATTTGCATCTGTGTCTTATCTCATTTACTTGACTTTGAATTTTTTGAGTTTGGGACTTGTCAATCATCCATATAGTACCTAGTACATGAATTGAAATAGTGAATAAATAAATGAAGAAAGTCTGTAACAATATATTTTCTTCCACAGGTGTCAGGACACCCTAATATCTTGAGGATACTGTGTACACCATGTGTTTCTAACAGTGTGGTGCCCACTAGGACCTCGAGTGTTCTTGCTCTGTTTTTGATGGTAGTACAGTGATTTATTATTCTCATCTAGATCTATCCAAGCTAACTTGTTCAGAATCATTTATTAGAGGCCATCTGTTAGCCAATGAGAATGTTAAGATATGTAAAAATATGAACTTCTTTGGAACAAAAATTGCTGTTTATTCATCTTCATTCATATCCCAAATGCTTGGTTTATGGTTGGTTCTCAAAAAATGCTGAATTGCTCTCTGACTAGATATTAGCATTTGGTTTTCAAAGGTGAATCAGAGCCTGAAATGGAGGAGGGCATTTCATGTGGAGAAAGTAACATGAACAAAAAATTATTTGGACCAGGTAAAGCATTTAGGTAACTAGGGCAGAAAGTATGGCGAGGATGAGGGGGGTGGGGAAGAATGGCACAAGGTGAGGCTGTAATCAGAGCTGAGGCGATAGATTAAGGGCCTTGAGTATCATGTAAAATAAATGCCATGTGGGCCTGGAGGATCCCAGAAGCTGAATTTATCTCATGGCCATCTCTAGTCTTCTGGGCCATTCTTCTTTATGGCAATTCTGAACTCTTATCAGCGTTTTTCTGTCACTGGATCTTATTCTCCAGGGATTGCTGGAGGGGAATAAGGAGAGTTGCGGGGGGCATACATGTGATACCCAAAGTGCCTAGACACTAGGGATTTGGGTTGGGGGCCCCACAGTACCCAGTGCTGAGAAAATGGTTGCGTTCTTTGGCACAACAGCTAGCATTCCAGATATTTGTGCACATAGTTTATGTCTGGATTATTCTTTCAGATGTTTAAAAATGTGGGATGGATGTATTTACCCAAGATAGTGGATGTTATGCCTACCCACTGGAAACTTCACTTTTCAGTGGAACCTTGATGCTTACAATGCTTAGACAGGATGAGGTTATGGGATAGTCTCTTTTCTGAGGCAGCTGCCAAAATCTCTTGGTCTAAGTGGATTCTTCCTAAAATCAACTTCCCCAAGTGCCTACTTGTACTGCTTGTGCAGTTGTTTAATTTTAAATTGATGTCAGCATTTGCTGCTAAGTTGATTTGGAAAGCTCTCTAATTTAACTCTTCATATATATTGCAGTTCCCTGGTGATGGTGGTGATAATTGACACTGAAGATTTAGATTTAGCAATGTTATTTAAGTAAATTGCTTTTTGTCTTCATACCTAGATATATCAGAGAGTAGGAGTAAGAGCCAGTGAGCAAGAGTGAGCATAAGAGAGGGTGAGCGCATGCAGGCACCACCAGGTGTGGTTCTTAGGCTTGTGAAGAATGCTTAGAAAAGTTGCCTTCAATTGTGTGTATGTTTCATATACTGAGACGCTTTGCTGCTGGGAGCTAAGTAAACATTTTCTACTTTCCACCATGGCGATTTATACCTTCCTTAAAGCCTTTTGGTGACTCTCATTTTCTGAAGATAATACTCATTTTCTAGACAGGAGCTAATCTGGCTGACAGTTTCTCCATTCCTCTCTTACAAACACATGGGTCTTCTTTCTGGCCGAGAACTTGCATTGTTTTCTCCCACCAGGCCTCTACACATACTATTCCTCTGCCTGCAATGGAGGGTGCTTTTCTTTCTTCTTTCTTTAGCTACTTCTACCCAACCTATGGAGTTCAACTCGATCAGCATTACTTCTTGGGATCCAAACCTGAGTCCCTGCCTATATCAATTCTGTTATAAGCTCATATGTTACTGACATGTTTGCATTTGTCAGTTATAATTTTACATTTTCTTGATGATTTGGTTAATATTTTTCTTTTCCACTAGAATATAGAAACCCTATGTTCATCATGGGTCTCAATGACATAGCAGCAAGTTTGGCAGAGAAGAGGTACTCACATATTATTTAATAAATGAATGAATAAATGAGTGTTTATATTATAGTACACATTATATTAAAATGTTATATTTAGCATCCTAGGAATCTAATTTCCCTGGTTAGGAGGAATTGGTCAATATTTTGTCTCATCCTGAATAAATTTTCCATTGTCCATACCAGTGCCAAACTGACTCTACTCTTCCCAAAAATTTAAGAGTTATTTATTAGGCTCAGAGTCCCATTTGGGGTGTCAAGTGACGAAAGTAGAAGTATTGGAGTTTGGATCCACATAAACCTGGATTCAAAGCCTGGCTCTGCAATTCTTATCAGCTAAGTTTTTGTGACCTCTGCAATGAATCTTAACCTCTCCAACCCTCAGGTTCTTTATCAAATAAAATGGAATTAAAAACCCTACTTCAGAAATTTAGTGATAACTATCAAAATTTTAAATGCTCATAACTTTAAACAAGAAGTATCATTTGTCAAGAAGTATCACTTGGAAGTATTCTATTCACACATGTATATATGCAGGATCGTCCCTGTAGCATCATTAGCAACAACAGTAAAAAACTAGAAATAAAATGTTCAGAAAATGGGTTAAATGATTCTATATCTATTCAATGAAATACTCTACAGCCATTAAATACAATGTAAATGAATTAGATATAATACTTCTGCAAAATGTTCAAGATATAGTAGGAAATGAAATAACTTTCAGAAAGATGTGAACTAAAAATAGACACAAAGTCACTTGCATGGATTTCTGGAAGATACACAAAGTTGGATGAGTGTTCCAGAATGTGTGTGAGTAGAGGTAGGTAGTATTTACTTTTCACTTTATACTTTTCTTTACTGTTTCATTTTTTATTAAAAATACTTATTGCATATATAGATCATAAACATAATATTATCCTTTTAGGGTTTTTGTGAGAAATTTAATCACCTGCAAAAAGTGCTTATTACATACTCAGGGGTTAAATAGTCGCATTAAATGAGAGGAGACAGGTCTTCTGGAGTGTGCTTTCAGAGGGCTTTCCAGTTTGGAAAAGTTTCTCCCTAAAGCTGAGGCTTGCTACTCAAAGTGACCCCCAATGGACCTGCTGGTTGCGTGTGATCCTTTGGCTCCTTTAGATGCTGCCTCTCTCTCCCGTTTGGAAACAGCTGGATGGAAATGGGAAAGCCAGTGTGAAGTCAGAAAACAACACATTTGGCAACTGAATTACTTTGGAAACCAGGTTGTTAATTGAATTGACTCACCAGAGTTTCACTGGAGTTTCAGCTAAGACTGGTGGCCTGGTGACCATTAGCCATGAAGTCAACAATTTACCTCTTTGGGTCCTAGCCAGCTTTGTAAGTTCATCTTCCAGCCCTTTCTTCCCAGAAGTGAAAAGGGAAAGAGAGTCCCCCATTCACCCCAGGAGGTAAGAAGCCACTAGGCTGGGTTTCTAGAACTCTGATTACAGCAAACATATTTTATATTAAAAATTACAGCAGCTAATTTTCAGAGGACAATCCCTAGTTGCTTTCTTGTTAAAGTTGCATAATTGCCTAATTTAAATAAAAACAGAAACATTAATTGCAAAAAGGGAAGTTACCATGGATTTTTTTTCAGGATTTATTTTATTTATTTCTCCTTACCCACTCATTGTTTGCACTTGCTGTGTCTGTTTGTCTTCCTTGTTTCCTCCAGAGGAACTGGAAACTGAAACCGGGACCTCTGATGTGGGAGGGAGGCGCTTAATCGCTTGAGCCACCTCTGCTCCCTGCTTTGTTGTGTCTCTCATTGTTTTCCTCCTGTCTCTTGTTGAGTCATCTTGTTGCGTCAGCTCACCATGCCCACCTGAGGCGCCAGCTCTTTGTCTTCTTTAGGAGGCACTGGGAACCGAACCAGGGACCTCCCATTGTGGTAGGTGGGAGCCCAATCACTTGAGCCACATCCGCTTCCCACTATGGATTCTTGAACCAGGTATTTAGGACACTGAAATAGACCAGCTTAAAGAAGTGTACGCCATTGGGACTCATTGAGGTATTCAGAGTCTATATATTGCTATGTTGGGGTGAATGGTCTGTTTGTGTCTCATGTTCTTTCCCTACAGAGCCCTAACTTCTAGTCTTTACAAAGCACAGTCCTTCCCCACTAAAAATTTCATGATCATTTCTCTGTTGTTTTCTTTCTTTTGGAACTGGAATTTCTTTTTCTTGTACCTCAGGGCCTATGAAGTTGGAACCACCCTCTTGTGGTTTTGAGGTATAACCTTGAGCATCAGGTCATCACACACATTGAAAAGCTCAGTTTCCAACTAGACCTTCTGATTAGCTTAGACCATTCTGGAGCTATTTGGAAAGGTCTGAAATATTTTAGTTTTCCCTACTGTTTTTCTGGAACTGCTGTCTTCTGGGGAATTGTGATACCGTCAGATTTGGTAGCTCTTAGTTGCTCTCAAGCTAAGTTTTAATTAAATCATAATTTAAATATATTGTTCTTTGTCATGTGATGGCATATATTATTAAATCTGGCAAAACACCAGATAAAAAGACAACGTGTTACCTTGTTTAACAATCTGAGTTTTTATGTCCTTTGGGCGAGGTCACTGTACACCAGCCTCATTCTTACTGCCTCTATTCTTCAAAATGGTGGACCCTCCTACCTTTATAGTCCAAAATGATTCTACAAACTGATACATTGTCAAGGGAATTTGATTGACTGCTTTTCACTCGGCAAGCTAAAGGTAATAAAAGAAGTTCAGGATGGAGACTTATGTGTGTAGGAGACCAATTTCTGGGGGCATATGTGTATAACAAAACTAAATGTAAACTAAATCTGTCAACTCTGCCAGAGACAGTATCTAGGACTCTAAAAGTAGAACAGACTGATTTATTTGTGACAGTGTACTTCAGCGGAACCTCTAAAGGTTTGATGGCAAACCTAATTTATAGCCTTTTATAAGAGACACATTAATTGCAAATATGAGTAACGGAACAGAAGGGTTGGTTGTGCTGTCTTTTGCTCTAATAAAGAATTAGAGTTTGTTACTCAGGAAGCAGCTGTTATACAGTTTGTAAAATAAGAACATTCTCATACTATTAACCACAATCTTTAGCCACCACCAAAATCACTATGTTATACAGTCTCTAGATTATTCCCTAGCTTCCTTTCAATTGAAATATTACATCCACAGACTACCCCTTTCAGCCACAGTCACGTTTATAAATCAGCAGTGTTAGTTACACTCACTATAATGTATTATCATCAACTCTATTCATTTCCACAATTTACAATAAACCTTATTAAAATTTTGCATACTTAAGCATCAGCTCCCATTCTCAACCCACATTCTATTTCTTAGGAACCTATACTCAGGAGTTTATCTCCTTGAGTTGACTCATTGTATTTAGTTCATATTAGTGAGGCCATACAATATTTTGTGTCTGACTTATTTCACTCAGTGTAATGTCCTCAAGGCTATAATTAGTACTAATATTTTGACCATGCTCGTTCACAAATTGTAACAACTGTTTCACAACAATGCAAAGTATTGGTGGTGGGATAATGTATGGGAGCCCTGTATGATGGATCTGCATGTTTGTTTTGTAAGTTTACAGCTTTTACTATATACTTTTTGTCTATGTATGTTCATGTATGAATGATAAACTTCAATTTTAAAACATTAAAAAAAAGCAGCTGTTTACCAGATATGGTATGCTACTGTTCCAAACACAGAAACACCAATGCAAAAAGGCATGCTGAGTTGTGTGTACCTGAAAAAAAAAAAAAGGATATTTTTTATGCATATGTGTGTTCCAGGCTTATAATTTTCAGGCTCTGTAAGATCACAGTAAACATTTCATACCCAGGTGATTGTTATTCTATACCAATTTCCATTTGAAAATCTGCAAAATCAACAGTGACAATATTTATTTATGTTACCGTCCTTTGAGGGGGAAAAAACTATGAAAGTTCCTCGGCACAATGAAAAAACTAATCATTCTCAAAAAATGGATCAAAAAGGAGTTGTGGCAGTTTCTGGAATGTAGGATATCATACAAAAGATGATTGAAATCAAGTACAAATTCTAGTCCTGTCCTGTACAAGACATGTTTCTTTGCCTGTTCAAATCCACAGACCGTTCTAGAAAATCTCCTTCCCCCTGGGCACCTAGAAGTGGCAGCAGACTTCATTCTTTGCCATGATTCATTGATTAGGAATGGACTCTAATCAAAAGTGAGTTGTTCCATTTATCAGACAATGTTCATACAGATTATTCTTCATCAAAAATTTGAGCAAAGCAACACAAGGACTTCAACCAGTCAGTGATGAAGCCTGAAACTGAAATGGGATGTGCAGAATGGTATGTGTAGGTGGTCGAGCTGGGTGCATGCAAAATACATATGCACAAGAAGGTTGAAGAGTGAGGAGGGGAGGAGAGGCAATGAGAAGAGTGGAGGATACAGAGGATATAGAACTAGAATCGAGAGAATCTTGTGACAAACACATGATCCTGTGTCCATGAATATGCTATCCAATCTGTTTCTACACTCAAATCTGCTGTGTAAGACCATTCTAAGAAAAGACTTTAAAATAATCAAAACACTATAAGGGTTTCTGTATTAGGGTGTAATAAAAATAGTTTTCCAGTTGGAATGTTATTAAAGCTTTTAAGTCTAGAGTAAACATGGGTTTGTTCACCAAATTCTTGAATATCGGAACCAGATGGTATCCTTTAAGATTTAAAAGGGATGTTTTTCATTCAAATAAGCAACACCACTTTATGAAACAGGAAGGGGATAAATGGAATTAATTAACTCAATGTATAGCGTAGGCTTAGAGTAGAAATGAAAAGAATCAGAAATTCAGGAGAGAGAGAACCATAATAAATTGTGTTTGAGAAATATTGACACTTTTAAAGTAACACTAGTGAGAATGATTATGCCTCCCAACAATACAACCCCTTGATGTTATGATCAGCCTCTGTACCATTTCTTCCAAGGTTCTCTATGGGTAGTAAATAAGGTAGCAAATATGAATTTACCCCATGAGATTCAGATGTCCTGTTTCTTCTTATGAATCAGATGAATTTGATTCATTCTCCCTCCGAAATTCTGGAGAATCTGGAATTTTCTGGAGAAAATTCAGGAAAGGTTTCTTGTTTTAAGGTAATTGAAGTCAGAACTGAGATGCATATTTTCCAAATTGTCACAGACCAATTGAAGCTGGGGTTCTATTCAATGCCACATTGCGCCATGGGGCCCTTTTGTCCAGCTATGTGACTTTAGACAAGTTACTTACCTTCTTGAGGCCATGGTGCTTAAATCAGTCTGGTTTAATTCATCAAAGGTTATCAAAGGTCCTCTCACCTTCTAAAGTTCTATGTGGTAGTGGAACCCACTTCCCCAGAAAGACCTACAGTCTTTCTGCCTCACAGAAACACCTTCTGGTTATAGTTGGGGCCACTCCTCTACTTTAACTAATGCATCCTCTTTTCACTTTGGGATACCTAGCCCTTGCCATCCTAATTTAACTGAAATACAGAAACTGTTTACTTCCTCTTTGTAATAAGAATTTAACCCTTCCCAAAATATAACGCCAGATTCTACTTCTTGGAGTGATACTAGAAAAAATATCATAAGCAAGAAGTTATAAGACAAATATATATATTCCCCTGTGAAGCTTTGCAGTTTTGTGTTTTGTTGTTATAAATATTGCTATGAGTACAATTCAAGGCAAAAATATAAAAATAAAATGCAATCTAAGGTTTGTTACCTAGATTGTGCTTGAAACTTAGCTTTTCTTACCAAACAGAATTCATATTTGTTATATGAATATGTAGCTTTGATTTGACACTTTTAATTTCCACAGTAAACTTAACAATAACAAGGAAGACAAAATAATTTTCTTCCAGTGACAGGAAAGAAACCCAGTAGCAGGCAAGTGGGAAAAAAATCCATCTAAATAAGAGTTAATTGATAAAGTTCTTCAACCCATTTTTGTCATTTTTTTTCCTCAGTGAGTCTTAGCTTAAAAAAAACAACAAAAAAACATTCAAGTCAGCCAAAAGGTTTATTTCTGAATGGAAAAGGAAAATATTAAAAGTCTCTTTCAAACCAAACAAATAAAAAACCTCACAGAAATTCAATTTATGATCTTTGCCAACATTTGATAAACTAATTTTTCTTTTTACATAACGGAGGACATACACTTCATAAGTAACCTGAAATAAAATCATTAATGCTAGTTTTGATTTTCTATTTCCAAAAGACGAGAATGTGATCTGGACATGGAAAATTCAAATCACTGCTTACCATATTATCTAAGAGTGGTTAAGAGTATTGGAAGACAACATATTCTTCCTGAGAACAATATTCCATGCAGGAAGCCAGAGATACCTTCTATAAGAAACAAATTACTCAATAATAAAAGGCAAAACTTTCAAACCACTGGCTAAGTTCTCTTTGAAATGCTTCTGCCTTTCTGTAACTGACTGTGGTAGCTGGGAAAGGCAGATGTTGCATGCTTGTTTCTCAATTTTAAGACTAGGTATTAACATGGTATTCCTCTTTGGCCAGGATGGTAAATTTCATTCCACCAAATATTTATAGAGTGCGTAGTTAGGTGTAAGTGACTCTTAGGCAATATGTTCTAAATTACTTTGCATCTTGCAAAATAAAACTAACTATTGTTTTTTGAAAATATTGTGTCATTCTAAATATTCTCTTGTAAGTTTCCATTCACCTTCGCTGGAAGTTAGCTCTTTGTTTTCACTCAAGGCTCTGGATATGGATTTCTTGAAGGCCCACTGTTGAAGACATTCCTTCACAAGGCTTTTTCCAAAGTCTTATGATCACTTTAAAATAAAATTAAAGAAGCTTGATTTTCCATTATCTTCATAGAATATTAGACAAAAATAATTTCTGATAGAACAAGTGACAGGGAAACATAAAAATGAAAAGGAGAGAAATAATTAAATTAGGACTCTCATCAGGTTAAATCATGTACACTACCCTGTCTCTAAGAAAACAGAAAAGCGTGTAAAACAATTTATTAAAAAATTCCACTGGAAATGGTTAAAACTGATTTTAAAAGAAGAATCAATTATATTTATAACATCTGGAGGGCGCTATTCCTTATTTGCCTAGGGCAGTGGTTCTCAAACTTGATTTTGCATCAGAATTACCTGGAGGGCTTGTTAAACCACAGCTTGCTGGACCCTGCCCCCACAGTCTCTAGTCTAGAAGCTCTGGGGTAGGACGGAGACTTGGAATAGCTAATGAGGTCCCAGGTGGCACTGATGCTGCTGATGTGCACAAGTCATTTGCCTGGCTACCTCCTAGGCATGGGAGGGCAAATTAATCAGTAAATATGATCATCTTTCAGTCCTATGCCAGTATAACCTGTTACTCTGATAATTCAAATGCCATTTTATTGTTTTTACACATAGCACAGAAATGTGAACTACTTCCTTTGGTATCACCTATCTTTGTTGTCAATATTTGCATCTATTTTGTGGTATCTCTTCTGTCTCCCCATGCACTTGGAAATAAGAGAAGCAGTTTGCATTCTGAATGCAAAATTGGTCCATGGAATAGATGATCTCTTAATTCACCTAAAGCAATAGGTTCTTTCCAGTTCTGACAGATTCCAGAGTAACCTGGATGAATTAAGTAACCTGCATAATAAATAACATGTCATTGAGAAAGGGGCTACGCAGTCTCCATCCCAGTAAAGTTCTGGTCCCAAGGATATTCTCAAGGTGAAGATGAACATGGAAGCTTTTAGCTAGGATGGCTAGACCTTCTGGGTGCCCCTGAATGTCCCAGTCCATATCTCTTCTAGCATCATTATTAATGGTGCCCCCTTTCACATTTAAGAGTGTCCGTATTTAAATAAATTTTATAGATTCACTAACTTGAGGCAATAGGTCCTGAATATTTCCATTCTTATGGGCACTTCATCCCTATAATGCATGAATGAATACAACTTCTTTGCCTGATGACATTAGATAGTTGTTTCGCCATACCAATCCCCTTGTTCTGATTTCATTACCAAATGACCATCTGATCCATACATTCATATTTCGGCCTCCACAGAGCCGGGGCCAGCTACTTGTACAAAAGAGTTGCTCAAAAATATATACTGCATGCAAGCACAAGACTAAGGGCACTTACAAAGGTTAGTTGGGGATGTCATAAGAGTCCATTCCCATGGGGCCCTGGGCACATTTGCATGTTCAGTTGCCTATCAGACAAGGCTAAACATTTTAATGGCCCCTGAGTGTTAGAACAGATAGACATAATTTAGTGGGCAGAGAGAATAGAGCTACTCCTTACAAGAATCCTTAACAAGTGTAGTAGGTGGTTAGATATACAGCATTAGCTGGCACCAACGCTCAATATGGGCTTTCCCTAAGACGAAAATTGAAGTCCTTAGGTCTTTGAGAATAATTAGTTAGCTAAATAAAGGAAAGATATTTTGATAAATGTAAAATGTTTGCCACAGTAAATCTCTAAAATAAATGAATAGAGAAAGTTCTGATTATGAAATTGCAAGGATTTCTGGGATGATATCATACTGTTGACTTCAGTGTTTCAGGGCCTGATCCCTGGTAAAGCTAAATCCCGGAGACTTCCAAGTAGACAACCAGAAGCAGCCTTAGACTGTGTTATTGCCTCATATGAATTCCTGATTTATCTCACTTATCCTTTACTTATCTTTTTTTATTTGAGTATTTTATTATCTTTTATTCTTATGTATTTCCCAGGCATAGCAGGTAAGATCTCATTGGAATTACTCATTGTTAAACCTTAAGGTAGACAAATATAATTTCTTCTATTTTTTTGAACTATGAGTATACTCCTAGCCCTCAAAAGTAAGAATTGTAGTGAACTAATTTCCTAAGTCATGTTGCTTAAGTTAGAAACATGAATATTTTCATTGTAGCCTGGAAAGCACTGATTCACCTACAAAGTAGTAATAGAATACAAAATCATATGTTGGAGAGAATCCATTTTTCATTGTTGTAGTTTGTTGAGCCACCATAAACAATTTTGTTCCTATTTAAAAATGTTTTACATGCATAATTTCACAATAGGGCCTTCACATTTCAAGTATAAAGGCCTGCCATGAAAATTCTAGAATATGGTCCTAAAGTTTAAATATTTACATTTGCAATTAGACAATTCTTTTGTTTTCTCTCATAAAGAAATCCTGAAGTATTTTCCTCATTTAGGTGTGTGTAGCACCAAAGTTAAATAGTAAACCGTAATAGAGATATCTTGAGATAATCAATGAAAGATAATCTAATGAAAACAATTTGGGGTTATAGAAATACTGAAATAAAATCTCTTTGGACAATAACTTTATGGCTTTAGAAAACATGTTAAACAATATTAGAAATTTGGAGTTTGGCCAGCTCCTCTGTAGAAAGAAATTAAAATAGAATTTCTCTTCTTAGCTAAAGTATCAGCTCACACCCATCTCTAACCTTGCAAAAAGAAATTGGTTCTTAAATAGCATCTGTAACCCAGAAACAAGAAGTAAATAATAGAAATATTGAAACATGAAAACAATGCGGCAACAAGGCAGATTTCATGAGGTTTTTTTTTTTTTTTTTTTTCAAGAAAGTACAGAAATAAATAGCAGGGAACCAATTTTAACACCTTCTGACCCTAAATAGCACACTAACAAGTATATACAAAAGTTCACATTGGGGCTTCCCAGATATTCCTTTTATAGAAGACCAGTATAAGGAGGTTATGAAATGCACACTTAGCCAAACAGCTAAACAGGCATTAGGCATTTAGTTTTTTTTACACATTTGGATAATGTGTGAAGTTATTTCCAATTTTAAAAATATCTTTGCACCTTCTTCTGTGCTGAGAGAGAGAGAGAGAAGTTGATGCCTTGGTGTCAGCGTGTGGATGCTGGACAGGTCTGTGGTGGAGAAACAAGACGTTGAGAATGATATTCTTGGATCTTATTTCTTCTTCTCTTTAATTAAGGAGTTTTGGTGTTGGCAGGGGCTGGGGAAGTGGTTAAAGGAGGAGATATAACATAGTGGTTGAGAGCTCAAGTTCTGGAACCAGACAGACATGGGCTTGAATTTTGGCTCCATGAATTTCTGGTTGTAAAACCTTGAGCAGGCCATTTAACATCTAGGGGCCTTGGTTCTCCAGCTGTAAACTGGGATAATAATAGCATCTACCTCACAGGGCTAGTATGGGGGGTAAATTCAGAATGTCTGGCATCAAGAAACTGCCAATTGATGTTGGGTATTGGTAACTGAAGACCTAAGGAAGGTACAGAATGTGTTTTGAGACCTAAAGCCTGAGTGGCCCCCAGTCTCTTATATCTGAGCAGGTACTATTTTAGATGCTATCACAGAAATTTGTAGTTTATACATTAGAAACAGTCACTTGCCTAGAAAATCATAAGGATTCAATCTATTCTGCTAAATGAGTGGTCTGTGGTTTGGTTGTTAAATAAAATCTAAATACCACTTTTGCCCCTCTCAGATCATATTCTCCAGTGTTCCGGAATGTTCATTGTCTCCCAGCTATCTCCTCTGATAAAACTAACAAAGCCAAATTGAATTACTACTGTTCTCTATCCCTAATGCTTCCTGACATCCATACCTTCGATTGTGGGATTCCTTTTTCTTAAACAGCCCTCCTCTACCAATTTTGCCTGATAAAATGTTACTCATTCTTCCAGGTTCATTGCAAATGTCCCATCCTTCATCTTAGCTTTTGTAGCCTCATAACATTAGGGACTTTAACTATGCCTTTTCTTACTCTCCTTTAACAAAATCCATGATTTTATATTTGTTTCATTACCTCAGTGTCTCCTATGGCCTGGAACTCTCTTTCAAATCTTGAAGTCCTCTTCAGTGCCTGGGACAATACTTTCACAGAGTAAGCATGCAGAATGTATTTATTTCATTGAAGAAATACCTCTCCATAAGAAAAAATAACTTAGGATCTGGGAAAACATCAAAAGGAATATAACCTTGAAACCATGAGAGACCTACTTTGTGTAACTTAGATGGAAAATGCCAGAGCTTCCCTGGTAGTCAATGGCACAAACTCCCTGCTTAAAGGAATAAAATGTTGAGACAATAAAAGTACTTACCTCTTAGGGAGCTAAGGAGAAGTTTCTGAGCCAAAATTATGCTAACTTGGGGGTAAATATCTTCTAACAGAATGATAAAATAAGCATCAACATCTTTTCTGACACTTTAGGAGTTCTTACATCTGTACTAATTCTTCAAGTTATGTTAATTTTGCTACATCTATTGAGCCCTTACTACAGGATATTCACTGAGCCAGGCACATTATATGTGTTTTTACTTTTAACCCTCATAACAATCTCATGATCGAGGTAATATTAGCATCCACATTTTTACAGATGAGGACTCGGTCCCAGACTTCTTTAGCCCAAAGTCATCGAGTTGGTAGATAGCATGGTCAGAATTTGAACCCAAATCTGTCGGTTGCCTGCATCATGTTCTTCATTCATAGACTGAATTAAAAAGAAAATGCTCTACTCCAGTATGCATGCAACCTGTCGCGCTAGCTCATTTGCTCCAATCTAAAAAAGCACCCCCATCTACTAGTTGCTTCTTTCAGAGAATCACTGAGCATCAGAGCTGGGAAAGATGTTAGTAACATTTAGTACAGTTCACGTAATTTTAAGAGGAGGAAATTAACACCTAGGGAGGTAAAATACCAACTTTAGGTCAATGAGTTAGTGACAGAATTGGAACCAGAATTCCATTCTCCTTGCATTAGTCCAGTGCTGTTTTCCATGAGGCAGGAATAAACAGCTTTACAGATTAGCTTTGCAAACCCAAACCTATAAAGCGACAATAAATGTCGCTATTCACACAACAGATGTTGTTTGAGATTGCAATTGTTGTCACCTACTCTTCCTGCCAGAGCCTCTCTTTTTAGATCATCAGAGTCCAATCTGAAAACCTGTAGAACTTCAGATACAGAGAAAAAAATCTTCATTCTCCCTGCGCCTTGTTCTCCTCAAACCAGGCCTGGGCTTATTCCTGCACTAATAAAAATGCACTTCAAAAAAGAAACTATTCAATAGTCCAAAGGCAATTTCAAAACTGCTTTATTTGTATGAACTGTATTCAAAATGCTGGATCCCAAAGATCTACATCATTGCCAGTGGAGAATAGATTTTTTCCTTCCATGCCAAAAAAAACTTTGTGGACAATACAGCAGCTTGGCCCCAAATGAAAAGGCTGCTAAATAAATTGGGAGGCTCTCAGAACTGAAATTCAAATAGCATAATAGCTATGGATTGTGATGAGGAAGGAAAAGGGAAGTTGCCCTGTATATAAATGACTGGTTGAAGAGTTCTTTAATGAACACACAGAGGAAAAGGACTTGAACCAGTGCTGGGAGAAGAGCTGGATAGTCAAGAACAAGTGTCAGAGGCCTGTAGGAAATGTGTCAAAAGGCTGGAAAAAAATGGGGGGCAGGGGCGGGTTTGAAAATGTTGAAGATAAGAAAAGCTTTATAATAACTATGTTCAAAACAAGAAGAAGATGAAGGGGTGTTTCTACCATAAGCTGGTCTCAGGAAGGAGTCAGGCTTTACTTGTCTTCCTCCAACACATGACAGTTTCCCTATCAAAGGGAGTAAATATTAGAGTGGATAGGATATAATACTAGTGAAGGGAAACTGAAGTCCAAGGATATGAGGAAATTTTAAAACACCCCATTGGTGCTTTAAATTCAATTCTATAAACTGTTATAGTGCATCTATAATACCCTGAGATTTTGCTAAGTGCCTGTGAAGTAGAGATGAATGGGATGCAATCCCAGCCCTTAGGGCCTCCCAGTCTACTAGGTGAAACAAATGCAAGATGAATTAATTAATATAATGTTTATGATAAATCCAATACTCTATTGATCTCTGTTATCTCATAGATCTATGAAGAATGGGAGAGGAGTAGGAAGTTTATAATTGGCCAAAGGTTGATGTGATTTTTAAAAAGAGGCTCAGTTCCCTGATTTATAGATAAATTAGATTGCTGGCATGATGCCAATCATGAGCAAGAATCTGGAATCGTTTAATGAAAAAGATGGTGAACATTAGGCAGGTTGGAGATGATCACTAAAAAATATTGTGGATTCACTGAGAAAGATGAGACCAAAGTGGTTTCATTTCCCTTTTAGGAAAGGTAAATTGGATTAGGAGGTTAGAGGCACAGTAGAGCCGTACCATAAACCTAGGATCCTGGATTCTGCAAGTATTCATCCAGGTGTCCAATGACATATTTGTGAACAAGGAGGAGAAACAAGGACATGATGTCATCACATTTAGATGGACGTGGCAATGCTAATGACTTGTTAGATATCAGTTGGAAGGTTGGCTTCTGGTGGTAGGTAATGGGGCCCTTTGCCCTGGTTTATCCTTGGCATTCATGTTTATCCTTGGCATTCATGACTGGGATGATGTATTAGTAAGGACCCCAACCGGAGACATGTAATAGGCTCAATCTGGGAAATTTAAGGAGAATTTCATAAGTGGGTTATTTAAAAGTTGTGGGCATGGTTTAAGGGGACCAACAAAGGATAGCGCAGAGTCTCAGGGCTAGTCACCAGTATGAAACCTGACGGGAAAGTTTAGTCCCTGGGAGAGCAGCAAGCAGAAGGCTCCTGATCTGGTCATGGTTAGCATCTCTGTTCCTCAGCATTTCTCCTGTGGATCTGCTTGTCTCTCCCTTCTCTGGTGCATCTGCAGGCACCTGCCCATCCTCCACTTCTCCTGTAATTCCCTGTCTGGAGACTCACCATCTGTGCAGGACCTGTGGAGCTCATTTGCTCCTCTGTCCTCAGCCTTTTCCCTGTCTTTGATTTATTGCTTGCTAAGACCTTAATTAGACAGGCCTTTCCTGACATACTATAAACGTGGAATGGATGGTTTCATTGCCCATCATATCTGTGAGCATTTGACAAGGTCTCTTTTGATACACTTGTGAATAAGAAAGATAAATTGTGGGTCTGCTGCTAATACATTCGGATAGACTTGGGAATGCTAATTAATTGGTGGGTATCAATTGGTGGGAAGAGAAGTGGGGAGGGGAGCAGAGCAATTATACTTGACGGAGAATTCTAATATTGCCCTCTCCTACCTTCCTTGTAAATTTCTAAAGATTTTCTTTCCACTGCTTTGGTAAATAAATTATTCTTAGGATAAAGACAGTATGGCGTAGCTCATAAATTACTTGTAGGTTCTTTCTCTCTCTCCCCCTTTCTCCTTCCTTCTCTCTATCCCTCCTGCCTTGGGGTCTTCATTCCAAAGAATCCAAAGGCCCCTTTTAATTTCTCTTTTCATCAAAATGACCTAAAGGACCCCTGGGGAGATGAAACAGTAAGGTTCCTATATACTTTCCTAAGTTTTAAACTTACATTTTTTTTCAAATTACTGAAAAAATGACTTTACATTTTAACACATCTGTAACAAAAATATTATTAAGATGAAAGATGATGTTACCATCATTTAAAAATACATAGCTATTTGACTGGTCATAATTTTTCTATTATGTAGTTGTTTTATAACCACACTGGAAAAAAATTTCTGCGAGCTCATTGAGGCTGTTTGAGATTACCTTATTATTTCTTTCCTACAACTGAGATCGTATCTTTTTAACTGCCAGCTTCACAGTGGAAGCATTTTCCTTTGTGAATACTGGGACTACATTTCTGAGCCTTTGGACATGCCAGTTCAAACTGCTGCCTTCCTTCCCCCAGCAAGCCAGTCAAGCATAACACCAAGAGGTGATTAGACTTTTACTGCCCCTGATTCACAGCCCTTCAGCTTTTCCTCTTCTCCCTAGCTTCCCTTTGCTTAGCAACAGGAATGTGGCAAGCACTGTATTGCCAACAGATTTCTTTTTTTGCTCTCCTTTTGAAAAGAACTTGAGGATCTAAGACAGCCAATAAAACACCACCCATTTTACTCGGACTTCCCATTAGTTTTTCGTACTCTGAATACCAGGAACTTCCTCAGGCTTTTCACAGTATTTCTGGTTCAGATGGACTTAATCAGATGACAACATCTGGGCCACTGTTACCCAGTGAATGTAGCAAAATTTCAGCAGCCAGGGAAATGCCGATGCATTTTTTTAAAAACTACGACTCTGCTCTCTTTTTCTCTGCAGGTACTATTTTTATAAATTTAGGTCATCTAGGTCAGGAATGAAGGCCAGCCTCGTAGTAGTAGTTAAAAGGAATTTAGAGAGGTTTACACTGTCTTCATTCCTCGCTTAACACTGTTATTTTTAATTCAGCATGACAATTCAACAAATGTTGGTTGATCCCCTTCTTTGAGAAAAGCCTTGTGTTAGGTACCCAGGAGGGTAACAACCTGAATGAGCTGCAAGCCCTGATGTCAAGGAGTTTATATTCCAATGGAGGAGGAATGTTTATTTATATTATATTAAGCAGAATATATTAAGTTGAATCACGTGATGTTGCCAATCATTGGTCATTTTTTATCTAAAAAACTGGTAGTTTCATATGTTTCATCCTATTATTACGTGTTCTACGTATGCTAAGGGAATACTGAATCTGAATACCTTAAAGATAACTGGTGGAATCCCACAAAGTTTTATGGTGACGATGTGATTTCAGTAAGTCCCTGAGATATGGATAGAACTGGACTTCCCTTAAACCAACTTCCCTCTGTTCTAGACAATGGGAAGCTTGATCCAAGGAATGGGGAGCAAAATGTATTGTCTATGCTTAGAAAATGGCAAGCAGTCCAGAATGACTTGAACGACTAATTCATGTGTGGGACAGGGGAAGACAAATACAGCTAATAAAGCTAATTGAGGTCAGATTGCCTTATTTTATTAGGCTATATGTGGAAACATCAAAGATGTAGAGGAAGAGAGCAGCAAAATCGTACCTGCCTACCTACTATTCCACTGTTCTTGAGATCTGTGCTGGCTTGCTCCTCAAGATGGGCTGACTTTCCTTGGCACCGAAAATTAACTTTAAAAAGTGACAGTATCGGTAAGCGGCTGTGGCTCAATTAGTAGGGCTCCCGTTTACCATATGGGAGGACCCGGGTTCGGTTCCCGGGGCCTCCTGGTGAAGGCAAGCCCGCCCGCACGGCGTGGTTAGCTGACCCAGCGAGCACAAGCAGCAAGCGGGGGGGATAAATGAATAAATAAATAAAATCTTTAAAAAAAAAAGTGACAGTATCTAATGATGGCTGTTTGGAAAGAAAAATTGACATTAGCAAAAGGACTCCAGCATAATAGGGAAAAGAAAAAAGTAGAAGATGAAGCTGAGATGGGATTATGGTAGAGGTCATAAACTCACATTCCTAAGGCATCCAGGCAGGTAGTATAGAACAGGGGCCTGGAAACTATGATCCAAATCCAGTCCACCACCACTTTTCCTAAACAAAATTTTTGGAACCCAGCCTGGCCCATTCATTCACATTTTGCCTGTGACAACTTTCATGCTCCCCAACAACAATAGAGTTGAGTAGCTGTGACACAGACAGTATAGCTGGTAAAGCCTAAAATATTTACTACTTTACCTTTTGCAGAAAATAATTTCTAACCCCAGAAATAATAATAATAAAAAAAAACTGTGAGTCTATTTGGTTAATCTTTTATTTTTCAACTTTTCTTACAGATATTAGTAAAGGGACTATTTTTCAACAATAAGAAAAACAGTAGTAGAAGGGTGACAATACATGGCCATTCTCCAGAGAAACAGAACCAACAGGATATGTATAATATTCATATATTAAGATATATATTTAGGAATTGTTTCACACAACTGTAAGGATTGGAGATTCTGAGCTCTGGAGGGTCAACAGCTAGCTGGAAACTTCAAAAAAAGTGATTCTGAAGTCTAGACATCTGAACTCTGTAGGGCAGGCTGCAACCTGGAAACCCTAATGAAGATGACGTTGCATTCCCAGGAACAGTTGGCTGGCCACTGAAGAGGCAGAAATTCTTCTGACTTCTGAAATCCTCAGTTTTCACTTTCAGACATTCACCTTTACCTGATTGGTTGCTGAGGGCAACCTCTTTTGTTAATTGTAGATGTAAGCAGCCCTAGATGCAATCAACTGACTACATCTAGGATATGTCCACACAGTAACAAGCAGGCTAGCGCTTGCCTGACCAAACAACTGGACGCCATAACCTGGCCAAGTTCACACATGAACTTAACATGGCAACTGTGATAAGTTGAAAAGCACTTGGTCCCCGCTACTCATACTAAGTTTCAGCCTCTGATTGATATCCTGTAGGCAACTCTTCCTAGTTTTCAAGAGAAACTGGAATATTTATACGATATCTCCCAGTTTTAAAATATTAGTTAATGCAATGAAAAGTGTTAAACTTTAAGGGCCCAAAGCATTATTCTGTGGTCTTCATGGCCATGCATTTGAGACCCTTGGATTTGAGACCGAGAACAAGACACCGTTATGAAAAAGGAAGGCAAAAAGGTAAGGGGAGTGTAGCAGTTTGAGATTATTTGTGAATTCCAAAAAGAGATATTGATTATGTTTGTAAATTAATCTAGTCCTCTGGCTATGATACACTTTGATTGTATAGTTCAGCTGAGATGTCTTTGATTAAATTATGTTTAGACTAGGGCTTTGATTAGACCACATCAATAGAGTATAACTCAGTTTGAGTCCCTGTCCCCTTTGTGGGCTGTATAAATGGACACTCAATCAAGGAGACACACAGAATTAGATACACAGGAGAAGAAACACACAGAGGAAGAGAGAAAGCTCCATAGACATGGAAAAGGAGAGAACTTGTCAGCTTTGATCCTGTGGCCCCGGGAAAAGAGTTGAGTCATTCACATAATAGTTTATAGCTGACTCTTTTTAAGAGAACAGAACAGTTGAGCCCAGAAAGAAATGAGCCCTCCGGCCTATAGCTGAGATTGGAAGAACCTGGGCCCATGGAGCCTTAAGAGGAAAGAGGAAGGCTGAACCCTCACAGACATCGCTCGCCATCTTGCTTCAATACGTGGCAGCAGATTTTGGTGAGGAAGTACCTCTTATGGTACCTTTAGTTGGACTCTTCAGGGCCTTGTAACTGTAAGCTTCTACCCCAAATAAATACCCTTTTTAAAAGCCGACAGATTTCTGGTACTTTGCATCAGCACCCCTTTGGCTGACTAATACACGGAGGAAAATTATGCAGCAATAAATAATACAGTTCTCACATGGCCTATGGGACTTGTGCATGAGAGAGCAGTAGCAGCCAGGAAGATGGAAAGGCCATCTTAATTCCTATTTGTCAAATTTGCTTTAGGACACAATAAGTTTTCAGTGCATCGGTGAAAGGATTCAGATATGCTGAGAGTTTTTATTACTATGTTTATTGAACTAATTTCCCTTTCTCTGCCCCTTGTATATTACCCAAAATTGAGAGAAGAGAAAGGAATTAATTGTGTATCTAGAACATAGATTTCTATTTTAAATCAGAAACAAAATGGGAGATTAGGGAATTACCTGGGCAACAAATATTTCTTGATCTTCAGATATAAATGAGGAGAAAACCTGAGTAAAGGGAAAAAACCTGAGTAAACAGTATTTTCGATAAGATGTTAAGTTTAACTGCAATATCCAATGAACTTTATGCCCTCGACTATTGAATATGCAGGGCAAAACTTGTTTGGCTTTTTAATAGAAGCTAATAATCCTGAGGGCAGGACCATGTTTAATTGTTCAGCCCCAAATTCCCAGCACAGTGTTTTCCTGGAGTAGGCACATTGTTGGATGAATGGATACATGAATGAATGATCAAATGGAACTCACCCCCATTTCCCTATACCACGTATCTCATATATTTCATTTTTGGCCTCTGTATGTATTTGCTCTGATGACCTTCTATTCTCTTTCTTTGATTATCTTTTTTTTTTTTTTTTAACTTAACCTTTAGAGAAATTTTAGATTTACATTTACTGAAAAATTATACCAGAAGTATGGGGAATTCCCATATAACCCCACCACCACCACCACCACCACCACCACCACCACCACACACATAGTTCCCCCTATTCCTAGTCTTCTATTTTTCTTGCCTCCCTTTTTCATTCTCTTTTTCTTTAGCTTTAACATTTTGAATGATCTTTTTCTACTTTTGGCCAAACCTTTTACTAATTTCCATCATCCAACTATGCCTGAAAGTCCATAGGTGGGACTAATCCATTCTTTTTATTTTTACGATGAGGAAACTCTGACCATTTAACAGAAACGGGCTCTATAGCAAACTTTGTTGAAAGGCATATATGTATGTATGTATTTTTTTTTTTTTTTTTTTTTAAAGATTTTATTTATTTATTCATTTATCCCCCCCTTGCTGCTTGTGCTCGCTTGGTCAGCTAACCACGCCGTGTGGGAACCGAACCCGGGGCCTCCCATATGGTAAACGGGAGCCCTACTGATTGAGCCACAGCCTCTTCCCTGTATATATGTATTTAAAGCAGTGCTATCTGCAGTCCTGTTTCTTTAGGAAAGGCCTGCTTTAGTTCTAAAGTTTTAAAGTTTATTCACTATCATAACTACACTATAACAGATTATTCAAGATGCAGAGAGCTACATAAAATTTTTAGATAAAGAACAATTCGTGGCCAGTACAACTAAAAGAGTATGCCTTCATTAAATTCCTTCAAATCACATTTGTTCTACTTACTATAATGCCCCTCCTCCCATGTTCTGAAGTTGACGTAACTATTTGTTGGTCTGGTAATTGATAATTGAGTAATGAAGATACAGTTGATAATTGAGTAATGAAGATACAGGTCAGATCAAGGACCAAAGAAATACATCCAAAGGTAAAATCTTACAGGCTCAAGGGTTATTAGATGCAATAACAGAACTAATACAAACTCATTATTTATTAAACAGAAAAAGTGCACAAGAATAGTTTTTTGAAAGAGAGGAGAGGCAAGCAGTTAATACTGTATTACACATAACAACTAAGCTTATCTCATGTTTTAAAGTCATTCTCCTCAAAAAAGTAAGGGCAAGCAAAATTCAGCAAATCAAGGTATAATACAAGCTTTGGAAGCATAGTTAATAAAGAAAAACTGGTAAAGTATTCCTATGGACCCAAAGATAAATCAGTGGGTTAATTATGCAGTGCATATAATGTAGTATCACCAAAATTAGAAAATGCATCTGGATAATAATTTTAAAAGTATTTTGACAAGCCAGATATATCAGAAAATGTAAAAGTACTCGTTATTTTTAAAAACGTGTGGAAGATATAGACCTGGCAACTATCATTTCTTTTTTGCCAATTATAAATGGCTATACAGTTTTCCTATTCTCTTGACTATTTAAGGTAAATTATAATTTAATTGATGCCTTTTTAATTCACACATATTTCTAGGTGATTCTTTAGATTCTAAAAAAGTGCAAGACAGTTTTGGAAATACTTATTTGCAAAACAGTTCAATTTTCATTAGCAAAGAAGACAGGACATAAATGAGAAAATGTGAATGTTTATTGAAATTGCATAGTATACATTGCTATCCTTAACAAAGAATAATAGTCATTAATTCATCCAACAATGATTTTGCTTCTTCTATGTGCCAGTTGCTTTTCCAGTGCTTGAGGTAGACCAGTGACCGTGACAAATGCCTCTACCCTCATGAAGCATACATTCTAGTGGTCAGACATATTTATCTTCTTTGTAAGGCAGGAAAAAAATTATGATTAAGGGCTTGGCCCTCTCATTCCACTGTAGTGCTGGTTTCATTCCCTGACCTTGCCTTGCATAGCATTTTGGTGGAAAGCCAAACATTGCCTTAGGAGGGAAGATATGTCTAATCTTGTCCTGAGGGTAGCAAGAGAAAATGAATGGGTTGCTACAGATTGAGCAATACTAGGTTGATTTGTAGGAGAGCATAATATTTAGCAGTATTATCAAGCAATGGAATGTCAAATCATGGCATTTGAAAGAAGTAAGAGTGAAGATTGCCCAAGACTGATTGGGCCGCTGACCTGGGAATAAGTTTAACCAATAGAAAAGTGTTAAATGTGTTTCAATTTGATGGAGTGACATGTCATGGAAAGCAAGAAACCTTCTATGGAGACTGGTGAATCCCCTAAAGCAGTCTAGGACTTTGATGGATGAGTTGTCAGCTGTTTTCTCTCTGAATATGAAGTACCTTCTTGCTTATTACAGGAAGCAAGGAGGTTTATGAGAATTCTCTTTACAAGGTAGCCAGGGTACCCTGTCTTTTCTCTCTGGAAGTTTGTGCATTTCTGAGCTTAGGAAAACACTTTGCCTTCCCACTCCTGCCTGTGCCAATCTCTATCTATGACCAAATGGAATTGTGAAGGAGTTGTAAAAGGATGGGAAATGCTTCTCTTTTGGCAGCCCATCTAAGCCCATGTAAGCCCCTTTACTCACTTTCATTATAGAAGTAGTTGCAATAAGAGAGTGGAAGGACTAGTACTGATCACAAAATCTTGCTAAGCTTTCTATTATGCTTTCTCCCTTCCAGTCCTCACAACACCTGGGCGTGGTGTTATCGTTATGCTCATTTTATGGATGAGAAAACTGAGATGCTGAGAGAATATGTAATTAGAACTCTTAACAACAATACGTTATTTCACATTATTGTGTACAGTACACAATAATGTCTCACAGATTCTCACAGACAATAACGTCTCTATGGACAGACTACACCTTTCCAGAATGCTCTTGGCAATGTGTCTTAAATAAGGGACAGCTTTTCTGACTGCTTCACAAGTAAACATGAACCCATCTTTATGCCTTTATTTTCTACAGTCTCAAACACCTGGGAACACAACAAATCAATATTTGTTGCATAGAATTGCCTTGATCAGTTCTCAGGTTGGGGCAACTTTGCATTGGTTGCTTTCCATAGTCAAAATAGAGTCAAGTCATATTTCCCTCTAAGACAGACATCACCTGTTTAATAAATTGGCAGAGACATCTGCAAGTTGTTTCTTTGGCCTGATAGAAACAATCCTTGGCAGGAAGTTGTGGATTGCTCTGTCTTTATTAGGTGTCAATCCTCTTGAAAGCATTTTATCAGCTATGAGCTCTTTTCAACTGTGGCTTGACCTGCCAGAGGGAGTGCCGCTTGGAAAGGCACATGTCATTCATTTCCATTTGGATCAGCTAATTGCATCTGCCAAGCACCCCGCTGAAGTGTACGGTGTTCCTTTATATTTTCTTGTTTAAATCTAAAAATTATGATACAGGTCACCAAGGACTCTCATGTCATTGGTGTTTGAATTGTAATTAAGTTTAAATTTGTATGAAGAAATCTTTTAAGAACACAGAAATAAAGAAAATATTACCATATTCTACTGTATAAGCAAAAGGTTTTTCTATCCCACAGAGTTCTTAGGAAGTCCCTTCTTCGAAGCAGGTAACATATTAGTAGTAAATTGTTATGCTTCAGAAAATGTGCACGTACTGTCCTGCTAAGAATCAACCTCTGGTTCTTAAACACTAGAAACAGAAGAGACACTCTGTTCAGAAGGTGTTTGGAGGTTCTATGGTTCACAAATGCAAATGCTTCTCATAGAACTTGTGCTAATCAGTGACTGGATGCTGATAGAACTCTCCACTCAGGTGTCTGAGACATTAATGTAATCATATTTTATTGCTACTCTTAATAAAGGAAGATTCAGGCAATAGCATATAATTGGAATATTACATATGTGTTGGTAGCCTAATTTAATTTGTGGGCATGTGTGAGTGTGAGAGAGTGTGTGCAATCTTCTCTTTTGAGAAAATCTCCAGCTGTATGAGATCAGGCCATCTATTGGCACCTAGAGCCCCACTAGAACCTGAGTGCTCTGTGGACAGCATTCATCATCTGATAGACTAGGAATTACTTGTCTTCAAATAATACATTTTGGTGTATTGAATAAATGTGATTGACTGTAGCAATATTTTTGCTCTATACACATGCCACCATATCGGTAAATACCTATCAAACTGTTTTTTAAACTCACATATGAAATTTATGTTTCTTTGTAATGGAGAGTAAAGTCATGATACTAGAAAAAACATTGTGTAAAATATGTTAAATTCTCCAGAAAACACCTCAACTCCACATCTAATTTGAACACAGGTATTTCTTACATTATTACAATGAAGATAAAGCAAAAGAAGAAACTCATAACCCTTAGTGAGTTCCTTTCTTTTCCTTGAAGTAATGGCAGTTTGGATTACTATTGTTTCACCTAGTTACATGGCAATTGCCCTATCGACTTCAACATTTCTTGGCAGTGTAATGTAGTAAGAGAAACATAGAATTTCAAAAGAGACATCTGATTTTGAATCTAAGTCTGATCACTTATTAGATGCTTTATATTAAACAGGTCTAAATTGTAGGTTCTTCATCCTTTAAATGGAAATAAAAATACACTATAACACTATCATTAAGGTTAAAGAGAAAGCATATTAAAACCCCTGATGTAGTGTCTGGAAGAAAGTAGGAGCTCAAAACTGGCAGCCGTCATTGGATTGAAGGCGAAGAAAGCAGAGGAGAATGGTGCTGCTGAAATGAAAGGGAATCTGGCAAGAGATTACCCATGTGTGATTATCAAACCAACCCACAGGGGGACCCATTCATGGTTAAAATCACTGGCAGGCACTTTGGCAGCCCCTCTACATTAGTTTGGTGGATTTCACTTCTTAAATATGGCTGTTTTAGGTTTTCCACCCATTAGAGAGTTATAGGCATTGACATTAGGGTGGCAAAGCAAAGAGGCTATGGAAATCATTAAGGTATTCTTATTTAGGTTTGTTCAAGGAACAGCATGATATTGCTGATGGGAAAAAAAAAAAGAGATAATCATTTCCAAAGTTAATTCACCTTTTCAGGCCACCATTTTCTGGAAAGGAAGACCTGTTTCACTAAATGTTCCCAGATGTTAGAAAGTTATAGATCATGAGCAGTTTTATTCCTTGTAAATCTTTTATGCTGATAAAGTTCAAATGAAGCCATTTTATGATTTTTATTTTATTAGCTTATCAAGTTTCCCTTTCCTAAGCTTAATTTGTGATAGGAAAAAGAACTCGTCTTTTTTCCCCAATAGACCTCTCTTTATATCAGGTGTCCAGTCTGATTTTGAGATCATAGAGTTTTATTTAACCTCTGAGTCAGACGTTACATATTTCATTTACCTCCAAGCCGATTATGTGTAAATTCTTCTTTTTGAACCTGATCATTGAGTCTCACAGAAGTCAGGACTGGTCAGATAAGGGGAAGACATTTGTCTGCTGTATTGCACTTCATGTTAGCTTTGAAGCATTCAAAACCACTCCTTCATCTCATTATCATCAGAGAGGTATGGAGGTGGCCCAGCACACAGGCATCCCAGCAGGGTGCAAGACTTTAGAGGTTTGGCATCCCTTTAATCTTTGTAAATGTAAGATGTGTTGTGTCAAGGGAACTTAAGATTTCATATTATTATGCATCAAAAGATTTGAAGTTATTTTTCTTCTGAAAAGGAGTCTGTGATATCAACGGTTGCATATTGTTTCTGTGTTCAATCAGACAGCTTGGAAGAAAAGTTTTGCCATGTTTTTGAAAGGGCAGTACAAACTATGATCATTATGGATCAATCTGACAGTTCGTTCTCATGAACTTGTAATGTTTCCGTGAAGTAGCAGTTGCGAATGAAAGTGATATGAGATCAAATCTGTGCTTTATGTATGCCATATTCATTATTTCATTATTTGATTTGAATTTTGAATAGATTATTGAAAGAAACTCCGTAATTGAAACAGTGATTAATTTTTACAAATTGTGGTAGACTGAGCTCTGTAACCCAGGAAAAAACTTGTTTTTAATTTTAATCTGCATTTCTGTAGGTTTGAGCTCATTATGTATAGGACCTTTTGAAGATGTTATTTTCAGTTAATGTGTGGCCCAAATGAATGAGGGTAGGACTTAATCCAGATTACTGGAGTCCTCCATAAGCAGAAGAAATTCAGACAAAGTCAGAGAAAAGCATGAAGAGGGCCTGCAAGCCAGAAATCAACAGAACCTGTAAGAGAAAGGAGAGGACATCACCATATGACTTGAGACAAGGAATCCCAGGGATTGCTGGCAGCCAGAACCAAAATGTTGCTGACTTTGGGGAGAAAGCATTGCCTTGCTGACACTTTAATTTTGGACTTGTCCTAGCCTCCAAATCTTTAACCAGTAAATTCCCATTGTTTAAACCAATCCACTGTGCAATATTTGTCGTAAGAGCCTAGAAAACTGGGACAGAAGTCTTTCTTTTGATTTACCTTAAGTTACTTTTCTAGTTCATAATTAGTCTGACATAATTTTCCCAAGAGAATTTTGCTTTTAGTACACCTATAAAATATTCTAATTTATGTATCATTTGACAGATACATTTTTGCAAGGAATTGTGAAAAAAAAAGATTTGTATTACTTTTCTAATCATAAGGAGAATTATTGACTGAGTATTTTCAGTCTGCCTCAAATCTTCCTATGAAATGCCAAATCTAGCCATTCTATTCAACCCTTCCACCAGACAATTCAGTAAGGGGAAATAAGCTAAACTAAGAGTTGATTTCATAATCATAGACTAGTAAAACAATAACAATTAGCACTATACATAGTAGTGAAAAGCTAAATAATGTGTAATTAATTAATTGAATGCTTTTCCTTAGGGAATTTAGATATATAGTTAATTGAGCTAAAAGCACCTGACTGCCCTGGGATATTAATTTGCATTTGTAATGATTTTAAATATTTTATAAATATGGAAAGCAACTAAGTTATTTATTTCTCTAGACTGGAAATATCATTAAAGAAATGACTTGGGAAGAAAATTTAGGGTTCTACTGAAACCAAATGAACACTACCCGAGGGACAAGAAGCAGTCAAAATACAGATTGAGGGCATATTCTTTGACCCAGATCAACAATATGACAGATATTTGGGTTCTGTTCCTTTTAATGATTTGAGGGAAATGTAATTCAGGATGGAATTCCCCAAATAATAACATTGATTTGCTTAGTTGAAATTAGAGTACTTTCTGTTTTCAATTGCAGATATAAGTGAAGATTTTTAAATATGAACACAATAAAATAGTTTATTGAATAATGTAGCAACTTTCCACCATGTCCTAATGGTTTACATTCAATTAAATCATTATTGAGTGCCAAGTATAACCAGTGACAATAATTTATATAAGCATGCCATATTTTAAAATAAAAATTAGTGGACTACAATATTTACATATTTTTTGACTGGGAAAGAGTTGGGAATTACCTGATTCATTCGCTTTACTTGGCAAATAAAAATATTAATGTCTGTGTTTTAACCTTGTTCATACCTTTAGGTAAAAAAGAAAATCTAAACATTTAGAAACAAAATTATTGAACAGTATGAGGTTCATATAGACTTGAGATCTCTCAAGAATCAGGCAGGATGCTTTTGGCTGCAAGTAACAGAAAACTCTACCTCAACTGGCTTTAAACAAGGACATTTATTATCTCATATAACAAGGATTTCTGAGGCAGGGTGAGCTCTGGGTGCAGTATGACAGTTTCTCTGAGGTTCCCTTGGTTTGGTTTTTATGAATGAAAACTAACACTTTATACTTCTTCAGGAAATACATCTCTGACCTTCCCATGAGCCCACACAGACCTCTACTTCTTATAACTTTTCACAAAGGAGTCTTTTATTTATAGGATTACTTAATTATGTTTTCCCTTCCACTAAACACATGAAGTCAGAGACATAGTCTACTGTTTGCTTAGCGCTCTGTTCCTGTCATATTACCTAGCATTCAACCAAAGATTGAATGAATTAATTTTGAGATTTTTCATTCCCATTATCATGAAATATGTTTAGGCCATGACTACACAGTTTTAACATGAGTAAACTATACTTCTAGGTAACATGTAGACATTGTCCCAGGTCCTTGAGATGGTGGGGTGGATAGGATGTAAAGGATATGTAAGATCACATTATAAGATAACCTGAATCATATGCCACATGAAAACACCACAGATGAGTGAAATGCAATTCAACTTTAGGAGAGTTGGGTGAAGAGGGCTATGACATTTGGAAACTACTTCATAGAAGAGGGCAAACTTGGGCTGAGAGTTTATTTTAGGAGCAATAGACAGATCAGTTTGATGAAAAGGATTTGTTGCCATGAGTCAAGTAAGTAAGGAAGATTTTGGAGATCCTTCACTCAAGGCAAAAGACATTTGAACTATTTAGGAAGCTATTGAAGGTTTTCAAAAGAATCAATACTTTAGAAAGTTTATTTTAAAAAGCATGTGTAGGATGGGACATAAGGGAGATAAGGTAGTCAAGCAGTATAGTAGTGCAATTATAAATAAAGATTTGGAAAATAATATAAAAGACATGAGCTTGAAGGTAAACATGAGAGAAATTTTGAAGAATTAATTGACAAGACAAGATAACTGATTGGATATATAGGCTAGAGATAGCCCAAAGCAAAACTCCTAGGTGCTGACCCTGGGAAAATGATGGACTTATTAACTGAAAGAGCAAAGTCCATAGGGGAGTTCTCTTTATTTTGACAAGATGATTAGTTTTGTGTTACATGATTTTGGTTTACAGAATCAGTAGGTTGCTTAGTTAGAGATGACCATCAGGCAGCTGGAGATGTGCAACTGAATTTAAAAATTGGCCAAGCTAATTCTGTAATTTAATGAATGTCATGTGCAGATGAAAACCAAAATCACATGAGAGTAGATTTGAAGAACTTAGCAAAATACTTGGCACAGTGATATCTCAATGGATATTTATTGACTTAAAACTAAAAGTTATTTTCCAGTATACTTTGGGTTGGAAGTGACAGAAACACATCTCACATTGACTTAAGCAAAAAATAATTGAATTTATGGGCTCATGTAACAAAGTAATCTAGGATCAAGACTGGCTTTAGGCATAACTGGATCCATATGCCCACATGGTTAGGAATTTCTATTTCTCAACTATGCTTTGTGCTATTAGCTTTTATCTCAGGTGGGTTCTCTGTCTTTATGCTACATTCTACAAGCTTAGCCACCCTTGCAGAAAGAGAAATCCCCTTTTTCACCAGATTCTCTGCAAGCACCAGGATTCACTCTGCCTGGAATGGCTTGGAACCTTCCACCATTCCTGTAACCAGGCTTATCCCTAGAATCAGGGATAATGTAATGCCCACCAAAATACACCTAAACAAAACCCAGAAGGGAATAAGTGTCAGGATACATTTAAAGATAATCAGCGTTCTTTTGCCGTAAGAGAGGAGAGTGGACGCTAGGCAGGTAACTCTAGTACCTATCCACTATAACATTCATGGGGAAAGACAAAGAACTGAAGCCTGGTCCTAGAATAGACTCATTTCCAGGGCAGGAAGCAGATGGGGTCTATGAGGGAGAAATAAGTGAGTCAGCAGGGGAGGCTGAGGAGGCCCATAAAGCACAGGTGGGAGCTGATCAGGTCCTTTTCTTGACACACAGCTCTGGTGTAAGGCTTCTAGGAACACAAATATAAAATGACATATTCCCCCGGATTAACATAACAATGTCTCCATCCCTGCGGTGTTGGCTGTTTACAGTAATTTAGAAATGCAGCAAGATATCCAAAAGCCCAGAGACTGTAATGAAATAGCTCCTTCTTAACATTCTTACATCTCTTCATTACCAGATTCAAAGCAGGTGACTTCAACAATTTAAGAAGAAAGAGCATCCTATGTTAATGATTTACTTCGTAGTTCAGGGTTTTAAAAGAGGTTTGCAAAAGAAAGACAGGGAAGAGGACAAATGTCAGTGCCTAATGACTTGAAGTTTCCATTTCTTCTTTTCTTTACATATTTTAAGGCCTGTGCACTCATTGCTTAGCTCCGGCCCAGCAGCAAACTGGCCTTGCTAATTGTCAGCCACTCCACCTTCTGCTTCACTCCCTGCCTCCTCCCCTGTGAGGGTATAAGGCCACTGCTGAGTCAGCGAGGATTGGGGCCAGCCGTTCTACCTCAGGGACCAACGTGGCCACAGTCAGAGAACACTCTCCTCTCATTAGAACTCTCAAGACCATTCCCTGCATACAGTTAGTGCTCAGTAATTAATCGTTGTTATTACTTTTACTATCATGATTATGACCAAAAATCAACCCGCTTAGCAAATATCAGTAATTTGCTGCATTACTTTAAGTATCCATGTCTTTTGTGATCTTACTTCTCTCCATGAAAGGCTTCTCACATCCAAAGAGAGGGTCATTCCCTTTGCTGTTGGATCACTATTCATTGACCTGATCTCACGTTTAACAGCTGTTTTATTTTTTTAATATTTCTTCTTCTGCTTTTAGTGATTTAAATGTTTTTGTTTTAGGATCCACATTTTATATTTTTTAGGGGCTTATACATTATTTTCTTCAGTGCTTATAGGTTTAGCTTACTTCTGAGCTATATTTATTTTGTACAGACTGAAGCCTATGATATAGTATCATGTTTTCATGTGAATGTATGCCTATGTATTCAATACCACACACACACACACACACACATGCATTGTGCAAAACCATCAGTACTTACTCAAAGTTGCAGTGAAGGTGATTCTGTGTTCGTATCATTTCTTGTCAAGAAAACTTTTAGCAGATTTATCTCAAAGATGTATTTTCTCTTAAAAAAAAATCATTAGAACAGTGTGATGGTTATTTTCATGTGTCAACTTGGCTAGGTTATGGCGTCCAGTTGTTTGGTCAAGCAAGCACTGGACTGGTTGTTACTCTGAGGCTAATTTGTGGACTTAATCATCAGTAAGTTGATCGCATCTATGGCTGATTACATCTACAATCAACTGAGGAGATTGCCTTCAGCAATGAAGACAGTCTCATCCAATCAGTTGGAGTTTTTAAAGGAGAAGTAATGATTTCAGCAGTCAGAAGAGAGAATTTCCATCTCTACTGTAGACAGCCAGCTGCTTCTGTGGAATTCATTGAAGACCTTCATTGGAGTTCCCAGCTTGCAGCCTCTATGGTCCTGTGGAATTTGGACTTGCCCATCCCCACAGTCGTGTGAGACAATTTTCATAAAAATCTTATAATAAAATTTGCATAGATCTCCTGTTGCTTCTCTTTCCCTAGATACAAACAATTGTAGGTTTACAGTAGAATCATGTAGAAAGTATAGGATTCCCACAGAAACCTTTCCCCAAAGATGTATTTCCTCTCGAAGCACATGCTCCGAACAACAGCAGTGATTACTATAATTTACTCTGTCTTTAGGATACGCTGAGAACTGTGCTAAGTGATTTACATACATTATCTTATTGCAGTAACCCTGAGGCGGGTGGCATCATCCCTATTTTGTGTATGTGGGAGCCGAGGAGCTGAGATGTGGCAAAGCGAAGACCCACATGCAGGTTATGCCTTTGTCCAGTGACCGTGCTCTTAGCCACTGCACATCCTGCCCCTTGTCTACTCCATTTCTCTTCAGTCCTGACTGCAAACAGCTTTACACTTCTTACAATTAAGTAAGTCACTGTATGAACCAACCAAACAAGCGAACAAACAAACTTACTCTTAAAGAACGGTGTTGCATGGAATATAAATCATGGATTGCATTTCTGTTCTGGTTTAGTGTCCTGGTGCTTGGGCATTAGAATGTGAAATCAATAAACATTTACATAAAGGGCTTTATTATACCAAATTATCATTATCTCCTTTTTTTTTTTTAAGATTTTATTTATTTATTCATTTATCCCCCCCTTGCTGCTCGTGCTCGCTGGGTCAGCCAACCACGCCGTGCGGGCAGGCTTGCCTTCACTAGGAGGCCCCGGGAACCGAACCCGGGGCCTCCCATATGGTAAACGGGAGCCCTACTGATTGAGCCACAGCCGCTTCCCCATTATCTCCTTTTTGACGATTTGTCAGCATGTGTGTTTTACTCTTTGGGTGATTTTTTTCATGCTGTAATACAATGTGTTGTTTTTATTGTTCTTTCTGTTCCTTTGGGTTATACTGATTGTTTCTCTATTCATATATATGTATATATGGTGTATTTCCAGAATAATACTAATGACTGGGAGATGTAGTGACTTTGAAAGGATGCTTTGCAAAAATGCATGTGCTGAAATTGTTCCAATTTTCTACTGAAACGCCCATCTATGCAAGGAGTGCTACTTTCCAGGGTTGTACTATCAGAAATCAATCCTACTCATGGAGATTATTGAAGATTAAGAGCAAATACCAAGTCCAAAATCAATGTGATGTGATTATACTTATGTTTCTTATTTGATAAGGAATGTGGTGTTCTTTTTAAAAACTCTGCAGTTTATAAAATATCCTGTAACTTAACCTAGCATATATAAGCAACATGTAACAAATGTTCCTCAGCAAATTTTCAAGGGATTGAAACATTTCTCATCCCTTTTGCAAGAGAAGAGATATAAAATATTTTTATTTTGGTATCTGCAGCTAGTCAGCTTCAACAAAGCTGTTGGTACTTGGAAATTTGTAACCAATTTTGTCAGGAGTTCTTATTTTTTTTTAGATAAAAAAAAAAAAACCAAACAATTGTTTAAATGTAAAATATCCTGTTTTCTGTATGTTATAAACTAATTCAATTTTTTAAAAAATACTGTATGGGCCAAGAAACTCATCTGTGAGCCACATGTGACCTGAAGTTTTTGGCTAAGGCATGACAGCATTTAACATCTTTATAAAATAATATTTATTAAGAACTTGGGTATGTTCTATGGCAGGTCTTCTGATTGTCGGAAATGTTGACTTTTCAACACTGTCATGCTCTACCTGGTTCCTTGTTCTTGAATCTCACCGTTTCCCTTAACTATGCCTATTTTATCTTAGGGATGCATATGAAAAAAATTAATTAAAAAGAAAGGGTTTGACAAAACATAAGGCCAACTGGAATCCTAATCTTGTTACAAATGTCGCACTGGTATCAGGCATTCTACCGTCTTCCTGAGACAATTTTGTCTTATATTCCACTTGTAGTCATTTGTTTTCTGTCTTGGTTACTGTTCTTAAACCAAATCTCAATATGATTAGTCCCCTACATTGTCAAACCTCTTGGGTTTTAATGTCCAACTCTTGTTCTCCAGCCATATAATAGATGGGGCCCTTCTATTCTTTAAGACTTCACGAATGCCAACCTCCTGGCTTCCTTAGTCTTCATTGCCTCATTTTAAATTCTCAACTGCTTTTCATGACCCTCCGTTTCATCTTAATGTCCCTGATAACAGTTGAGGCTGAACCAGGTTTTCCTGGATACTGGGCTCTACATTTACTCTCTTTAATTAAATCTCTTTCTGCCTCAACGGTAGGTCTGTTTCTTGGCTGTTTGCAGACTACCCAATCCTGCTTTAATTATCCCATCCATGTAGGGTAACAACCCTTGGGAGAGTGATGGTTTTGGAACTGCTTTTATCATGGACAAAAAAAAAGAGGAATAAAATCTTATTAATAGTATGTACTCATGCAATTCAAGTGGATTTATTCTTATTCAAAAGCTACTATGTATAAATCTTGTATACTGGTGATCATTTCATTAGTATAGCCAATTGATGCTGGAAATGGACTCATATTAATCAACTTCCTGCTGGTTTATGAAAGAAAAATGCCCATATGAGACAGGTACCAACCTGTCTAAAATCCCTTTGTAAAGTTCAAAAAAAGATATAAGGGTTACTGGTAAGGTATTAGCCATTAACATCCTCTTTCAGAGTGTCATGTCTTTTGGGAATTGTCATGTTGATTCATTTTGTTTTTGAGGAAAGGAGAATACTATTATTGATTTATGCCATCCTTCTTCTGTCTCTTTTTTATCCACCTGTGTGACATTTGGAAGGATGAACAAGAGTGTCAAGTAGTTTTAAAGCCTGTGTATCTCAAGAGAATAAGTAAGCTTTCCAGTAAAAAAATTTGAAGGTTGGATCAAATATGTTGATTGAAAATGCTCCAGGAATTTTAACAAAAAAAGAGGTTGAAAACAAATTCCTAGAATTGTTGATTGTAGATTAAGCATTCTCTGGTTTCATTTATTATATACTATGTCCTATATAAACCTGTTTCAGATGGTAGAGAAGCTCCCATTTTCAAGTATTCCAATCTCAAAGAAAAGGTATAAATAAATATATAATTGATAATATGTTTATGCATGGAAATATAATGTGAAATAAAGATATGGAACATATACTGATAGCACATATGTGTATATAATATTCTTTGACATGGGGTACATGTCAGTTGATTTAGCAATGTGCTCATTATTTTGCTTACCTCTGGATCTCTTTGAGAAGACTGAATGGCATGTAGGTTTTGCTTTGTGGGAGGTTAATATTTGGTAGCATGGGGAGATAGATAGATGTAACTTTGAAATCTTTAGGTAGGAGTGCTTATAAGGCAATGTGACTTCTAAATGGAAAAAGAAAATCAGAATTGACACATTTCTTTGAATATCATCTTCATATTAACAGTGTGGGAGCTTATTTATATAATCCATTGTGGCTTCCATGACTCAAAAAAGTTTTACATTTGTTTTTGGGAATTGCCCTTTGAGCCTTAAGTATATTTTAGAATTATTTTCAGTGATGGCAAGTACTCAGTCTTTCGAGATAAATTTGATCTTCAAAATAACTAAAAATATATTGGACAGAAAAGCTGATAAGGTAGGTAATAAAAATAAATAACACGGTATGTGCATTAAAAAAAAAGTAAAACAAAAACAACATATAGGTTTCCGCTAAGGAGACTGATTTTATTGCATGGCCAGCAAGAGATTTGTATGCATTCTTAAAAAAAGAACTTCATACATGTTTTGGGCAATATCAATATCAATGAATAAGTACATGTATTTCCAAAGTGATATTTTTAAAGGAAAACATTTCTTTTGGTATTTATATACCAAATCTTCCTACCCATCTCTGGTTCCCCCATACCACCCCTTCTTGCCAGGCCCTCCTGTGTCAGACAGTGATCCCTGCCCCCTCCCTCCATCCCTGTTATCCTGCTTTTGGCCGTAGACCCGGAGTCTTGCCTCTTACAAATGGTGGGCATGACAGGGCCCTTGGAGTCATCACAGGGCATAGATGCAGCAGTCTGTCCATGGCCATGTGGTTAGAGGGACACAGACTGAGAATGTCTTTGAGACAGTGGCATTGATACTAGATTGGGCATCAAAGGATGAATAGGTTTTTAGCCCCCTGGAGATAGGGAAGAAAGGGCACATCTAGACAGGAAAAAAGCTAATTTGAAAAGAATTTGCATGTATATAAGAAATTACAGTTTGGCTAGTACAGTGGTTCTTAAACTTCAGCGTGCCTCAGAATCACCTGGAGAGTTTGTTAAAACACAGCTTTCTGGTTCCTTTCCCCAGAGTTTCCCAGTAGGTCTGGCCTGCAGCCCCCAAATTTGCATTTTAATAAGTTCCCATGTGATTCTGCTGCTGGCGTGGGGACCACACTTAGGGAGCCCTGCACTCAAGTCCAGTTATGGGCGACTAGGGGAAGATAACACTGGAAATGTACATCAGTCTGTGAGGGCTCTGTCTGTCATGTTTCAGAGCTTGGGTTTTGTTTTAATAGGCAGCAGGGAACCATTAAAACCTGGTGAGCAGAGTTACATATCAGAGTTGTACTTTAGGAAGATTTGTCTGGTGGCAGTGTTAGGATTGATTGAAAGGAGCGCTGAAAAGTCCCGACAAGCAAGGCTAGTTAAAAGTTGTTGCAAGAAGTCAAGAACTGGGAGCTAACATCAGGATCTGGAAGAATGCATGCCTTTGAGAGCTACTTGTTGTTTGTGCGAGTGTTTGGATAGCAGGTAGTAGATTTTCTTCAGTGGACTCTTCTCTCCCAATAAGCCAATTTTAAATGGTTAAGAATTTGCTTTTTCAGGATTGCTTGTGATTTTGACATAATAATTGCTGAAGCTTTCAAGTTAAATAGAAGCTTTTGCCTGTTTAGTTAAAGGAGAGCTTTTCCCATTAAAAAGTAAGCAAAATAGGGCCGGGCATGTATTAAAATAGAGTTGAATTACTTAGATACAGTCAGTGCATGAGGCTGTAAAGAATATTTGCTGGACAAATACTGTGGTGCTATAAGATTATATCACTGATGTCCCATTTCAATTCACAAGGAATGCATTCTACATCTTTAAGACATTTTTCTGAGAGCAGCTTTATTTTCTATACTGAATGAGTTTTTCTACTCATATTCAGCCATGACATTTCTTGTGAGCCAATATTTGCCAGACCCTGTTATAGAGATTCAAAGAAAGTAAAAAGAGTCTCTTCTTAGTGGAATCATTCAAATTAGCTAAAAACTGGTGTGGCAGGGGCATTGAGGAGTCAGTGGAGGCTTTTCACAAACACTATTAAACTACTAAACCCTCTTAGGGGTGGCTGAAAATCAGCTGTCACTGTCCACATGGAACCTGCTGTTTCATTTTCACTCTTGTTTCTAAGTAAATTTTGATTAGATTTTTACTATGAAATAATGTGTTTTTGCAAATTTTGGAAAATTCTGAAAATATAATGAAAAACATAAAAAGCACACTTAATTTGCCAACCAGAGAAACACCCAATATTTTGGTGTATATCTCTGCATATAGTATATATTGTTTTGTAACCTGAATTTTTGTTAATATCTTTTGTGTTTTTCTCATGCCAACAGTTCTCCTTCTAAATAGTTATTTTCTGGCTAGTAGACAGCATATTAAAATGTTATGATTTTATCCTGTATTTTAAAATATCAGTTTACTTCCAATATTTGCTATGTTGAATATTTTTGCAAAATACATCTTTATATCTGAATTTTTGTGCTCATCTTCAGTAATTTATTTCCATTCAGTAGCTTCATTACTATAGTTTTTTACTATAGAGGGAATCAAATACCATCTTTAAAAAGTTGGGCTATATAACTTAAAGTTAGATACATTTTAATTGCATAGTCTAGAGCAGGAATTTCCAATATCTTCTACTTCAGCACACATAGAAAATGAGAATATTTGAAAAACAGAGGACCATAGAGGCTGGTCACAGCCTGAAACATAGGAGGTCAGTATCTCATATGTTTGTAACCATTAACTGCACACCCTTAGAGAAGCACAAGTGATGAGGTGATCAAGGTATTTTATTAGCATCTGGGCTATCATATTTATTGATAATTTATAAATGTAGAGTAGGAGACTAATTTTTCAGAATTGCTATATCATTACAACTAGATTTATAAAAATTTACTTACCTTGTATTAAATGGACAAAGGTCATGATTAAACTATTCAGTGATGGCTAAAATATCGATTAGTTGCTCAGTCAATGGTAAAGTTAATTCATTAATTTGTAAAAGGCAAATTATCTTCATGACAGCAATTCCTTGAGAGTGATTTGTTGGAAGATCATCTAAATTCTTACATTTTTGCATATTTTATGTCTTCAAATACATTTTTGTTGTTAAGATGTATACTCTCATTAAAGTTAGTCAGGCTTATGGAATTACCAAACCATTCGCTACAATCAAGTTCTCAACGTGAATCTGAGGGATTTAAATTTTCCTTCTGGCTTTTGCTGTTCTCTACTTTTCTCACTGAGAAAAATCATTTCCCAGATGCCCTTTCTATGACTTTGGAGCTTCCTGGTGGATTCACAGCAAGCCTGCATTTCCCACTCTGCTGCTTTCAACAACCTCCCACTGATGTCATGATACTTCATGAAAATCAAAATTTGTCTCTTCTGAGGGAAAAAGGTCAAGATATCTAGACTAGAAAGTTACAAGTAGCAGCAAAGTATAATATTGTATTCTACTGAACGTTATAAAATATTGAGGCAAAAGTTATGGTAACTTAGAAATGAGAATTAGTGACTTTTAAAAGATATTAGAGATCCTCCCTATGACCTTGCCATTTTATCAGTGAGAAATCTAACGCCTAATGACATCTAACTCACTCAGGATCACTGGGAACAGGGCTGCTTGAGGAACTGCATCTCCTGTGTCAGTTCAGCTTTGACTATGGGAATCTCTACACTTTGAAGAAATTTCTGTGCTATAAAGAAAAGCCATATATGACTGTAGATAGTGGGGAAGTAGAAAAGTTGGTTTAGTACCTATTTTTTCTCCTTGGAGAAGAAACGTGATTTTTTTATTATTATTTTTTGCTATCCCCTTGAGCCTCACCAGGAATTCTTTCCTTGCCACAATTGTTTAGTTCCATTTGTTTGCTTCCCTGCCCCCCATGGATACAGAGTTCTAGTTGTATAACAATGTCCAAAAGGAAAGTGGGTTTGCTTATAGAAAATCTCTTTGTAAATAACTTTGTGGAAAGTTTTAATCCTGTAAAACTTACGTTAGTAATATCATGGATGTAGACTACATCGTGTACATACTTAGCTATGCCAGTGGCAATTAACTTTGTCTAGGTTTTGCAGGGCTAGATACATTTAACTCCCACAAAAGATTTTAAATCGATGGTCTAAAATGATTAGGAAAGTTCAGATATTAATTTCAGTTGTTCTTCTATGTACTTATTCTAAGTGGCCTGGGTTAGCCAGAGGCTTTTTCTACTTTAAGCATTCTGCATAAATGTAGTTTGAGTTGAAATTAATAGAAAGGAAGAAGGAGAAGTGAACAGGACAAATGATCACATGCTTCATGCTCTAGGGCTCCCTGCCGTCTTTTCCAGGCAGTGCATATCTGGAGCAGCATAGCTCAGGAAGTCTCCCTCAGTCTAGCAGACTCCGAGGACCCAACCCAGCCTCTGTGTGGGAGAGTCATATTTTAATTAGGTGGAATTGCTTCCAGTGTCTCCTCGAGGATTCTGCTCCCTTAATAAGGTGGCTTAGGCTGAACAAGATCCTTCTGGTAGTGAACCAGAAGCCCCTGTTTTGCTCTGGGTCCAACCCAGTTCCCTGTGATATGTAATAGTTCTGTGGCTTTTATTACAACCCTACATTAACTCTAGCCTAAACTGCAAACACTCATATTAGGTTGGTGCAAAAGTAATTGCAGTTTTGCATTGTTGAAATTTGCCATTGGATATTGGAATACATTCTTAAATAAATGTGGTTATGTTATACATCATTTTAAAGTGCATTTCACTCTTTATATTTTTTTTGCTAATGACTTATTACTTGCTGTTTATTTTATGTTTATTTTGGACTATGGAAATGATGTTAGACAAAAAGCAAATTCTAGCGTTTTTCTTATTTGAATTCAAAATGGGTCATAAAGCAGCAGAGACAACTGCAACATCAACAACACATTTGGCCAGGAACTGCTAACGAACACACAGTGCAGTACTGATTCAATAAGTTTTGCAAAGGAGATGAGAGCCTTGAAGATGAGGAGCATAGTGGCCAGCCATCGGAAGTTGACAACGACCAGTTGAGAGCAATCATTGAAGCTGATCGTCTTACAACTACATGAGAAGTTGCCAAAGACCTCATCATGGACCATTCTATGGTCGCTCAGCATTTGAAACAAATTGGAAAGGTGAAAAAGCTCGATAAGTGAGTGCCTCATGAGTTGACCAGAAATCAGAAATATCGTCATTTTGAAGTGTCATCTTCTCTTATTCTATGCAACAACAATGAATCATTTCTTGACTGGATTATGATGTGCAACAAAAAGTGGATTTTATATGACAACCAGTGAGGACCAGCTCAGTGGTTGGACCAAGATGAAGTTCCAAAGCACTTCCCAAAGCCAAACTTGCACCAAAAAAAAAAAAAAGTCCCGGGTACTGTTTGGTGGTCTGCTGCTGGTCTGATCCACTACAACTTTCTGAATCCCGGCGAAACCATTGCATCTGAGAAATATGCTCAGCAAATCAATGAGATGCACCGAAAATTGCAGCACCTGCAGCCAGCATTGGTCAACAGAAAGGGCCCAATTCTTCTCCACGACAACACCCGACCGCACGTTGTACAGCCAACACTTCAAAAGTTGAACGAATTGGGCTACAAAGTTTTGCCTCATCCGTCATAGTCACCTGACCTCTCATCAACCAACTACCACTTCTTCAAACATCTTGATAACTTTTTGCAGGGAAAACCAGCAGGATGCATAAAATGTTTCCCAAGAGTTCGTCGAATCCCGAAGCACAGATTTTTACGCTACAGGAATAAACTAACTAATTTCTCGTTGGCAAAAATGTGTTGATTGTAATGTTTCCTATTTTGATTAATAAAGATGTGTTTGAGCTTACTTATAATGATTTGAAATTCACAGTCTGAAACTGCAATTCCTTTTGCACCAACCTAATATCAGAATTAGCCTACGGTGAAAGAATAGTCAGGCAAGAAGCACATTACCGGTGTTCTTTTTTCCCATTGTTCTTTTTTCCCATTGATAGAGAGATAGAGTTGTATTTTTATCATGTTTGACTTATCAGAAACTTCCTTTGCCTCTGTTTTGTTGGACTTGGTGTTGAGTATTAAGGGTTTGCTTTTGGAGTTTAAGCTATTGCATGGAATCCCTGCTGTCTTTCCTACTGTGGAATAGTCTATGCTGATGTGAATAACCATTAAAATCAGAAGCTTCCAAGTGACAGACTTTAAACCTAGGCCGGAGCAGAGATGTGCTTGGTAGCCAGCCCAATCATCTATAATCAGTTGCCAATATCTAGACATTGGGACATACCACATGTGTTGATTTCTGACTTTAAAAATTTGGAGGGCCTGGCAATTCTGGGCCCACATTTCTGCCCAGCAATATCCAGGTGGAGAAGAGAATCTGGGACCTTTCCTTAGATGAGTCAGTACACTTGGTACATTGCAGTCCCCCACTTGGTCTGCTTATACTACCTACCTTATCCTTTAGGTTCTTGAGTCCCTGATTTAAGTAGTTTTCTTAAGTAGACAGTATGAGGGACTTGAGCATGTCAGACATGAGTTAAATGCCAGCTCTTTCTCTTCCTAAAGTCATCAACTTGCATGTATCTACAAGCATCTATGAGCTGTGGCTTTCTCATCTATTAACAGGCAATATTATTTCCTATGATTTGTATGTTTAAATAAAATAACATATATGCAGAACCAAAATCAATGTACTCCTCATGCTAGATGTTCAGTGAATATGTATTATCTTTCCACCTTCTTGATGTCATAATTTTTTTCTGGCTGTCTATACTGAAGTGAGAGTATTTGATACTTTTAACTTTACTTTGCTTTGATTCTACTACCTCAAAGTAATCTTCATGCTCAGTGATAATAGGTCGTTGCTGCTCTCACCATTCCTACATCCTGTGGACTTCTGAGAACTTGTTAATGGATATAATACTACTTGATATCTTTTACGTCTACTGACGTACAGTTGGGCTTTGATTTGGATTTCCATTTAAGTTTGGTTAATGCACACTAAAAAATGTGCTGTATATTGAACATTAAGAAAATATAATACTAATCATTCTAATTGTATTTTAACATTGTTTTTCTTAGTCTTTCTCTCTGACCCTGTTTCCCCAGTTGTAAAACTGAGATGACAGCCTTCCACCAAGTAGTAGTTAGGATAATGCCAACTGCAATAAGAAATAAATTCCAAAGTGTCACTGCTTAACACTATAGAAAATTATTTCTCACTCATTTAAGAGTATTGAGTGTTTGAATCAATGAAAGGGCAGCCCTTCTGCATGCAGCCACTGATACCATCTTCCAAGATTAAATCCATTTCCCTTCAGGGAAAAAAACAATAGAAGAAGGTTGAGTGAAAGGTTTTTTACCAGTCAAGGTTGGAAGGGTTGCACTTTATTTCGATCATATTTGGCTGGACCTAATTGCAAAGGAGGCTGGGCAGTACAGTCCCTGGCCAGGGAGCGACTAGCCAACAACAACTTGCTATCACTATAGACGGGGGAAGTGCAAGCTTTTGGTAGACAGCTATCTGTGTCTGTCACAGCCAGCAATACCTTGGGGGTCAGGAATACTCCACAGAGTGCCCAGTATAATACGTGCACCTTGCAGGCTTACAACAAAAGGTAGCTGCTCTTACTTTGCTGCCATTGCTGTAGCATTATCATTTGTCATTATTGGGCTCCAAAATGCCATGATCAAATAATTGCATGAAATAAGAGGTTGAACCTTAGACTTCCTGAAAGTAAAATTGAAGTTAAGTTCTACAATCAGTAGCCTGGAATTTGAAGTTAGCTAGGAATGGAAAAAGATGAGGTATTGTACATGACATCCTTCCTCATCAGAGAGCTGCATTTGTCGAGGCAAATTCTTGTGTTTCATCCCCACACTATAAAGTTTCCTTGATTTTCTATCATTATCTTCCCCAGCTCTTATTTCTTAAACTTTATAATTTTAGTTCCATAGACAGTTTAGCAGTCAAGATAAAGACCAGACTATGAAAATTATCCTTCTGTCTCCAATATGTTGGTAAACCACATTTCTATTATTAATGAAACTTTTTTTCTGTTAAGAAATAATTTCAAAAGAAAATAACGGAATTGGGAACCTCCTAATTTTGCTTTTGAAACATACCTTCGAATAGCTTAGTAATGTTTTAAACCATTATTAGTAATTTAGTAATATCTTTCCTGTAGTATAGTAAGTTGAACACAAAAGGAAAATTCAAGGCTAGTGAGTTGGAGTTTGAAAATTGGTGAAAAATACTATAAATGTACTAGAATAATCTAAGTTCCTTTATTTCTAAATGAAATTCATTTTTTGAATATAATTTAATTATGTATGTTCCTAGAAATATCTGTGCAGCACTTGAGTACATATAAATAAGTCACTGTGCCAGGAGCCAGGGAGATAAAAGAAAAAGGTATATTTTCTACATACCTCCTAAGCCATAGAAGTAAAATTTCAAAAACAACCTAGAGTGACAAATGCAATGAAACAAAGAGACCCATAATGCTATAGTATTTCAGGGGAAGTGAATCTGACCAACCTTGGGTTGGTTGGGATCTGTCAGGAAAGGCTTCTTTGAGCTTAAGGAAAAGCAAGTAAAGATGATTTAGGTAAGGAAATGAAGGATATTATAAGTAGAGGAAACAGCATATGCCAAGATATTGAGGCAAGAGAGAGAAAGCCTAGAGCACAGAAGGGAGGATAAATTGCCTAATATGCTGTCATCTAAGATGCCTACGGGAGAGGGGTTGAGAAAAGGTGAAGCTGCAGAAATGGGTATTAACTGAATATGAGAGGTCTTACAAACTGAGCAACAGAATGTGAGCTTCATCCTGAGGAAGTGGTTAGCTTCTAACACATCGGTTCTCAAGCCTAGTTGCTCATTAGAATCACCTATGAAACGTAAAATAAAATCCACGACTGGGCCATAATCAGAATTCTTGGAATGGAGCTCAAGCATCACTACTTTTAAAAAATCTCCCCAGTGATTCTAATGTGCAGCTAGTTGAGAAACACTATGCTAAATTTTGATAACCAAAAGAGTAAGGTGATAAAATGCCAACACTCTGTACTAGAGGCTGTTAAAGACTGAAGTTACATGAGTCTGCAAACCTGACATGCTTTGATGAATGATGGAGTATTGAAGAGAAGGAGAGAAAAACATTGAGTATGATTCTTAGGTTTCTAGTTCAATTAAACCAAATAGAAAGAATATAACAAGAATACGGTTTAATGAGGAAGATGGGATCTTTTCCTGATTGAGCTTGAAGTTCTGTGACATATGTCCAAGAGGCTATTAGTTATATATGTCTGAAACCCAAGAGATATTTTTATTGTATATATAGATATAGGAGTTACCAACCTACCATAGAACTGAAGCCACAGGAGTAACGAAAGTGTTTTTGGCGTAAGAATTGGGCAGATAATTGAGACCTATGGATTGCCAACATTTAAGAACTGAGGTGAGAAGAAAGATCCCACAAAGGAGAGCAAGCATGGTGGAGAAAACACAGATGAGATGGTTGAAAAGAAATCAAGGGAGCAGAGAGTTCAGAAGAAATATGTGATTGGATGGGCCATTGTATCAGAGAGGTCAAGAATGACAAAGACCAAAGAGTGCCCAGTAGATTTGCATAGCACTGAGGTGGTCAGAACAAATTTAATGAGTATTAGGGAAAGGCAAATGGCCATTAGTTGAGAAATGAAGAAGGGGTGCCCATGGGTACTCTTACAAAGACCTTGACTATGAAGGGAGGAGAGAGAGAGTATTTTGAGATGATCAAGGGACAAAGATCCTTGAAATTTCCTGAGCACCTATAGTCCATGGCTGGCCTAAGGTGGAGCTGTACATTGGTTTTGGGCAATTCTATTTCTGACAAACTTTCTAGCTTTTAAAGAAATAAATTGTTTATACTCCAGCAGGATATATACAACATTTCTGTACCTAATTCCTTTGTAGCCTTAGGCTAGTATTTTAAATAAGAAAGAGAAATTAGAGGGGGCACAATACATTGTAACTTGTGGATTTTATCAGAAGAGATTTCAGGTTAAACACCATATTAAATGTTATCAATCCTTACTACATAGATTTTCTGGGCTCATGAATTTTAAGATTAGGTTTACAATTTGTAAACTAAAAACGGTTTTCAGAATGAGGCTTAATCAATTTATTGATAAATTAAATCAGAGTTTATGTTTTATCTAGACACAAAAGGGTCAAACTGAAAACAAATGGCATTAATTGTCTCCCTAAATAATGTCAGTGTGAGATTATAGTGTGTTCAATCATAGACCTTTTTCATAATGCAGAATTTTTTAAAAAGCAAAATTTAGTTGAAATTGTACAATTTTTTTTGAAACCAGAAATCCATATGGCCAGTTTATATTCTTTTAGCAAACATTTCCCAAAGGAGACAGCTTTCACATTTCATAAGTTTCATTTGATGCCATTCAGAAGCATGCATATGTGTGTGAAGTATTTGTTTTACAAATAATGCAGAAAGATAAATCTTCTGATACCTATTTTGCTGACTAAATTTTTAAACCCAAGATTTTCTATCCTTATTTTCTTTTGGGGTGAATTACAAGGACAGTCGTACCCTCACTTTTAGTAAGGAAAAAAACAAAAACAAATACAAAACAGAGTCCTCTTAGTTACAGATGACTGTGTGATAGCCTTGCTGTCCTGTTCCCCATTTTCTCTCTCTCTTTCTGCCCCACTCACCAAACAAACAAAAATGTCCAACTGCCAGAACCACCACTGCTGACCCTTTAGGCGCCATTCTTAAAAGCATACAAATAAGTAAACCAACAAAAACAATGATCTGTAGAAGGTGAAGAAATGGAGAAAGCCTAGAAACTATGGGAAGCAAAACCACATCTGGGGAGACAGATTCCTAGACAGAGCTTGCCTGGATTTGAGACGAAAATTTTCCTTTTGTTACATTGCCTGCAATTCCACCAACTAGATAATTGCTCTATATAAGCAGGCATACTATATTAAAGCAGTAAACCTTTGAAAGGGTCATAGAACCATCAGGTCTTTATATTTGTTTGTTGTTTATTAATCACTTTGCTTTCACCCTAAGCTTTGACTGCAATGAGGCAATGAGCGTGTGAGTGGGGAAAGTAGAGACTGGTAGTTTGGAACCATTGAGCATTTAGGGTGGTGGGGCTAGATGGTGGGCACTGCAGTTGAAGAGGTAGTGGAGAAGTCCCTGAGGCTATCTTGGGTCTAAGCACACAGAGAACCTCAGGAAGTCCAGGTAAGATCTATAAAGAGAGCTAAAATTATGCCAAAGGTTATCTGACTACTTTTAAATTGTACCTGTATCTAATCAGTTAAATAAAGAGTTGATATAACTTCTTTACCCCTCTCCATGAAGAGCCACCCTTGCACCATTCACTCATGACCCCCACCCAAGGTCAATACTCACTGTTGCTATTAGTATCACTTATATATAGGTTAAGTAAGTACTTGCACATTGAACTTGAATTGAACCAATTGTATGCAATCACTTCAATGAAGAAATGAATTCTTAATGCTAAACCACCAATTTACAAACAGATTTTATAACATAGTGCATCTGTAAACAGGACTATGTTTGCAAGTTGTATATATAGATATAAAAATTCTGAGGCCTAAGGAAAGAGATTTGTCTGTCATGCTCTACTATAATATGAAAGATTTGGAAATAAAATATTTATAAACTTTCTATGCCAGGTAGTGAGAAATAGAAGAATTTTTTTAATTGCTCACATTAAATAAAGTTATAAAATAAAATTCAGTGAAAAGTATAAGAATTTGTATTATTTGTTGTAAAGTAGGAAAAGCCTAATGCAAAAACTTTTTTATGGCTCATAATCAGAAAAAGAACTAGTATTTATTACATAACTGGCCTAGATGTAAGTCCCCCAGCAATCACACTGTGAAGACATCATTTTTATTAGCCCATTTTACCTACTTGGAAGCTTAGGTTAAAGAACTTGCCAACAGGGGAGGTTCACTGGTGAGGGGCGTCAGTGGTGGTGGGATATATGGGGAGGGGTGTATCTGGGGCATGTCTCTATAGAATATGAATGTGTTCAAGTGGTCATGGGGTATTGTCTCGGTGGATGGAGAGCCACACAATAACTGAAAGAATATTGAATTCCCATCCTAGGGAGTCCTGCTAAATTCTCGAATAGAGTGGCATGAATCCCTAGAGTACATAGGCAGTGTCTAGTGAAAAAAAGACAGACCAATATACCAGGCCCTTGATATTGATGCTTGTACTCATGAACCTTTACTTGTGAAATTGAAACTTAGCCTATATGTTGCCTAAGAGTTACCTCCTGAAAGCTTCCTTGTTGCTCTAATGTGGCCTCTCTCTAAGCCAAACTCAGCATATAAATTCACTCTGTTCCCTCTAGAACGGAAGATGACTCTCAGGGATGAACCTCTCTGGCACTGAGAGATTATTACCAAGTGACAACTAGCAATGCATTTGGAAAAAGACCTTGATCAAAAGGGGGAAATATTAAATACAAATGAGTTTTTATGGCTAAGAGATTTCAAAGTGAGTCGGGAGGGCATTCTGATATAACATTGATGTAATCTAAGGGTTCTTTAAAATAAAAATAATAATAATAAAAGTAAAAAGGGAAAAAGTGCAAAAAAAAAAGTTCACTGTTCCTCCTAAATAAAATAAAAAAAAAAAACTTACCAAATGACACAAAACTAGTACCTGATGCAGCAAATGTTAAAACTCAGTTCTGCTTTTCCTCTATATTACTCTGCTTTGCAAATTACTAAAAATAGGTTTGTTGTGTTCTGCAAATATATTTCAAAAGAATTCTTTCTAAGACATGGATTGTTAGGGCTTTGTATTTTTCATCATTAGGAGCTATGTGTTTAAAGACAGTTCCTGCAAAAAAAAATCTGAGTATAATGCTTACACATTTTTAAAAGGCTATTGTTCTTGTTATCATCTTGGAAGCAAAAATGCAAATCAGTGTCTTATTTTTGTCCCAACAATTTCTTAACTACACTCCAGGCTTATCATGTTTCTATCCACAGAGTTCATGCCACAGAACCATATTTATAGAAGATGGTATTTTACAAAGATCTTTTTGGTATTTTTTGTAGCCTGGTAGTTGGTTATCTGAGATGGACAAAATAATGTGTTATATTGTGTTATGTATAGGGCTCCTGTGTTGTGAGGTTTTGTATTTTGTTTGTTTGTTTGTTTTCATTCTTCTTTTATAAAACCTTTATTAAGTTCCCAACTGCACTGAACTTAATGGACTTCTAGTTGAATGAGGTGTTCTTTCATTAGATGCTTTCCCTATAGTCTAAAAAATTAATGGTCTTTTAGTCCAAAAAGCAGCAGAATTTGTGTGATGTCTCCTTTGGTTCACAACTCTCCTGTTCTTATTCTTTTTGGTGAAAAAGGAAGCTGGCATTTCGTCAGCCCTCATTAATACTAATTCCATGGTTTTGCTTTACATATTCTATTCAGGATCTTTAGAGGAATGCTTTTTCTCTAAGAAGGCATCTTATCATCTTAGGCAGAGGAAACATAATTCATTAAAATGGTAAATTTTAGCTAAAACAAGAGAGGTAAATTTTAGCTAAATCAGGAGAGATTAGGGTCCAGGAACTGGAGAGCTGATAAGGGCAGAGTGGGATGGGGTTGTTGATGGCCATGGAGCAAATGAGAAGAGGGGTAGTACAGTTGATAAGCGTGGTGGGGAAATCAGCAGGGGCAGAGCAAACAGAGGGAGATGAAAGGGCTGAGGCAGAGTGATGCACAGAAGAGGAGCGTTTAGAAGCATGGAGTTTGAAGCCAGCAGGAGCCATTCATGAAACAGAAACAGCAGATGAAGCAGGTTACCAGAGTAATTCTGAGATAGAGGATGAGAACTCAGGACCCACTGGAAGTTTCAATGGAGGTGAGTATATGGGCCAAATGTAGAGGTGTTTTTCACGTGATGGGGAGGTGGACAGCAAGGAGTCTTTCAAAGAGCTACTTTTAAGTTACCCAAACCATGTATTTGTTGGCAGAGAAAATAAATACAGCAGGGACAAATATCTATGACTTCCTCTCTCAGCATCTCTGCCTCTGAACCATCCCTCTTTCTTTTCCATATTCTATCTTTTCCCTTAACATAGCTTTTATTTCTTGCTCCCTTCTTTTTGTTTTTGTTCCTTTGGAAAACTTGTTGCATACCATCCTGAATTTCCTCTGATTTTCTATCTTTATAGCTTTTTTCTCTTTAGGTATATTTTCACTTTTTAGCTTATTTCTGCATTTCTGAGTGCTAAGACAGTTTGGTAAGATACAGAAAGAGAATCAAAGCCATTCAGCTTTTAAATGATAAATGAAATGATCTCTTCTATCATATGGGTAGAGATGAAGTAGCATATATAAGAGAAAGAGTTTGGGGATGAAATTAGGTGGCCTTGGGGCAAATACTACCCAGATTCATTCTTTTACTTTACAAACATTTATTTAGCACCTTTGACAGGCCAAGTACTGGTCTAGGCATTGGCATACAGAGGTGTATGAAACAAAGTTGCCCCCATGAACTTTTTATTTTTAGGGAGGAAGAGTCTGTTAAAAAGAAAAGAAAAGAAGTAAGTAATATAATTTCAGAAAGTATTAATAACTATGGAGATAGAGCATGGCAGCGTGATGGGGTGGTGGTTGCTTTAGATGTGATGGCTAGGGAAGTCCTCTCTGAAAAGGAAACATGTAAGCAGAGACCTAAAACGTGTTTTCAAACCACTCCTTCCTGTTTTCCTTGCTCCCCTCTTCCTTTAATTTGTTTGCTTCCCCACAAGTATTGGTATCTTTGTGACCTTAGGTAGACTATCAGATGTGGGTGATACTTTGCCCCCTTTACACTTTGCTCATTGGAAACTAAACCATGATCACTTTTTTAAATAAAGTAATTTTGAGATTTATTCACATACCATGCAATCCATCCAAAGTGCACAATTTTTATACCATCCTTAGTCATTGGAATGGCCACTTTCTTCAGTACGTTGCAGAGAAGGCTTACATTTGGACATAGGGGTGGTGAATTCTTTTCTTGGAAAGACAGATTAAGACAGATTGTTCTAAACTTTTAATCAAGAGGAATTATTGTTTTGAAATTATACTCATGCTAGAGAGGCTCTAGCATGTATATTTTCACTGTCTCTACAGAGTTTTTGGAAGCTCTGAATCCCATCATTCATTCATTCACTGATTCACTTGTTCATACAGATTTATTGCATGTCACTGAGTTTTAGGTGGTGTGCTAGGCACTCACTATCATGGTCTCATACTGAGGTCATTGTTTTGGCTTCAGAGAGTCCATGAATTCCCCGAAATAATTTGAAAAAATGCATGTGTATGCGCAGGTATATGGTAAAAGGATCCAAGACTCTCAGTAAATTCTCCCAGAAGTCCCCACCACACTGTTTGTTAGTGCCCATTGAGCTCATGTGTGTACCAGGTGCTGGAGAGAGAGCTGGGGACGATTATGGTGAAGGTCCTGCTCACACGGAGCTTAAATCCTAGTAGGGTGAAGAGAGGGAGGGAGGCAGTTAAGGATAAGAAGCAAACAAATAAATAGAGAAGATGACTTTAGATAGTGATAAATCTATAAAAGGAGTGTCTTAGAGAGGATGGGCAGGGAATGCTGTTGTGGGAAGACATTTGGGCCAAGATCGAATGTGGAGAATGTGGGCCAGTCATTTTAAAGGCTTGGGCCTGGCAAAGATACACACAAATCTAAACTATTTTTATGTAAAATTTATGTAATCTAAATAGCTTTTAAAAAATAAAAAAATTTAAAAAACAATTAAAAACCCCAAATCTTAAAAAAAAAATCTAAAACATATTCCTCCCAGTATTAAAATAAGGGGTTTTATTGTATATTTTCACACCTTGTTTCCTTTTCTTTTTGTGATTATCATTCACTTCAATTTTTATTTGCAACTGTTATTATTTTGGCTCATTAAATTAAGACAATTGCCTGTGGTTGATATTCTTTTTGCTGAATCATTTCTCACCCATATGCAATATAAACTATATTGTCACTTTTTAAGGAGTGTTCTTTATTCCTGCAGCATAAGGGGATTGGTATAGATGGTACATATAATATCAAGCTTAAAATTAAATAATTCTAATTTACAAATGAAATGCAGAACACCATAAGAGAGTTCTGGATCCCATGTATTTTGTACCCAGACTTAATTAAAATAGCATGTGTTGATTTGTTATTCTTCATCTGTTCTTTTTGAGTTCAGTCATAATGTAGTACCAATTACACAGCTAAAGGAATTTTTTTTCTTTCTTAGGCTTGTATATATTTAGATGGGTGTGTTTTCTGAGAGTGATTTTGAGAAGTTAAAATGCTATTTTTTGTGGTAGATATTAAATGCCTATTAATGTACATTGAAAGAGTGAATAAACAATGCATTCTCAAATACTAGGAGCTGCAGTAAAAGGTTAAGAAACTACCATAGCCTGATCTTATGCATTTGGATTAATTATTGATGTTTCTTCTAAATCTGTTACTTGAAAGTGGGTATGAAGAACAGATAAATTTTCTATGTAATGCTAGAGAGACTGAGTCTTCAGTAGTTCAATGGGCTGACAATCATCAAATTTCTCAACATTTTATCAACATTCAAGGTTATTGATAGTTCAAGGAGATTTCAAGTGAAAAACAAATGAAATTCCATTATTGTCTTATCTTTGACTGTGAAGATATTTGACCAAAAATATTTAACTGCTATGAATCTCTATAAACTCTCATGGATTACAATAATGATGAGTTCCATAAACTGAAAAGATGTTAAAAAATAGTACTCCTGCTTAGTAGCAGTACTTTCTGCAGAAAGAATGAAAGAGTGGAACTAAAATGTATGTGCATTTGTTTTGTCAGTCTTGTGTGTTCATATATTTAAGTACTTCCAGTTTTATTTAAAAGTAGATTTTTAACCTAAGCTCTGATATGTGGGGTGTTTCTATGTTTTTGTGATGCATGAATGATTATGTATGATGTGTAAAATTATACACTGACATAATTTTATATACCATACATAAAATAAATTCACATGTTTAAAAATCATAAAAATTGTCTTATCTGAAAAGGCTAGAAAAATGATTATCAAAAATATCATGAGTGCATGAGCTAGAAGTGCCATATCTGCTAGATGACTAGCTTTAAAAAAAAAGGAAACAGAAATCTGTGTTACACTTGCTCAGCTCGAAGCAACTCATGGATTTCCTCTTAGCAAGTTCACTAGCAAGTCCAGGCAGCCACCTCTACCATGGTGTTTCTCCAACATTTCTGGACATCACTGATTTTATGCTTTGTATTATCTCCTTCTCTCACTGGTACTACTGGCTGTTATCATGAATTCAGAGTACCGTCAACTCTCAGTGGCAATGCTATTGTTTCTGTTATGTCTACCACTCCTATTAGCACTGTCCCTTGCTGCCACCTCATCCAGTTACTGCTGATGCTTTCCAGCAAACCTTGAGACCAATGAACTAGAGCCTTCAAGCGTTACACTTTCGAGTTGTCTGTAGCAAAACACAAGCCACCACTTCTCTTTCCCTCAATACCTTAATATACTGTTTAAGGAGCATCTCCTTGTTGAAATTAGGAGGTTTTATTAGATCTATATTTTTACCCTGTGGACTTTTACTGTGTATTCCAAGAAAAATTTTTATGCCAACAGCCCAACATTGTCTTCAGAACACGTCTGAGAAACAGGAGTCTAGATGATCTTTAGGACATTTAACTCAGAGACTCTGCAGCTCCCTCTGGAGCTTTAAAATGAAGTTGTGATATATTCATTCACCTTTGAAGTTATATGATGCTCATGTTTCCTCTTTGGGTTTCTTGTTCAGGTTCAGTCTTTGAATTAGATGCCTTTTAAAACCTCTCTAATCTTGGGTTATCCTTCTGATAATTTGCTGTTGTCAAGTGATTGGAAATAAATATATAGTCAGGGCTTGGTTATCTACGTTGGGGAAATACAGACACACTGGTGTGTTTATGTTGCACACAGATGGTGCAGCTCATCTTTGTAAGTAATATGATTACAAAGGAAAACAGCAAAGGGCACAGGTGGTCACTATTGTCTATGAAAGCAACATGAGGCAGACACCTAAGTATTTTCTCTCAGACTGGAAGATTGATAAATAACCCCCTAATCAATCTCAACATCATCCAGCTGTTGTTATCCTGTTAGCAATGGCATCCTTGATGATCAACTGAATGCAGATTTATATGGAAGACATGAGAAGTTCAAGAAAATAAGTTTCTAAAACTCTCCTGGGGGCAAGTACTAGATAGAACAGCTTTTATTGTAATCAATTTTTTAAACTTTTCTCATCTTTTGAATTCTATTCAATCTTGATTATATTGTTCTTTCTCTTATAAAGGACCTGTTGTAAATTTTATGGGATTTAAAACCTTTTGAAAAACATCCTTAACTCTTATAGGTTTGCTTAGCTACTGAATCCTGTTGTGGAGTATCATTAACCAATTCTTTTTTTGTGTGATGTAGTACAAAAAATTTGTTTAAAGATTGCTCAGGGACAAGATGTAGCTCAGTGGTTGAGGACCTGCTTCCTACGTACAAAGTCCTGGGTTCAATCTCTGGTACCTCCTAAAAATAAATAAATAAAATTGATCACTTACTAGTTGTATGACCTTTGGTAAGTCATTTAACCTTTAACATTTAAGCCATGATTTTCTCATCTATAACCTAGAAGAAAACATACCCTTTATGCAGTGTTATTGATTGAATTAAGGAATGTAAGTACTAATATTATACCTGGAACAAAGCAAGAACCCAACAAATCAGATCTCTGCACTCAGATGTCTGCACTCATTTCCATTGTTCGAAAAATGTTTGCTTCCTCATTTCTACTCCCCACCCTCAAGCTGGAAATATAAAGATGTTTTCAAAATGTGGTTCCTGGGCCAGCAGCAGCAACATCCTATGGGAACTTGATAGAAATGCAAATTCACCAGCCCTATTCTAGACATTGTGAATCAGAAGAACCTGGGGTGGGGCTCAGAGAGCTGTGTTTTAACAAGCTCTCCAAGTGAACCAGTATAAAGGAGAAAGATAAAGGCAATTTATGACCTTTTTTTTTTTTAACAGTCTGTATATTAATAGAGACAGTAGTGTTACTATAGAGAGAGGCCCATTCAGCTATCAAATCTATGATTTTGTGATTCTTTTAAATGTTTGTACACTTCGGGATGTAGTAGAATTAGAGCTTCACCTCTTTTTGAGTAAAGAAAACATAGATATACATTTGAGTAAAATATCTAGTAATTTAGGATTGAAAACCTGTGTCTTCTCAGGTCACAACAGCCTAGGAATAAAAATGGGTTCATGGTCTACAAATACCATTTCTCTTGCTCTCACTTCCACTCACCACTGTTGGACTTCTGTCCCCTTTGGTATCTCACTGAATTATTCCTTAGTGGTCACAGGCTGTATCTCAAAAGTGCTCCCAAACAAGTTCTTAAGTTCTCTCAGCCACCATCAGATAAGGTGAATTCTCACAGGAAAGTTCATGATGACGATATCCTCATCCATGCTGCTTGTCCAGCCCTCGCTTGTACTGAAGCTGCTACCAGTGCTGAAGCCAGTGCCCTGCGCCAATAACCGTACTGCTGACACTGTGGATGTTTCTCCTGCAGGTACTGAGTCATGGTGTCGATGTGTATCCTACGAAGAGGATACCTCTCTTTGTTCTTTTTCTATTTTTTCTCATAGACTCTTTTCTTCATAGGCCTCAGAAGACACATCTAAGTAATAGCTATCAAAATGGCTCCTCTCTTCTTAAAATTGAAGTACTGTTATTGCAAGCTCATATCCTTAACTCTTTTCTAAGGGGGCTCCTTGGTCAGATAGGATTGTGTTGGAGGAAAGTGAAACAAAATCCAGTCCACGTTGACTTAAGCCAAAAGTGAATCTATTGGTTTTCCTACCTGTAGAGTCCATGGATAAGCCAGCCTCACACTTGACTTAGTCTAGAGGCTCAAAAATTACCAACAGGAATTAGTTTGTCTCTGGGCCCCACTTTTTCTTCTTTACTCATGGTAGCAAGAGAATTGCAGCTCCAGATATTACTATAGTCTACCATTTTAGCTCAAAGAAGAGATAAAGCTTCTCTCTCTAAAGCCAAACAAAAGTTCTGGTCTGAATCTCATTGCCCAAATTTGGTCATGTGCCCTTATCTGAAATTCTCACTGTATTAGTCAGCCAAAGGGGTGCTAATGCAAAATACCAGAAATGGGTTGGTCTTTATAAAGGGTATTTATTTGGGGTAGAAGTCCACAGTTATCAGGCCATAAAGCTTAAGTTTCTTCTCTCACCAAAGTCCATTGCCACGTGTTGGAACAAGATAGCTGCTGACATTTGCCAGGGTTCAGGCTTCTTGGGTTCCTATCTTCCTGGGGCTGCGTTTCTCTCTGGGCTTAGCTCCTCTGGTTCCTCCACAAGGTCAGCTGTAGACTATCAGGTGAATGGCTCGCTTCTCTTCTCCTGGGGCCTTCTCTCCAACATCAAAACTCCAACATCAAAACTCCAACTTCAGAACTGCTGCAACTCTGTTCTTTGTGATGTCTTTTATATTTTATTCCCTACCTACCAAGGGGTGGGGCTCACCACCCTACTGACGTGGCCCAGTCAATGCCCTAATCATAACTTAATCATGCCCAGATGAACAGATCAGTTTACAAGCATGATCCAATTATATTTTTGGAATTCATAATTACATCAAATTGCCCAACGGCTACACTCACTATATAGCCAGTGAAAGGGGTTACCCTGACTGACTGAAACCTCTTGAAATTGATCCACTGAAACCAGAAGATTTAAGAGGCAGTGATGTGTGACTCTCTTAAAATTAAGTGTACTCTTTAAAGAAAGGTAAATGGATTTTGAATAGCCAAATCAAATGTCCAGTAGAGTATTAATGCAAATAGATTCTTAGAGCTCACATCATCAGCCCTGTGAAAATGTCCAGATGTGTTTGAATTCCAATAAAGAACCTAATTTAGACCTTATCCCTTGTTCTGCCTCTTACTACCCTGGTTATTAGAAAATTGAGTTCTTTGGGACATCTTTTGGTTGCTTTTAGTGTTTTTAAATCACTCATTTTATATTCTTTGAGTCCTTTTCTCAGTCTTAAACCATGAGACACTGATAATTTGTTGAAAGTCTTATTTTGTCTGAAGTGGTTGGTTGATATTTTTAAGTCAATCTCCTTTTTTGGGGGTGACTGAAAAAGAGTGAGCAGCAACTTGGCAGTTATTAAATTATGTTTTGAATTATGTTCTACACTGTGAAGCAGCATGAGAAATGCAGATAATCTAAAACCCCAGCTAGCATTGTTCTTTGGCCTTCTTAGTTATTTTGACCCTAAATTTGTTCATATATCAATCTTGGGGAAACAGTTCTAAGTTCTGCTGGATTTAACAGTGTGCTTAGCCATGAACATCTTCCATAACTTTGAAGATGCACTATCCTCAATCCCACTCTCTGTAACATCAAAGCTTCACTTCCTCAAAGCTCATCCCTTTCTCCCTGCTTCATTAAAGGTCACAGTATAGGTGAGACATGCTTTTTTTAAAGGCCAAATGAGATAGGCTTGTATTTAAATAAACGATGAAAGGACATATATTTTACATGGTAATTTGTTTAACAGAACTATTCACCTCATTACTATTTTGGAGGATTAAGATACCTAGATACCTTAGTATCCTTTAAATCCTGTTCAATATTGCTATGTTTATTTTTAAAGTAAAATTCATTAATTTTTTTGTGGGATAGAACATGATTTTCTGTATTAGTCAATAGTTCAAAATGCTATTTTTAAAACATATTGGTTACTTCCAAATGATATTGCCTACTGATTCACAAACACATGAGAATTATATGTTTTTCAGCTATTGCAAAATATTTGCTCTCTTTAGGGATGCTTGTATGTGTTTATGCATCTTATGTATACAAACATTTGTACACACATACACCTTTTATAACACCTTTTATAAGAATTCTATTCTGTATTCTTTGTTTTTGTACTATGAGTTAGAAGTCCTCTGAGACATTATCATAGTTTACATTGAACCGGTTCTATCCTTTGTCCATGCAATTCTTGGAGCCACCCTTGCTGTTCTCATTTATTTCTCTAATGAGCGTTTGAGCATTACAATGTAGTGAGCACGGTGCTAAATACTAGGGCACAGCTGTGAGCAGGACAGACCCAACCCCTGTCCCCACAGTATCCTGGTTGGTTATGTATTTTCTAATAGTTCCTGTTAGCCTTCTGGTCTCATTGCCACCTATGATTTTTCATGCTTTTCTTTGTCTGTTTTCATTTAAACCTCATCCTTGTATTGTCTCTCTTTTTAAATTTTGGCCTCTTAACTAGGATAAATATTAGAGGGTGAGCAGTGAAGGGATTAGCCCATTTCTTTTAGAAGAATATTCTGAGTTATGAAGTGTTCACAACATTGGATTCTACTCTTCTCTAGGAAAAGGGAAGAATGAGTACAAACCGAGGAAGCCAAAAGCAGAGAGGAAAGCAACAGTTTGCTTTTCCTGGCAACAACATTATTTTAGGATTCAATGAATCCTTTTCTTCAGCTGTGAACTCAGCAGATTTTCAATAGGGAAAGCAAGGACATGTTGTGGGCTAGGAATTTAGGGAAAGTAAAGGTCACTGGGGGTACTAAACTCTGGGAATCCATTTATCCTCTGAGAGTGGACAAATTGCATTCAACTTCTGGAAGGTGAGCTTGTGTCCATTTGAATGGAGGGGGCCTAGAAATGCTTCACTATCTGAGGTGTAATAAAATGCCACTTTCTCTAACTGTTAAATTACCATCTGTTACCAGTTCTTTGATAGATGTATTCCTCCCCTAATACATGTAAATTACCAGATTTTCATATTATGAACTTTCTGCTCACCTTTAACTAGCATTGTGAGGGAAGTTTAATAATGCCTTCTAAAAGAAAATTATTAATTTGTAAAAATTTATACTGGGGTTTGGGAAAATGGTGGGGAGAAATCAGAAGGAAATCAGGAATCATGTAGGTGACCCACGCACATTTCTATGATTTGGGCAACAGGAATGACAAAACTTTTGTTCCACACAGTTGTACAATCTAGTTCTTGCACCAGTCAAGCTATATACACAGCTGTAGTATCATGTCCTTTTCAAGGCAGCAGCACCTTTGTCATATGTCTCCTTTTTAGATTTAGTATCTTACATTAGTAGATTTTCATCAATTTTGATTGTTGTTATAGCTGATAAAGATTATAATGATTATGATAATGTACATGGCATTATCATTTTTAATGGAAAAAAAAACTGCAAGCAGTTCTTAACCCTTACTATTAGGTAACGAGTATAGATCCTTACTTGTGAGTGATTTGTTTATTTAAAGAGGAATGCATAAAAGAAATCCACATACTCATTTACCCACCTACCTATCTATTCATTCCTTCTTCAATTCTTAGTAAGTACCTACTGTGTGTCAGACTGTGTGAATATTTCAACATGCATTATCTCCTTTGATACTTACAGCAATACTGTGTGGGGAAAATAACATTGTCTTATTTTCTAGATGATAAAATTGAGGCTTACAGATTAATTGCCATGCCCATGGTCACACAGCTGATAAATGATGGAGATGAACTTGGAACCCCACACAATCTGATCCCACAATTCCAATGCCAATGCTTTGAAATATGTGCCTTATTTTACAGGTGAAAGGGGGGCACTGAATTAAAAATTATTGCTAGATTCTTGAATATATAAGACTTAAGTTAGGCCTGATTTAAACTTGTAGCTCTGTAAGTTTCTAATCACATGGACCCATGTTTTCTTCTCTTTCAACAGTGTTGCTGGGAGCATTGAAAGAAACAGCTTTATCTAGTAAGCTCTCAGCATAGTTTACCTAGCACATACTAATAGATAATAGCTATTACTATTAATGCTACCATGCTTACTCCTTTTCTTCTTAGGAGGGAGGAAAATGAGAGGTGTGATTTGAAAAAAGTGCACTTGGAGTCTGGGAGATCATGCAGGAATCCAAGATGAAATATTATGGTTCTGATCTAAGGTATAAACAATGATGTATAAGGGAATATTATGGTGGTAGAATTAAAAATTGGATTACAGTATTTCATGTGGGACTGATATTAAAAGGCATATTGGAAAATTTTCCCATCTGCAGTTTGTGTGGCAGGGTAGAGAGTGGGGCTGTTAAACAGAATAGGGCATAATAGCAGGGGTAAAGTCTGTGCTAGGACAGTGCCTGGCCCATAGAAGGCATGCAAAAATGGTTGGTTGTATGATTGCTATGATCAGTATGCAGAGAATTTAAGGTCGACATTAGTTTTTAATGCTGTTCTTTGTCAAGTATTCCTGCTATTTCAGTGGGTGTGGAGTGCAAGGTTTGTGGGTTTGTTTTTGCTTAAGGTGTAATGATTGAAGCACTGTGATTTTTACTTCCACTGACTTTCACTTCCACTTTTAAATTAACCCTTTCCTGGAAAATGATAGTCCTTCGCTTAAAGCCCTATATACATACCTGCCCGTCTGCCTTTGCTGAATTTACTGCTTGAGATTTTGACCAGTACCTGTCATTGCCCATTCTTCAAAGCAGAAACTGTGTAGACTTCTCATGGCATCCTGTAATGTATGTTTGTAGCACTAGCTTGGTTCTAAATCCCACAGGTTTTTTGATGTGTATTGTTTTCTGTGCATGTAGGTGTTTCTGGCCTCTCAGAAGACATTGTATGCTTCTTTTGAACCTCCTAAATCGTGTAATATAAGTGCTCTACAATAATAGAAACTCTATAATAAAGTACTCTTAAATTGAACTTACAATTAAAGTCAGGACTGAATTTTGTGGGAAACCGCAATGCAAATATAGAAAAGCACTTCAAGAAAATGAGAATACCGAGTCATGTGTTTTCTGGTACATTCATTCCTCTTTAGGTACTATTATTCTGCTCGACCTTTTATTTCCACCAACTGCACCTGCCATCTGGAATTAGAGGCAAGGGGTATATAGGGTGTCAAATCTTGAAAGGACATAGACTTCCTCAAAAGTTGTTGAAACTATACACCTCAGTAACTAGATTACCTGGTTAGTATAGAGTAGAACCTTGTGTTCATGAAATAAATATCATGATTTTGTCTATTTGAAAATGACCATGAAAGATCATGGTTTGTTGCAAGTTATTGTTTTTATTTGTTGTTTGTTTTGTTTTTAGGAGGTACTGGGGACTGAACCCAGGACCTAATACATGGAAAGCAGTCACTCAACCACTTGAGCTGCATCTGCTTTCCAGCAAATTATTGTTTTGCTGAGGCTTAAATTTGAGTTCTATACTGGTGAATGAGCCTAGCTGAGAACTCAACCACAGCTGCTTCATGTCCATGGAGCTTTTCTCTTCTTTGATTTCTCTGTCATATAAAGACATCCTTGTGAGTTATTCATGGCTGCTTCTTGTCTGATGATAGTATATTATGGCAGTATCATACGTTTGGGAATATGAAAGTCTTGGGATGTATCTCTTCTTGAAGGTCAAAAGATTACTGTATTAATGATTTTTCTCATTTCTTGTTGATAAAGAAACTCTTGCCAAGCTGCTTTTTAAAAAATGTTATACACCCTTCCTGTTTCCCCTAGCAAAAGTATAGCCTTACTGATGAATTTTGCTTTACTCTTGAGCATGGCCCACTTTTGCAACAGATACAAATTTAGAAAATTTGATTTAAAACCACAATTAAACATAGGTCTCCTCCAGAGTTAAGAAATGGTAACAGTCTCTGTGGTCCCCTGCAAAGGTGCTTTCTTTTCCAAAACAGCATTCTTTTTGTTCCAAGGTCAAGTTAAACACTGAACCTTTATGTTATCTGAGATTCAACCACCAGGACTGCTCTCCACAGAATTATATTCAGCAGCTTTCTCCTCCCTGTTAACATCCCCATACCTGATGTGTTGATCCCTTATAGAGGGTTCCAATCCAAATAAGGCTCAATTAGCAGCAGTCTGAAAATAGTGCTTCTGCCTGTCTTTTACTGGATAAACCTTGTGAATGCTTGTGTTCTAACTTTACTTCCCTCTAATGCCAGCTATAGTTGCTATATGTTTCTATGGAATGTTGGCTTTTCTTTCTTTTTTTTTTTTTTTGGAATGAGATAAACTCTTGTTATTTTAGTTAACGCTCATGTTTCAGTAACAGCAAAATGGAGGGATATTAGGAAAACTGACAAGGAGAAACATTCATGTCTGGTAGAATCCAGCAACAGATTAGCGAAAGAAGCTGGCTGTCCAAAATCATCAGCATTCATTTCCTACTTATATGTCAAAGAAATCTTTGTGCTCTGTTTAAGCCCTGTGTTGAGTTCATTTCACTGACCCTTTCCTTAATTTTGGCTGGAGTGTTTTTAATAACTTGGTATGTTTAGAGTCAAAAGAGGCCAAGTTTCTGGCTTGGCTCTGGAGAGATGAAATAGTAATGAAGTGTTTGAGGAATTAGAGAAAAAAATATGAAAGAAAGGCACCTTCTTTTACATCTGTTTTATATAACTTTCCTAATCATTTCTGACTGAGGAGGTAAAAAGAAATGTACTATAATCTCCAAGGAAAATCAATTAAAAAAAATAATAAAGCCTGAATGAGCCACTTCAAAATATACAGAGAATTAGTTTATATTTTATTTGGAAACTAATATTTAAGTCCAAGGGGAAATAACAGAAATGCATACCTAATCCACCTGAAAAAAGTCTAGAGGATGGAGAGTAGGTCACAGTGCGGTCAGGGGAGCTAGGACAGCAGAGCCAGCCATCAAAGGTAACTTGGCCTGGACACTCTGCAGGACCTTGAGGAGTGGAGTGGGCATTGCTTTTCCCTAAGGAACCCCTGTTCTAGCTGACTTGTGTTCTGGCACTTGTCTTCAGGCATTGCAGGTTTGGCTTCATGGATGTTGGCTTTGCTAGTTAAAGGAGTAAAATTAAATGTAGTGTAATGAGAGTGTACAAACACTGTGAGGTGTGGGGCACCAAGATAAATGTGTCCCTCACTTTGTCTTCTCATGTGTCATATGTAGACATCCTTCTGAGACATGTGCTTCAATTAGTCCAGTTCTCGGTGTTCTGACCTCTCACAACTCACAGTTGTGATTATGTGGTTTGGATCACAGTGTTAGCTGTGTCATTCTTCCATTTGTTTTTAAATTCCTTGAGGACGTCTCATGCTTCTTTCAAAAAGCATTCTGGGAAGCAGATGTGGCTCAAGTGATTGGGCTCCTGTCTACCATATGGGAGGTCCCGGGTTTAATTCCCAGGGCTTCCTGGTGAAGGTGAGCTGACCAGTGCAGAGAGCTAGCCCACGCAGAGATCTGGTGCAACAAAAAGAGACAAAGAGGAGAGACAGTGAGAGACACAACAAACCAGGGAGCTGAGGTGTCTCAAGAGATTGAGTGCCTCTCTCCCACATTGGAGGTCCCAGGATTGGTTTCTGGTGCCTCCTAAAGAGAAGATGGGAAGAGAAGACAAGCAGACACAGAGAGCACACAGCGAATGGACACAGAGAGTAGACAGTAAGCACAAAAAAGGGTCAGGGGGGGAATAAATAAATAAAATAATAAGCCTTTAAAAAAAAAAAAGCATTCGGCCATGTGCACAATGCTGAGAACTAGTAGAGGTATAATTGGTACCTGTTAGTTCATTGGTAATTAATTACAATATGGCCTTATGGTGGACCTTGTGGCCATCTTTCAAAGATGTTTAATGTCTTTCATTTACATTTAAAAAAAACTTTTTATTATAACAATATATATAAACATATATACAACTCAAAATTTCAAATTTTTACCATTTTTAAGTGTACAGTTCAGTGGTGTTAATTACCTTCACAATATCCATTACCCAAACTTTTTCATCCCTTCAAACAGAAACTCTGTACCCATTAAGCAATTACTCCCCATTTCCCTTGCCAATCCACCAAACAAACTCTGGTCACCTATAATCTGCTGTCTGTCAATATGAATTTGCTTGTTTTAGGTGTTTTATATAAGCATGATAATTTTATTTAAATTTTAAATAACAGGTATTTGATAAACATTTGTAGTAAATATGGTAATATATAAACTGAGCATTACTTCATGTGCAATATTGAAGTCATTTTAATATTTTGATTTAAAGGTCTATTTGCTCATGATTTTTTATTTACTTGATACATGCTTATAAAATGTCTGCTGTTTGTATTAGGCACTAGCAATATGGCTAAGATTTAGGAATTAATAATCTGTGAAGAGATGAATAATTCATATTTAGGTTAGTTCTCTCACATGTTGGTTTCTAAGGCCAATTTTTGTTTGTTAATGATTAACTGATAGGGAAACCCGGAAACCATTTCTTTACCCAACAGACATTTATAATTGCTACCCAAAATAGGAATAGTAGGCTTAATATGGAAAGTTGAAGACATGGCCTTTATCTGAGAAAAGTTCCCAGGCTAGAAGGGAGGATGTAGAGTGATGAATAACATTAAAGATGTATTTATTTTATTTATTTAACAGACACTTATCTAGAGCTCCCAATGGACAAGCTCTCTTTCAAGCAGCTGTCATAAATATGACCTCATTTAATACTATAGTAAGTCTGTAAAGAAGGTACTAATATTAGCCTTATTTTAACAACAGGGAAATTGAAACCCAGAGAGGTTATGTATCTCACCCAAGACAACACAGCCTTTGCTTGGTGGATCCTTTTGCAAAAGAAGTATTTTGGACCTTCAGAGGATAGAGGGATTTATTCCAACAAGAGAAGAAAGAGAATCAAGTAGGCTTCAGAGAACAGATGACATTTAAACTGGGTCATGAACCCTGATTAGGATTGGATGTTGGCAAGAATATACCAAAAGATAGACATTCAATAAGGGAAAGAAAGGTAAGATAGTAAAATACAAATTTTGGTCCAATAATGGACTTTGGAAAAGATAAAACCTCCTTCCTCAAGGACAAGACTTAAGTCTTGTCTGCAATATTAATTTGTTCTGAATGTCACTTCCACATTTACTTAAATCTCAAGGTTTTGTGTGAGTTAAATATTCACCACCAATCTCCAAGCGCCATCAGTGGCCAACAGATGAGTCTCCATGTAGGGGCATCAGCAGGACTAGTTACAACAAGAGAGCCCTCCTGTCTGGGCTGTCAGTGACATCCATCAAAAACCATGCCTTATATCCAAGAAATGCCCCAGGTTTCTGCTTGTTGGAAAAATGATTAGCCTTTTTCACTCTTTCAAAACTCAATGATTAGAGATTACCAGAAGGCTTTGCTGCAAATTTGTATGATAATTCTCAACTTACTGGGCATGACAGATCCTATTTACTTTTTAATAGAAATACTGAAATTATAAACACATTTCTACATTCTGGGTAAGACAGTAATTTTAAATTAAAATTTTTTGTCTCTGGTGTTATTGCATTTTTCTAATAGAAATATAAAATAAACTTATTTTTGTAATTTAATTTTATTCTAGATATCACAAACTATTTGTCAATTTTTAAAATGAAAACTAAATCCAAAATATTTTTAAAACATCCTAAATGGTAATTGGATTTCAGTGATCCAAATGAGAATTTTCTCTGGAGGAAAAGAGAAATATACCAATGAAAATAAACCAAAGCAAGTATATAAAAATTAAATTAGAAAGGATGAATATAGGGCAGGAAAAAACCCTTCTATAGTAATGACATCATAATATTCAATAACTAAGTTGTTGAAAACATGATGTAAAATATAAATATCCTTTAGAAAAATGTTAATGACTAATAATTAAGGTGAAGAGCAAAAGGTAATATAAAATCAATTTCACTCATGACTAGCTATCAGACTTTATGATAAGACTCAGAGACATATTAAACAGCTCACAGATAAAGAAATAGAGGACTTCCTAAAGTCACACGGCTATGACTTCAACCCAGGGCTAGAGGTAAGTAATGGCGGTTCTTTGCGTGCTAGCAGAGAAAGAAGAGATTTAGTCATCCATGCATTCAGCAGCTGGCTATTGGGCATCTCCCACTTGCCAGAGCCTTATCTAAGGACTGAAAACACAGTGAGACACAGAACAGAGCTTGCATTTTATGGGAGCACTCATCCCTGGAGGGGCGGCCCTTCTTTGGGAGGGCAATAGCTACCCGACCGCTAACTCCAGCTCTGCCAAGGGTATATTTTCAAAGCACAAGGGACTTTTCTCTGATCCCCCAGCCCAAGAATTTCATTCTAAGAATAAAACAGTAGCCTGATGGTATAAGCCTCCTACACTGTTTTGGGTTTTTTTTTTTTTTTTTTTACCTTTTCAGAAATGTTCTCAAACTGCATATCATTTTACAGTTTTCCTTATTAATTTTCCTTTTTATTGGCTTCCTGCATGGAAGAGTTGTTGGGGTGGTTGAGGCTGATAGATGCATTAAAGTGTAAATTAGAGGAATCCCCTTCATGGGGAAGAGTGCCTCTCAATACATACATACATACATTTTCCCAGAAATAAACCTAAACTTAATATTGTTTTTTTTAAAAACTTTCTAAAAATAAAAAATAAATTAAAAACTTTCTAAGAATTATTCATATTGTGCAAGCCTTTCAAATAGCCATCAGGGCAATGAGAGCAGAATGTTCTGTATGTTGAGCATTCTGTTCATGTCCACACCAAAAGAGGACTGCTTTTTTTTTTCTGTTCCCAATTTTGAGAGAACTAATGGTAACTGTTTTGATTCTGTGCAAGGTAGAACATTTTGCAGTTTCATGTTTTTCTGAATAAAAATATTTTTCTTAGAGAATTTGATTTGCTAAGAATGTATATTGTGAATTAATATCATGCTCCTGGCATGAAGGGCTAGCATTGCCTTTTGCAATTAGAATAACTTTATCAGACATCACAGAGAAAAAGGAGATTGAATATTTTAAGTTTCCATCTGGCTGTTTTTGAGGCCTCTTTGCAAATATGGCTGTTACAACAGCCATTACTTTTTGGAAGCTGCCCTGAGTGGAGACAAAAGGGGTTGCACTAAGCATCCTCTGTACCTTATGACAATTAATTAATCAACAGTTCTGGAAAGTAGATATCATGATCCTTATTTCACTGATGATAACACTGAAGCAAGGATGGTTTGGTGAATTACTCAAGGTCACATGGTAAATAAGACGCATAACCTAAATTGAAACCAAGTTTGGTCTGACTTGAAGTCTATGATCTTGCCAAGGGTACGTTGTGGAGAAAATATGCCATTTGTACCTAAATTTTATAGTTCACTTGTATTTTGGGCATTTTGTTGTTTTAATCAGGAGATATGACAAGTTTCATGTTTTCAGAATCTAAGAGTGAGATTTGGGCTTGAGAATTATCTATTTGAACTGCTATTCTTATTCCCCCACTCACCCACCTGCCCCATAGAAATCCAGACTTTTGCCCATTAAGGTCTTGAGGGATCCCCTATACAGTATGTGGCGCTCTACTCGATCATAGAAACATGTTAGGGCTGAGGAAGAGTAAATTTGCATACTCCTTCTGAAAACTTTTTCTATAAGAATTGCAGATAAGTTTTCCTCCACTCAGGTGTACTTCTCCAAGTTCTGGATTTGTGAATTCGATAGTCTAGGGAAGAAGTTTGGGCTTTTCTCTCCATAATGTCTGATAAAGAAGGATAGTCCTCATCTTCCTTCTCTGGGGAGACAGGATTCAACTGATCACTTTGAAGCAACACCAGCAGAAACTATGGGAGGAACTTATTTTGCAAACAAAGTTCATCATATTCATTGTCAAATGTTACATTATTTTATTGAATTCTTCCAAAAGCCTCTAAGGAAGTTGACAGTATCTCCATTTTACTGGTGAAGAAATTCCAACTTAGAAAGATCAAAGGGACTTATCTGAGATCATGTTGCTTTCTGGCTCCCAGTCCAGTGTTCTCCCTGCACCACCCTCCAACTGCCTTCATATTTCAAAGGTGTAAAGGCAGAAAGCAGACTGTTTCTCCTTGATTCTGAGTGCCACTTTCTTCCTCTGTAAAATGGAAAAAATATAAGCAAACTTGCAGGTCCTGTGATGATTAGATAGTTAATAATAATATTGATAATGTATGAATACACATAGCTAATGTAATTAGATGCCTATCAGTATAATACATAACTACTATACATAGCAACCCTTTTACATTTCATGATTTTCAGATATAGTGAGTGTTGACCTTTGCTGAGCACTTACCATGTTCCAGGTATAGTGCTCAGCGTTTCCATATGGGGACATATTATTAGCCTTGTTTTGTAGAAAAGGAAGCCAAGGCTGGGGAGGTTAAGTAAGTTGCCCAAGGTGATGTAGTAAGTGGTGGAACCAGGATTTGACATCAGGATTATCTGAAAAAGAGCATGTGCTCCGAATCACTGTGCTTTCCTGACTTTCTCACCCACGTTTCTGATAGCGGTGGCTAAAAGGCAATGTGCACCTTGTGACCTTTTTCAGTAGACTGGTACTTTACTATTTCACATGCACCTGACTTTTTCCTCAAATTCATGTTGGCTTTTGAGCTTCTGGACTCTAGATCTACTTAGCTTTTATTTAAATATGCAGAAAGGCCTGTGGACATAAAATACCAGAGGATTAAAATGTGTTCTAAATTATTTATATTTGCCTATCTGTTATAAAGATGTGCTATACTTTGAGGTACTCTAAACAGTGTCTGAGAACTTTAATTTTCTATGTATTAATAACATATTAATACACCCCTAAGGAACAAAGAGATTCAGTGAGAAAGAAAGTCTATTTTGTCTAATTTCGTTCCACTAGGATTTTAGTTGTCAAAATTCAGGGATTCAGTAAACATAAATGTAGATTATATCTGTTCAGCTGCACCTTTGAGATTATTTCCCTTTTTAATCAAAGGAAATTAATTCAAAATACAAATAAGAAAATGAGAACAATTAACAAGTGGGAATTCAAGTACCTAGGGTATATTAAATATTTATGTACTCACTTATCCATGGAGCTTTTCTACATATCCCTTGTTAAAATGAATTTATCTCTCTTCTACTACTGTACCATTCCCCACCCCACCCCCCTTTGTTACATTACTTTTAAAAGATTGCCTATTATTATAGTGAGTGTGGTTGAAAGGAGACTAAGAGGACTGTGTTCTGAAGTGCTTAAAGCACTGACTTTATGCTCAGATAGAAGCAAATCTCCATTGCTGTTTCATCATTTATTCTCTGGTGATCTGGTGTAAGTTATTTAACTTCTCTATGCATTAGTTTCCTTATACAGAAAATGCACCTGTTGATAATTATCTCATAGAGATGTTGCAATGAACAAATTATATATTTTAAATAAAGCTTATGGGCCTAGGGTGCAATAAAGGCTAGCTGATATTATTATTAATTTTTTTTTCATTCTTACTCACATCTCATGATTCCAGGAGCTTACTATCTTGAACCTGAATTATTGCGTTAACCTTGTAAGTAGTCTCCTAACCATTGGTACTGAATCAATCAGCATCTGGTCAGGAAACCAGACCATGTGAATTATTTTAACATGGATTATTTAATATGGGAATTTCTCAAACAGATGTTGCAGGGAGGAGGGCTGGAAAGCAAAGAGAGAACTTAAGACAAAAGCAGAGCTAATAACTGGCAGAAACAGTTACACATTTGGTGCTGAGTAAATTAAAGGGAAAAGGTAGAGGTTTAGACCCTAGATCTTAGAAGAAGGGCCTTGCAGAGCTGGGACCAGTCTTTGGAGAAGATGCCATTGCCATCTGACTTCTACAAGTATTTGAGAGATCTCAGGAAGAGGCACTACTAGTTGCTGCTAGAGCTGGGGGTATGATGAATCTGGCTCTGGGAGGGTAGAGGGAAAAAAGCTGGGAAATGGAACCATACTGCTGCCAGGGCAAAGTGTCATTGCTGGGATCAGGCAAGCAGAGACCACAGGCAGCTGGAATGAGCAAGTCCATTCTCTCTTCTCATGCCTTCTAGTTTCCCTACAGGGCTGGGACAGACCCTAAAAAGCTTCCAGCTGACAAAGGAGTAACGTAGTTTGGTGAATCACAAGTAGCTTCAGAAAAAAGAGGACAGGCGCATGGGATTTGTGCTGAGAGATAAGAGTTTAGTAACAAGCCCAAATATCTCCCCAATCCCAATCTCCTCTGTAACCTCTTATTGAATAAACTTTCCCACGCACCACTTTGGAATACAGCTCTTACCTGCTCAAATATATTTATGACCTAGCAGGCAAAATCAATCCAATAAATATTAAAAAACACAGAAAACCTTCTATGAACATTGTGCTCTAGGGTGTTGAGATCTCCTTAAACTGTTCAATACGGTATAAGGTAAACAAAAGTCACTCTACAATAAAGGTGTGACATGTTTGGAAGGGGTGATGTTTTCTGACTGGTGGGAACACGAGAGGATTCATGGAAGGAAGAGTACAATTTCACATTGAACCATCTGACCCCAAACTTTTCTGTGTGGTTGGTTTCCTGCTGCTCCCCATATAGCTTTATTTTTTCACTACAAAGTATAGCTGTTTCCTATTTAGCCTTCACTATTTCCATCTGTATATCTTTGCTCATGCTAATCACTCAACTGGTCAACCAAATACTAAGTGCCTCTTAGAGCTACATTGTGCTAACTCTAAGGATATAGTATTGACCAAATAAACCAAGGTGCCCTCCTCATGAAACTTATTATAAAAAGGAAGGCAGTCATTAGTTTAAACAATCACTCAAATGCAAAATTACAAGCATGGTTGGTGCTGTGAAGGACATGTGCAAGTTGCTATGATAGCAGAGTGACCAAGGGTAGTTTTGGGCTACCATAGGAAATAATATTAAGGGAAGAGAGAGGAAGGCTGTTTCAGGCATGTGCAGGAGACCTCGGGCTGGAAGAAGCAGAGTGTGAATCAAAATGAAAGTGACTGGCTTATTTCACCCAATATGATGTCATCAAGGTTCATCCATGTTGTCTCATGAATCAGAACTTCATTTTTAATGCTGAATAATATTCCATTATATGTATTTGCCACAATTTGTTTATCCATTCATTGGTTGATTGACACTTGATGTGACCGTTTGAATTTGGTGTATCCCCAAAAGAAGAAGATTATGTTTTTGAACTAATCCATTCCTGTGAGTATGGAACCCTTATGATTGGACAACATCAGTGAAGTATGACACAGGATGGGTTTCCACTCTCTTGTTGGGCCTTATATAAACAGAGTCACAGAGAGAAGAAACACACAGAGAAAGGAAGCTGCCATATTGATCCTGCCATGTGAATGAGAGGACAGCGGGGAAAAAGAGAAGCCCCAAGAGACTGAGAGAGTCTGGAATCAACAGAGTATGGAAGCACAGAAGAGGCCTCCAAAGAGTTGGGCCCATGGGGCAGCTCAGGGCTGAGGAGCCGGCCTGAGCGATATGCCTGATAGCCTACAGCTGAACTCGGGATGAAAGCAGAACAGCTAAGACAGAAAGAGGAGGCCCAGAAAGAGACAAGCCTTATGCCTGGTTGCCCACAGCTGGGCTCTTGGAAATGGTGAGCCCAGGGGGGAAGGCAGGGACCTCGGCAGAGACTGGCTATCATCTTGCTTCAACATATGGCAGGACCTCAGGATCACCAATAGCTGACTTTGGTGTGAAAGCACCTCTGTTGATTCCTTGATTTGTACATTTAACAGCCTCAGAACTGTTAAGCATTTACCTTAAATTCCCATCATAAAAGCCAACCCATTTCTGGTATTTTGCCTCGACAGTCCCATGGCAAACTAAGACACTTGGGTTGCTTCCATCTTTTGGCAATTGTGAATAATGCTGTTATGAACATCAGAGTGAAAATATCTGTTCAAGGCCTTGCTTTCAATTCTTTTGGGTATATACCAGTAGTGAGATTGCCAGTTCATATGGTAATTCTATACTTAATTTTCTGAGGAATGCCAAACTGTCTTCCACAGCAGCTGGGCCATCCATTTTACATTTCCACCAGCAATGAATGAGTGTTCCTATTTCTCCACATCCTCTCTAACACTTGGAATATGTTTTTTTGTTTGTTTGTTTGTTTTTTTAAATATTAGCCATTCTGGTGGATGCAAAATGGTATCTCATTGTGGGAAACCCTAATAGCTTATGATGTTGAGCATCTATTCATCTTTTAGCCATTTGTATATCCTCTTTGGAGAAATGCATATTCAGTAGAATAAGCAAACTAATAGTCAGAATGACACAGAGTCAGGGGCTGGTACAGGGGTAGGGAGTGGGGTGTTAATGCTTAAATTATACAGAATTTCTGTTAGAGTTGACCATAAAGTTTTGGTAATGGAAGGTGGTGATGGTAGTACAACATTGTGAAAGCAATTAACAGCACTTAAGTATATATGTGAATAGGGTCAAAGGGAGAAATTTTAGGTTGTATATACATTTCTTGAATAAAAATTAAAAGACAAACAAAAAAAGAGAAAGTAGATTAGAAGCTGCCAGGGGCTGGGGGAAGGGGAATGGGGAGTTTGTACTCAATGGAGACAAAGTTTCTGTTGAAGAAAATTTGTAAATAAAGGTGGTGATGGCTGTACAACATAGTGAGTGTAATTAATGCTACTGAATTTTATGCTTAAAATGGTTAAAATGAGATATTTTGTGTTATATATATGTTAACACAATAAAAATTTCAAAAAATTAAACAACAACAAAACAATGAAGGTGATTGTAGGTTCAGAAAAGGGGAATGAGGAAGATATGCAGCACATGTTATCCATCTCTCAAGGTCTAACTCGAAAGACACCTTCCTCTTGAAGCCTTCCTTGAATATTTCAATCAAATTGCTCCCTGTTTTCAACTCGTTTGTTTTTTGTACCTCTCTTGATAATGTTTATCATCTATTTCCTTGGTTTGTAATTGTTTATGTTCAGGCCTTATAACCCATGCTAAACTGTAACTTCTAAAGACCAGGATTTTTCACATATTTATCTTTTTGTACTTCATTGTAATGAGTTTTCAAAATATATTTGCTGAATAAGGTCACATCCTCACATGCTTGTTGGCACTTAGATGGCTTGTTCTCATTCAATGTAATTGTTCTTTTGTTTCATTTAGTCTCTCATACTGCTTATTGACTTGTCTCCATGGGGACATTGGCAGTTGCTTGATATTCATGTGCAATAGACAAGGAGATATTTAATGGCCCACTTTGGGAATTTGGGATTTGAGGACATGTATTTCAGATCTGCATGACACACAGTGTCTGGTTGCTTCACCAAGAGTTTTAAGACATCATTTTCATTGTGAACATCATATACAACCAACCAAACTTGCTTTATCATTTTACTTAGCCTTCTGTACTGCTCTGCTCTTGTTTGCCATATCATTAAGCAAGGAGAGGATTAGCATCTGCTTTCAGCATAAACATTTGAATCTCACCATAAGTAGAGGCTGTCATAAAAATTAAACATACCATAAAGAGTAAGGTCTGGGTAGAGAATGTGCCTGTCGGCCATCTCACTGATATCCTTCAGATGTCTTTGAAACAACTTGATTGGTATGGAGGGCTTTGCTTTTCTTTCTTGGAGCATGGTCATTCATCAATGGCTGTGGTAGAGGAGGGGAAAAATAACTATGTAATGAAAATTATACAACTCTCACCAAACATTATTTTACAAAAGTGTTAGAGTTAATGGTTATGGCAAGACTGTGTCTACTAAGGAAAACTGAGCTATGACAAATAGCCTCAGAGTTGGGAGGCACCTAGCTCACTGCCAGAATGACCCAGAAGTCCTAGAGGGTAAGAATGATCATTTTATGGATATTGTCATTCTGATTAATGTACGCTCTGAAATGAGGTATAGAATTTCATACAGTTTCATGCCATATGAGTTAGGGAATAGGGAAGGAAGGATAATAGAAACAGCTGGAGTTATCTGAAAGTCCATACTGGAACTGGAACTGGACAGAGAGACATGTAAACATAAATAGGCAAAACTGGGATGAATGTGTGTATGAATATATATCTTTAGTTTTAGACTCACATCTGATGGATCATCCTTCACCGATAGCCTATTACTAATATCCAAATAATGTTACACAATTTTTCCCCTCTGAAAACATACTTTTTGATGGGGCATGTTGTGAAGTTTTTTAGTATGGTCTAATCTGAAGGCCATATGGTAAAAAAAAAAAAAAAAAAAAAAAATTAAGATTTTTATTTATTTATTTACTTTTTTTTTTTTTAATCCATTTTTACCCCCTGTTTTTTGCTGTTTTTTGTTTTCATTTGCTAGGCAATTCTCTGTGTCTACTTCCTGCCCTCTCTTCTCATCCTTCTCCTCCTGTTTTCACCGGGATTCAATCCTGGGAAACTCCAATGTGGGAGAAGGGCATCCTACTGCCTGCGCTACCTTAGTTCCTGTTTTTTTGGCACATCTCACTTGGCTCTCCCTTGTGTTACTCCTCCTGTTACGTCATCATCTTGCTGCATGGTGCACCTGCACATGGGGTCTGGCAGCCTGCACACCTTTATTTTTCTTTATTTTTACTGGGAGGTCCTGGGAATTGAACCCAGGTCCCTCCATATGGGAGACAGATGCCCAACCATTTGAGCCATATCCACCCCCAATATGGTAAAATTTAATGTGATATCATCTAGCAGTTGGTAATCTCACTGTTTTATTATTTCAGTTTGGTTTTGTCATAATCTTGTGACGTGGGCTGATATCATTGCCCCAAATTGATAAAGAAAGATAATTAGGGGCAAGTATAGTTCCCAATAAGTTGTGTGTGGTGTGTATATGTGTTTGCTGGTTGGGGGCGGGAGGGACAGAGGGGAATTGTTCTTGAGTGATATAAAATATTTTTCCACATAACCAATGACCTATATATCTATATTAAGTCCTAATTGGTGGAATCTTGGGCAAAGTCTAAACTTAAGTTATGTTCGAGGTAAGGGGCCATGGCCTCAGACCTGGGTGACATACTGGTGCTACAAACAGGAGGAAAGCTGATTGGATTCTGACTTTGATACATCTGATGCCCTTTCTAGATAAGTGAAGAATCCAGCACAGCTCCACACCTGCTCTTTCCCCCTCTCTATTTTCCGATCAAGACTCTATTCCATCTCAATTTTGCCTTTATTTTGGTGGATAAATCTCACTACAGAGGTCACTATCCTAGATAAAGCAAGACCAGACCTCGTTATATTTCTTGTTTGTGTTCCTGATGTGGACCAGGAACAATCTGAACAACTCCCTTGGACCTTCTAGTAGGAGAAGGGAGAGTCCTCTTTCCTATATGTTATATATTGAGAGGGAAGAGACAGGTAACCAATGCTTGTTGAGTTCCAACTTAGGCAGTGTGCTTGGCCTATTACATATGTTCAAGCCTTACAGAAAACCATTAGGGGAGTTATTGTTTCCTTTTACATATGAGAAAACTCTGACTAAGAAAATGTAAGAATGTTGTGCAAGGTCACAAAGCAAGGTCGTGGTATAGATGAGACTTTAACCCGGGTTTGTGTAGCTCTCAAGCTTCCCTCAGTGTATACTAAACCACACTGGTTACCTCAAGGACCCTGAGAATCCAGAGCCCCTCTTTATTCTGACCAGGTTCACTCTGCTTTCTCACCAGCTGACCCTTAAAACGCTGAAGTTGTCAGGACAAAAAAGAAAGGTAAAGTCAAATAACAGGATAAGGTATGTGAACAAATTAAAACCTTCTGTATTAGTAATAGTTGCAATATGCCCATTTACATGAACCACTTGTCATTCACACCTATTTACCAAGCAATACAGTAACAATTATGTGGATGATTAAATACACATCATATTAACTCTTTTGCAAGCTGTTTGAATTACAGTACTAAACTTTCCTCCCTTAGTTTCTGGTTTCTGTCTTCATGATTTATTGCTTTGGGAGCTTGGCCATATATTGACAACTTAAAAAAATTGTGAACATTCATCATAAAGGAAGTAAATATTCACCAAAGGAAAACAAGTCATAGAAGTAACGGGGGATTTTAATTCCAAGCTCTCCATCAGGCTTTTCTTGTAGGGATTGTATTTGTCCCCAGCACTTCATAAGCCTTCCACTTTCTGAGTCAGAGATGCCATTTAAGTTTTAAATGTGAAAGTAGCCAACAGACCATCATCAAGTTCTGCAATCAGACTATCTGTCCCCATTGGTCTCACATCTATGACCTTGAGTAGGTTCCTGCATGTGCCATTTTTCTAACATAACTGTAATTGCTAGAAGAATTTACAAGCATTAACCTCCATGGGGTATGATTTTCAAACTACTTTACAGTATAGAACAAATTTGTAATGAGATTTGTGTACTAGAGTTCAAAGCAATTAAGAGAAATGAATACATCTCTACATTCTGACATATTCTTTCAAAATACTGTGTAAATAAAACGAACTCTTTTTTTGTAATGAGAGAAAATGAGTGATTTATTTCTTTAGATTACTTAGCTAGTGACAGAAGAAGAAACATTCTTTGCTGCTCTGCCAGTGGGTTCACAACTCTATTGTATTGTAAAATTTAAAAGCCTTGACTTTGGAAGTATAAATGCGTGAGTTTTATAATTGCTCATGTGAGAGGTGATTGATTAGACTGGATATACGTAGGGCAAATAAGCTAAATAGCTTATACCATTTGTTCTAATAAAATAGATTGCAAGTTGAACAAGTTAATTGTTAAAGTTATAAATGAATAAAGAGACTTTACGAAAGGGAATATGCAATGACAGTATCTCTAAGGGAGGTTAGGGCATCATGATTTCTGATTTGGTAGGAAGGGCCCACTGAGTTCTTAGTGTATTTTGAACTTTTGGGTTGGAACTATCCATTTCCTTTAATCCTTACAGTAATCTATGGGAAAGCACAGTTTGGATTATGTAGTAATTTACCCAAGGCCACACAGGCAGCAAATTGCAGAGACAATATTCAGTTGTGGGCCAACTTCAATGCTATGTCCACTGTCCTAGAAGTTTTTCATGAAGGTGTGACGTTAGAAGAAATTAAATATCAGAATATTTAGGCACAGTGATTTGAGAGAAAGCTACACAATTAAATGAAGATGAGCATTTCCGTAACGAGGGCACTGTGATAACATTATGTATGGTGATGAGTAGGACTTGTTTGGCTAACTCATTTCTCTTTATCAGATCTGTGTCTTGAGGGTTCTGGAGCCTGTTCACATCCCTCTTAATTCGATAGTGTTTTCTCCAAATCTGCTATAATTGGGTTTTTCCTCCATCACAGGGATAGAGGGGTCAATGGCAAGAGAATCAATGAAATTGCTAATTAGTAGCATTCACAGAACCCCTTACTATCTGTCTAACATGGGTATGGAGTGATAATAGCTTGTCTCTTTTTAAATCCACAAAAGAAAATCCAAAACAGACTATCCTTAGGAAACTTATTCAGATACTCCCTTAGGTAAAGAGCCTGAGAACTAATGTGTGCGAATAGTACCTTGAAGGATGAACCCAAAGGTAGAGAAATACTTACGATGAATCAAATGAAAACTTGATTCATCATCATCATTTACCACTGATACTCTTAAAGCTGACAAATATGTGGTATTATTCTTTTATAGTGTAAAGATTTCATAGGCCATGTATGAATGTTTTGTTTTCTCTAAAGACGGAGTTGGGCAAAAGGAATTGTGGTAATGATTATTATCACTGATGCCTTAGAATTCAAGACACTCTATTTTCAAATATGAATTCATGTCAAAAGCCCTTTTTGAGGTCTTTTACAAATACTTTTAAGCAGCAATTCAACAAATCATGACATGGCTTTTTTATTCTGTGTGAGGCTTGGGAAATTGTATAAAAATGAGTGGGCAGCCAAACGTCTTTTGAGCTGGGTACATAAAATGTACTCCCAGCTTTATCTGACAGCCGAGGAATCTTCCCACACACAATCTGCAGCCCCAGGTGGAATTTGCTGGTAATCTCTATGGTCAAGGTCAGCTGGTAGGGTGCCTGCCTGTGAGAAGTTATTTAATAGGTGTGGGAAGGTGCTTTTGCCTCCAACATGATCATTTCTTCCCCTGCCTCCTGCCCACCAGGTATCACAGGGGTTGAAATTCTACTAGCCAAACTAAATTTTAGATTCAGATTCAATTTACATTTTTCTGACTGGTCCTGTACACCCAACTACTTCTGAATTATTTTATGTTTATGATGTGTGTGCAATATTTACAATAGCTGTTTCTCCCTGTAGGACCCACAAATCCACAAAATATTAAAAAATCAATTGAGAGTCACATGTAAAAATATTTTAGTATTAAAGAGAGAAAAAATGTAAAAGATTCTCAACTAGTCTTTTTCAAAATCAAGAATGAGGAACCCCAATTCTTTTTCTTTACTAGAGATGTTTTGAGGAAATGCTAAATTTTTATTGTAAGGTCAGAGGCTACATTTTATTCATCTCTGTGCGTTTCACTTTCCTAACCACAACACAGAAAACCTGGACCCTAAATGTGTGTGATAGATATTAAATAAGCACAGCAATTCCTAAACAGAATAAACTGGTGACATGTTAAAGTAGTTGAGAGAGAAAAAAAGCAACAAACAGAGCAGAAGAGAGGAAAGAGCCGGGGTAATGGGAAGCACACAGAGAAGTCAAGGACAGCCTGGTTTGCATTCTGAGCTTTGCCACTCCTGTCACCATACCCTCATCAGTAGTTCACTATTGTTGCTTACCAGTCCATCACTGTCTCCTTTTCCCCACAGAATAAAGCCTGGATTCTTTACCCAGTTTATTGCAGGCTCTTCAAGACCTGACCCCTATGTTTCTCTACAGCACCATGATCCAGCTGCTCTAATAAACCAGGCTCTCTCCCGTCATGGGCCTTTGAATCTTATTCTTGCCAAAACAATCTACAAGCCAGCCCAAATGTCCTCTGCAAAACTTTCTCTGAGTTAATCCCTTCCTCCTCGGTGCTGTGGTACCTCATGCACACTTTATATTGTGGCTTATTTTATACAATAATTCCAATTTTCTGTTTAGCTGGCCATATTCTCTGTTAGACTGGAACTCTTTGAGATAGATATTACACCGAACTTACTCATGTTTCATCATCCCCTAGTTCAGAGACTGGGGCATGGTAGCCATTCAATAAATATCAATTGAATAGATAATAAACATGGAAATTGAGGTCCTCTTCCAGTCTAATTTTCTAAAGATAGGATGCTGTAAGAGCTTGGGTAAGTTTCTTGCTACTTCTTGGTATATAAAATGGGGGTGATAATGGTGCCTACCTCAGTAGGGTATTGTGGGAATTAATGAGATGTGCGTTAAGCATTTAGCATAGTGTCATGTCATTGGTGAAGACCCAATTGATATTGACTAGCATCATAGCACACATTTTACAGTTTAAATGGTTGAGAATTGAATCATGACCCCCATAAGAGGTATGTTCACTTTGCAACCATGGTCCTGTGGATGTGATCCCATTTGTAAATAGGATCTTTGAAGATGTTATTAGTTAAGGTGTGCCCCAACTGAATGAAGGTGGGTCTTAATTCAATATGACATAGAAGGAGAAGCCACTGGGAGCAGCCAGGAGCTGGAAGTCAACGGAACCCAGAGAAAGGAGAAGATGCCTCCACGTGCATTTTCATATAATGTAAAAACCCAAGGATCCCTAAAGATTGCTGGCCAAATAGAAGATACTGACCCTGGGAGAAGCAAACTTTCTAGCCTCTGAAACCTTGAGACTATACATTCCTGTTGTTAAGCCAACCCATTGTTTGGTGTTTGTTTTAGCATCCAGGAAACTAAAAAAAACATATTGGTTTTTTTTTTTTTTTTTTAAAGATTTTATTTATTCATTTATCCCCCCCCCTTGCTGCTTGTGCTCGCTGGGTCAGCTAACCACGCCGTGCGGGCAGGCTTGCCTTCACCAGGAGGCCCCGGGAACCGAACCCGGGGCCTCCCATATGGTAAACGGGAGCCCTACTGATTGAGCCACAGCTGCTTCCCATTTTTTTTTTTTTTTAAAGATGGTTTTTAAAATGATGTAAAAGTAACTAAGAAATAAAGTCAGTGAGGTGAGGACATTAAATGCCAATGAAATACAGAAGAGGATTTGTTAAAGGTGGACTCCTGTGAGGAATTAAAGCTGGGTGTCTGAATGCAGAGTAGGCAACCAGGGGGAAGATTCCAATAAAGGGGAGTCATGGCAGTAGATGATTGGGTATCGATATGATTTTTATTAAATTATTACTTCAAAACTCTTTGAATGAAAGGAATGCTAAGTATATTATGTTAAAATATAAATAAGCAGAGATTATTGAATATTTTTAAAAAGTTCTTCCTCTGTGCTTAGTTTGACAGATTTTAAATTAGAAGCCATCTTGACAAATTGCTTAGAATCTGAGCTTAAATCTCTTCTGTTTGCTTTATTGACAGAAGTCCTACATTGTTGAATTGCTTTCATTGTGTCTAAGTCAGGACATTTTCTATGGTAGTTCAATAATTTTTGTAATAACACTTCATGCAGAACTGCTGGCTAACTAAAGTAAGATCTTTGCCATTTCTTTTTATAAGCATACGTCATGGAAATTTGTGGCAGTTTCATTAAAAGATACAGTCCCAAGTTGGTTTTTATAAAACTCCTGAGGATTCTGAATTCAATTCTTTGAACACTTCCTGGATAGCTCAGCAATCACTTGGTTTCCCACTTGCTCCCTCGAAGGAGATTTTGATTGCTTTTAAAAGGTCATTACAAACTAGTTAAAGGACTTGGGCCAAATCAGTGCACTCATTTTTGCTTCTATTTTATCTCTGCCTGAATGGGAATCACTACTGAGCTCCATCCCTCCAGGGAAAAAGTATACAGATAAATGAAATGGCATGTTTGAAACCATTTTATATATCCCCAGAAGAAAGGAACTGGGAACATAATTATTTGACCTAGTTACAATATCTGGCCTGATTTGTGCTATTGCTGGGTTGTTTGTTGCTTTGCTTATTTTTCTTCCCTTCCTGCTTCATGGACTACCGTCAATTTAATGTCACTATTTTAGGCAAATGCCATGATGAACAAAATGGATTCTTTGCTCTTTGTTAGCAGACAATATCCATCTTTTAGAAGAAGCTAGGAGATGATGATAGAGTTCAAGTATTACTTTGGAATTTATCTTCCAGACCTCTACTCCCTACCAAAATTTGTTGACTTTCTCCCTAATCACTCCCTCTCATAAAATAAAATAAATATCCAAATAAACATGGCTTTGCACATTTGTCAGGGTGAAAAAGGAAAGTCACTCTTCCAGCAAACAAATGTAAATAACTTTGGAAATACAATAAAAGGCAAAATGTGCTTTGTAACTCAATAGTCTATCCTTAAATACTTGGAAGTTAATCTTTTCTTCTTCCAAGAGATTCAGTTACTCACATAAGTGATTTAACAATAAACCAAGTATAATTGGATTCTAAGTACCTGCGGGTAGAATTTGACCCAAGTTGTTTCATTGAATAACCGGAGAAAACATTTCACCTTGTTTGTAAGTTGACTGCATTTTCGGAGAGGCAGGTAAAGTCAAATGCTTCAGAAAAACTTTTTATCTGGAAAAACATATCCTTTTACCGCACAGAGATTTAGAGGGATTTTTAAACAAAAAACCATTTCGCTTAAAGGCTTTTGTCTATATGGAACAATCCACTGCTTTTCAACAAATAATGCATTTGGGAGGTCATGGGGTAAGTGAGTATTAGCGTTGTCTATGGAGCCAAATAGATCTCCTTCGTTAACTAGACTTTAGTTGTGGGATCTTGTATAAGTTACTTAAATACCCCAAGGCTCAGTAGCTCATCTGCAAAATGAAGTTAATAGCATAACTCTTTCATAAATAAATAATAGATATGAAAATGGATGGAACCTGTTTGGCTCAGTGTCTGGCACATAGGAAGCATGTGATAAATATTAAACATACTTCTTATAATCTATAGAGTAGATCAATATTTTCCCTCTTTGGGCTCTGGGGAACCTAATTATATCATGGTTAAAATTATGCAATATAAATGCTAGTAAACCACAGTACGAAGGGTCCTAAAAAAGCTCCCCTCATATTAAAATCTGTTTTCTATTTTGCATTTATACCACATCTCAATCTGTGCCACATTTGAGGTGCTCGATAGCCACTTGCAGCAACTATAATGGACTAGATTATCACCACCTTCTCACACCCAGTTGAGTACTTCTGTATCTGGAGATGAACTCAGCTGAAGAAAGAGAATCTCTGGACTGTGGTTATCAGTTCTGAGGCCAGTGGCAGCTATGCTTTTCTACGTAACTGAAAGAAGCTTTGGAGCCAATGTTAAAAAACATGTCTCATCCTGAGTCAAGTTGAGCAACTGTGGTCAGACTCTTGTTCTCTCACCTTTGTATAAATCTGGAAAGAGCTTTTTCCTGCAGTTTGACATAAGCCTGGTCTCTAGATTGTGAAGAATAAAACAAGACTGTCTGACCCTGAAATTGATTCTACAGCCTTTCCAGATCTAAGGACTTACTTCCCTGGGCAATTCTGTGGCTCCCACTTTAGTGCCTCAAGGCAGCAAATGAAGACATAGAACAAGAGAACTATATAACAACAGAAGCAACAACTGCCACTAACAATACCACACCTTCTAATATTTTCTGAGAGCAAACTGTGTGCCAGGAAGTGTGCTAATTCTTATATACACAGCAATAGAATATATTTTTTAAATGGGATCTTCCAAGGGTTTGCATTTTTTAAAAAACGTATTTAGATGAGCTATTTAAAAGTTGAAGTCAGGGAAGCGGCTGTGGCTCGATCAGTGGGCTCCCGTTTGCCATGTGGGAGGCCCCGGGTTCGGTTCCTGGGGCCTCCTGGTGAAGGCAGGCCCGCCCGCACGGCGTGGTTAGCTGACCCAGCGAGCAAGCAGCAAGGGGGCGATAAATGAATAAATAAATAAAATCTTTAAAAAAAAAAAAAATAAATAAATAAAATAAAAGTTGAAGTCATGAATTATTTTATTTCCCAAAAGCATATTAGAGACTGTGGTATTAGTTTGAATCCTGGATCATATCAGGCAGAATTTTCTTAAGAGATATATTTCTTTTTACCCTTTAAAAACTCAACACATTCTAAGGTTACCTTTTCCTTATGCAGTTCCTAACAACTGGGTATTATTATTGTTATTTTAATGTTCAATATTTTTATTAAACATTATTTATTAATTTATTGAGCAGCTACTATGTGCTTGGCACTGTTATAAGAACTTTATATACATGATCTCATTTAACCTCCACAAAAACTCTAGGACATAGAAAATTGTTATATGTACTTGCATATAAGAAGAATTGACCTTCAGTAAAGTTAGAAACAAAACAGATAAGCCTCTCCCATTATCGTGCAGCTTCACATTGACAGAGGTGGGATTCAAACTCAGGTCTGTCCAACACCAAATTATTGGCTCTTCATCATTAAACCATGTTGCATAGGGCTATTTAGGCAATAGTGCCCCACAACAGATGCATTTTTACATAAAAATGCATATGCACATTACATGTTCCCGAATGTGACTCTATATTAAAAGACATAGAAAATCTTTTGTGAGGGTCCTAATACCAAATAAAATTCTACTATAATGTAATAGGCCTATGCACAACACAGTAATTTGCTTTCTGCAAAATTATATGAAATTATTTTTTTATCATTCTATTGTGGAAAAATGTCTAGATTATTAAAATCAAGGCATGAAACTATTTTCATTTCAGAATAGTCAACACTGAACTTATTTAATTGCTAAACAGATAGTTAAGTATCAGTTAAAAGTGCAGACTGAAATAGTTGACCTAGGTTCAAATTCTAGCTCTAAGAATTGCTAGCTGAGTAACTTAGAGCAAGTTATTTAACTTTCCCCTAAATCTCAGTTTTCTCACCTGGAAAATGAGGATAACAGCAAATGATTATAGTGGGAATGAAATGAGTTATTGAATATAAAGCACTTAGCACAGTTCTTTGCACATGGTAAGACCTTGAAGAAAGTTACTTTTTGTTGTTAGGATTACAGGCTATAGTATTAAAAATCACATGTATTTCTGCAGTTGACAAGACATCAACAACCTTGGGAAAAGTGGGGGCACCTCTTTTTCCTTTAGACAATCAGATTTTATAGAAGAAAGGGAGTGGATACTGCTTGCTAAGTGCTGATTTTGATGAAGTGTCCAGTAACATGTGAAAGTTGGGGTCTGCCTCCTCTTTGCAGCACCCCAGGGGTTACCCACCCCTGCACTAGATATTTGCAGCATGCACCTAAGTCCCTGCACTGCCTAAGAACACATGACCTCAGGCAGTTAAATAGGCTTATGGTTATGTGTTTCTATTAAAGGACTCATATCCTTATCTAAAAGGTAACAGGCTGTAAATTCTCAATTTATTTTGCCATTCATACTTTAAATTAGTTGGGAAGACTGGCAAGAGTTTAAATGCAACCACTGGCCTCATTTCAGGTTTCAAGTAAACTTGCATATTTTTCAAGTGACAACACTTATTAGATAAAGGAGTTATTGGTTTATCAACATGAGCGTGGATATGGGTCTGACATTCCTATGACTCTTTAAATTGCTCCAGACACACATTTCTGAAGATTATGAAAGATGGGAGTAAATAAGTTTCTGGGGCATGATTGCATCAGTTCTGAAGTTAATTTTCTTTATTAATATCCTGAAAATTAGCAAATTAATGGGAAAGAGATGTCCAAGTAATTTCTCCAGAGATTCTGCAAGATGCCTTTTAAGTTTGCAAGCTTTGCCTTTTAAAAAATAGTGAGTTTTTTTTTTCTCGATATACGGGTAAGAAGAGATTAGCTAGAGTTAAAGCAAAAGTTATTTTCAACATAAGGTTTTCTTTGTCATAAACACAAGCCTCTACTCATTGACTTTAGTGTAAGTTAAAAGAATAACTTTTCCAGTGATTTCTTATTTGGGCATAAATTATTAAATTTACTGAGCACAAAAACTTAAATATCTGCAGTGTTCTCTATAAATCAAAAACCTTGTCATTCTTTAAAAGAGTTGAAATTAGTGCATGGAAGTTAAGAATTAGTATAAATAAATAAATAAATAAATAAATAAATAAATAAATAAATGTGACTATGCCTATATAATTCAACCTCCTGAGGACTGGTTTTCCTAATTGCCACAAGGATAGTAAAAATTGCTAACATTTTGTGCTCACTATATACTAGGCACTGTTCCTAGGGCTTTATATGAATTAACTCAGTAGTCTTCACAACATCACTATGAGATATGTACTATTATTTCTATCACCCCAAGTTTTACATGAAGAAACTAAGAAACTGAGAAATTAAGTGGGTTGTCAAAGGTCCTTCAGCTTGTAAACGGCAGATCTGAGATTCAAACCTGCATAATTATTAATCACTATGCTCTTCTGACTCCAGAAGAAAAATGACTTATCACATGTTGATGGCCTCTTCTTAGAAGGTACACAGTAAATGTGTGTGCCCATCCTTTCCCTGTTCATCCAAAATATTTGTATAAAAATATCCCAGCCCTTCTACCTGGATTTTTTAAATATAAAAGAGTGCTGGAGTACAGGCAGCTTCAGTGCTCCTCAAACGTATCACTAAACATGCTCCCAACAAGAAGAATTAGAGTTGATGCCAATGGAGGGCAGAACTGCTGAGTCTCCTTCCAGTAGTTCTTTCCATACTGATCCTTTTTTGTCACTTTATTCCCAATAACTGGATTAAGCCCCCTAACTAGTCTCTGAGCTTCCAGTCTTGCCCTGCTCAGATCCATTTTATAACAAATTAAAGCCAGCATTAATTTTCAGACAAAGCAATTGATCACCCTCCCTCACCCCCACTACCAACTCAGAAAGTCATAATTACTTCTGGTTGCCCTTATGATAAAGTCCAAACTCTTTATTATGACTCTTCCTATTTCATCTCTTTTCTCTGTTTCTCTTCACATGTTGGCCTTTCCACCTGTATCACACTCCTGACTTCTCTCTCTCTCTCTCTCTCTCTCTCTTTCCCCCTCACACATACACAGTCACACACACACCTTCACCATCTTCTCTTATGCTCTATCACTCTTCATATTTCATCTAAAATGTTGCTTCCTCTGGGATGTATTTCTTGTCCTCCACGTCCAAATTAGACCTTCCTTAACCTCTGTGGTCTGGTGGCCACCTGAAATTAGCTTTCTCCCCCCTCCAGAATGTAAGCAATATGAGGGCAGACACTGTGCCCGAGTCAATAAACATTTAACTATGAGTGAATGAATGAATGAATGAATGAATGAATGAAGAGATTAGTAACTTGTGAAGTCTGGAGTAGAAATGCCTTCTGTCAGAACCTCTCCTGCACTCCTGTGTTGCAGCACACTCAACGACTCCTTCTCTTCATAGCCTCTCTCAATTAAGCTCTTGCTTCCCCGACCCCCAACACAATTAACTGGTTTCCAAGCATTTTTATCTGGTTAAGTCCTCTGTGAACTCCCACACATTCCTGAAATATGCTGTTTTGACAGGGAGAGAGTAAAGGAAGAAACTAGAAGCAGTTTGTGCTTTCACAGAAACAATGGGGAGATCAGAATTAAAGCTGTTCAAACAAGAACCTGGTGACTAAAGTGGCCCCAGCTAGAGGAGAGTAGAGGAAGAAGGAAATGAAGTACCTAAGAGGCAATGTAATAGAAGACTTTTCCACAGATATAATGCATGTGATTTTTCCTTTTCTCTTAAGGGCAGAATAAAAGGAAGCAAGTTTAAACTAAACTATGACTGCTTGGAGTAAGCAAAAGTTATTTCCTGGTAGGTTTCTTAACCCACCAAAAGATTTAAGACACAGGTCTAGAACTGTAATATTTTAGTTCTTCAGGGTTCCATGGCTAGGCAGCTTCTTATGTATGTACCATATTTATATATTTTTTGTTCTTGTTATTTGTGCACATTGTATAAAAAGGAAATTTTCCCAGGCCAGGAATCTAAAAATAAGACTGGGTTTTTAAAATATATCTAAAATATTACTTACCAAAATATTTTGCTATTTATTCAAGCTGTCGTCGCTTTTGTATCATTTTTAGATATCTTTATTAAAATATTTCCTTCGACATTTTTAACCAGGATCCCTGGGGATATTCCAAATAGTACTCTTTATCAAAAAGTTATTTTTAACTTATTTTTTTTTAAAAAGCATTAAGTCATTTCTGTTGCTGTTAATGGAAATTAAATAAACACATTTTTAAAAACCTCCCTTCAATAAATATCAGATATTTCATTATGATGGTGTTAGGTTTTATTTTTTTATTCAGAAACATTGCAGAATATTCTAAGCATTTTACTTATTGAAAATTTTCCTTTCCTGATATTTAAGATACATCTTACTAAGTCATGGTAAAAGATAGAGGAACCTTGGGAGATATAATTTTGGAAAATTTCTTAATAAAAATCAATCAACATATAACTTTCAGGTAAAAGATTAAAACTTTAAAGTGCTTCATATACAAGTTGTAGTGCCTCTAGTTTGGCGTGGATTGAATGACTGCTATTTGTCATTGTATCTTGAAAAATAACCCTTTAATCCAGAGTGCTTTTATTATAAATACTAATACTTATGGCCTGTATGTCATTGGATGGAAAACCAAGCAGGCGGGTTAAAACTGTGCTCCAGAACGGCTTTGAGGATAAGGCTACCTTGGCTACTCAAGGACTGAGTCGAGCTTGAAAGTACACAAGTAATAGTGGGAATTGAAGAGATAAGGGGGAGGGGCAGAAAAGGCATAAGTGAGTGCAAGACATGGTCAGACGTGGTATAGGAAAGATACAGGTCGGGTAGTTTGGGCAGAGATTTTCTTTGTATTCTCTTTGGTTTTCTATTATACAATTTACTCAGAGCAGTGATTTATATCACCAGTTAAAATGTTCTGTTTTGTTTGTCTTTATCCAAAAGTAGAAGAGTTTAACATACATTAAACATATGTATGTATAGGGCAAGAGAGGAAGGGTTTTTTTTGGGGGGTGAGATTCATAAGAAATGGAAGAAATGATAGATGAGAGGAGAGGGACAAAAGAGTATGGAGGAGAAAAAGGAGAGCAAGAGACTAGGAAGAAAACAAGGAGAAGGAAGAAGTGGGGAGGGGCAGGAAGGACACAAGTAGAAGCAAAGAAGTGCAGTAACAAAAAAGAACAGGAAAAGAAGGAAAAAGTTGCCCTTCCCTTCCTAAGATGGGCTTGTAACACCCTCCATGATTTCCTGCTGCTCCTTCCCAGGCTCCCACCTTTATCTCTCCAGTCAGTCCTGGTTCTTATCCATAGAAAATAAAATCCAAATTTCACTGGCCGACTTAGTCCTCAGATCCTCTTACCTTTCTCCTTAGATATTAAATGAATTTCTGATCTATTTCCTTTCCTTTGATCTTCCAAATCAGGCTAAAAACTTAGAATCAACTCTTGGGTACTTTTTAATAGAAGTCAGGATTATATCAGAGACTGCTTAGAAACTAGAATGACAATGTAGAAAAAAGAAATTTCCTTAGGACTCCAGAAATGTCATTCAACAAGTAGTAATTGAGTAGTTAATATATGCCTAGAACTGTGGCTGGTTGCAAAAGGAGTGGGTGCAGGCCTCTGTTTATGAATGGATTATTTCCCAAGAATTCATTTGTGAAAGTCGATTACTTGTAACTTGAAATGTGTTTTCTCACAGAAATAATTTTATAAATGGTGGTGAGACTTCCCCATAGTTAATCCATAATGTATCCAAGATATATTTGAAATAAAGAATAAGAAGGAATAGTGTTACCATACCAAAAACCCATCAGAGAGAAATTATAATGTAATTTAATTAAAAATGTGTTTCCAAAGTATATTACATTCTAGTGTTAAAGTAGAGGTAGCCTAGTTTTTTAATGACAAAGAAGAAGCATGGTGCCCCATTCCCATGGCACAAACTGCTAATTGGTCATGGTCCCAAGCACTCAGCCTCAAATTCCTTCTCAAGGCTGTTTTCTGCTGCCAAGGTCATCAGTCATACATGGCACAGAAGACTTAGATGATTTACTATCCTGCTGATAGAGACATCATTTTCTTTCAACACAGTAAAGCAAAGAAACATATTGTGGTCACTTGGGGCAGAAGGCAAGGTGGTGGAGGGGATAGGGCACACTCTTGTAGGTGGTAAAAAATGGAAACTTTGGGACATTGTTTGGCAGGACTAGGACAAAACAAACAGTTATGGTTGTGAAATAGCTTCTAGGCCTGGGTTTAGCCACAGTGAGAGAGTTTAGTAGTATGAAGGAGGTGGAAACAGAGCTTCCTAGTTAATTATGAACTAGCTGCCCTCCGAACCTATAAATGGGAGCCATAGAACCCATGCCAAAACCCTCATCACTTCAATACCTCCCTGGACTGTATATAATGAGATAGATTTTCCACTTCAATGATGTACTGAAGAATCTTGGTTGCTTGATTCTAAGGAAGTTATCATTAACCTCCACTCAAGTTCATCATTTCAGACAAATCGAGGGGCTCTTCAGGATGCCTGATTAGTAACACTATGATTCAATTAAAATATACAGTCAGAAATATGACCTGGGCTTGAAATATTTGATAAAGTACAAAATTTGGTTCCTGCTCCTCTTCTGTAAAATGATTAGCACAGAATGGGCCCAAGAAGGACATCTACAGCAATGCTAAGCTTATCCTGGATAATAACTGCAAATTTTTAAAAGGAAATATGATTATCTTTAGAAATGATGAACTTATTCATAGGCCACATTTTGGAAGCCTTAACTGGCATGTACCCATTTCATTGGCACATATAAATATTCCTTAAATTGAGGGTGTGTGAGGTCTTATATGTCTTATATTTTGCCACAGCTTAACTTTAAGCTCCATTTTCTATACAAAAACCAGTAGAAATCTTAATATTTGAAATATGGAAGAAATATAATTTCTTTGACATTCTTTTTCACTTGCCAAAAGGCACAAGTAAGTTGTTTGCATTCATTAAGTACTTGCTATGAATATCCAAATATAAGTTTGACTCATGTTTTTGGAATATAATGTAGTTCACATCGGGAGAGCTGTGAGTTTTCAAGTTGTCCTCCAGATAGGTTCACTAGAAAGTACAAAAATGCTTACATTTCAGAGGAAAGAAGGAGAAATAAAGCACAAAACATCTTTAAATACTCTTTCAGAAATCCTGCCATTTACAACATACCTTCCAAGTCTCTCCACCTTTTTCTCTTACTTTTTAATATTTTTAGAATAATTTGGATTTTATGGAATATTGTACATTCACTGTAGAAAATTTTTTAAATAGAAGGGAAATAAACTAAAATTTTCTGACACCACCACCTATAGATGACTGCTGTTACTATTTTGCTGTACATCCTTTTAGTCCTTTTTCTATATTTACATATATTTGCTTTATACTCATTTGCCACATGATGGGTTCATATTGTATATGCTGTGTTTTCAGAGGGTTTTCTCATCTAAAGTGTAAAATTAAATCTTTTTCTGCATCATCATTCTAAAGGCCATTGCAGAATTCCATGTGATGAAAGCACTGTGATTTTGGTAATCTTTTACTATTGTCCATTTGGATTTTTTCAACTTCTTTTTTTACTATTTTATAAAACTTTGTGGAGAATATTCTTACTGCTTAATCTCTGGTCATCTGTGATTACTTCCTAAGGATACATTCCTAAAAGTCTTGCCGAAACAAGTAGTCATATATTTTTAAGACTTCTATATTACAGAGAGGTTGTACCAGTTTATACTCCAATCAGCAGAATGCAGAAATGCTTTGTGTACTTTCAAATGGAATAAAAGCCTCTGCTAGGAGAGCCCAGCATTATAGCAATATTATTGGAGACTCTGTCACAGAGAGATTATGCATTACCTTGTTGATACTTGACAGTTCATTACATCCACCTTTGTAGCATTAGCCTCCATTTAATTATTTCAGGTTAAATAAATGTTTATATACCAAGAAATTCTTAAGAGAAGTTTGAAACAAATCATTTTCTGGTATTTTTTCCACTGATAACATGAACTACTACTCTTAAATGTTTGTAACTCTCAGTGCTTTTAAGAGGTTGTTCCCAAGAATTTATTGTACTCAACTGATGAACAAGGTTTTGACTTTGCCAAACTCATTTCTAATCATTTTATCTTTTTAAATCATCTCCCTCTTCTCAGTTCAATCTATACTAAGATTGTATTTTTATTTGAAGTTTGTATGCCTACAAATTTCCAAATGTTTATTTCATTTTATAGTACTTGCTACTATAATAATACATGTTAAACATACATGAATATGCAAAAACTCAAAGCCATTTGGATTTGAATTGCAAAGACTCTTTCAGGTCATGAGCCAGGCATAATACTAGAAAAAGAAATTGCTAAAACAAATCCCTTCTGAGCCAAACCAATCTATGTCTCATCATTTCATTAAAGCTACATAACTTCAGATAACACCTAACTTAATGCATTGGTATCTCTGGAAACATAGCCTGAGGGACTTTTACTTTTTAAAAAAATTCAATGCCATAATAGCCAATAGAAAACCATGGGAATTATCTGAAGTGAAATAAAAAACATATGCCTGAAAAGTGGTGAATCAGACAATCTGATGGGGTGGGTGGTGGAAAGGGGGGCACTTTATCCCTATTAGGAATTTTGAACACCAAAGTCCCTAGTAATTGAGTCTACATCTCACATAGACCCTCATGCAGCTTGAGAAAAATCACCTCACACCGTTTTTCCATTAGCTAATGCAAAATATCCATTCATCCAAAGAGTCTCTGCTCCATGAACTTGGTTGGAACCCAGACTTATTTCCATAAGATATCCCTATTTTATAATCACAGTGCATACTTTCAAATATGTCTTCTCATGTTCAGATTGCCTTAGAGTCAATTAAAGGAGTAAAGAGATTTAGAAAAAGGTGACTAAGGGAGAAATGTATTTGAAAGGATATTTTAGACAGTATATCTATCACTTGGCTTCAAAAAAGGACAGCTGCACATTTCAATGAATAATTTTCTTAAATGTCTCTCTTCAATGGATTATATTAGAAAGAGAAGGCAGGCTATTCTTTTGAGATTTAATATTATAAAAGTCAACAAAAAGTTATTTGAATCATGATTAGCATACTTTAGCTGAACAAAGGCCATGCTTGGTAGGGGCAGAGCAGAGGAGAGGGAAGCTTGCTTTTCTTTCTTATCTTTTTCCTCTGACCCTTGAGTGGATCTTCTGCTATGGCTTGTCTTGTCTTTCCCAGGCAGTGTTATAGCTGAGAGCTTAAACACCTGTTCTCAAGGAGCTTAAACACCTGTTCTCAAATCTCAAAGTGGAACGTGTGTCTACAACTCATTTCATGTTGTATTAGAGATGCAAGTAGTTTAATGTGGTATATTTCTCCTCCTGGCACTTGAAATTCAATAGGGAACAGTGTGAAGTGATTTAAAGGAACAAGGGAATTCCAAGGGTGGCACATTAGGTTTTAGAGACCACAGGGAGAGGGCAGGGATGAGGGTGACATATTTTTAGCCTGCACACCCTTTCTATTGCCTCTTAAATGTGGCATGATGATAACACCACTCATTCCAGAGTAAGGTAAGGACTCCAAAGGGTAATCTGCAGGTTGGGCAATAGGAGGCGAGAGATGAGTCTTTATGGACATTTGCAGCAGCGGGTAGTTGTTTCCAAACCACCTTACAAGGAGAATCTCATTTTAGTATTAGAAAAACAGTCCTACAAAGAAAGGTTTTAAAGGATTAAGAAAAAATAGTTCAATTCTTTTCACCTGTTTAGGCAGAGAAATACCACAGAAAGGACAAGATGTGACAAAACCTTCCAAGAGACATGGAATTAAAAGTTGGAGGACATGAACCACCTTTATATGAAATAAAACAATGGAGTCAGTGTTAGGAATTTGTTCATTTGGCAGTCCAGAGTTTCCTGGACAGCTTTCTAAGTCTGTATGAAAGTCCTGATTCATCACATTTTATCTGATTTTAGCTCTATTTAATTTCTACTGTATCATATACAGACCTAGTTTTCATCCTGGTCTTGTACTCTACTGTCACCAAAAATAGATTTTTACTTATATTATCCAGTAGACTAGCAAATTTCTCAAATATAATGCAAGGGATTATGAAGTCAGAGAACCAAAACAGCCTTTTGTGACCAAAAGAATTAACAATTATACTTGTTGCTTCTTGTCCTAAAGCAAGATTATATAACAGACAGTGTTACATTAGATAGAATATGAAGAATAAAAAGTGATCAAACGTCCTTCCATGGCTATTCATCTGCATTAGATTCTTTTGGGTTCTAGTAACATTAAGTCCTTCAAGTAAAGTTTCTAGAAATAAAGAAGATAATAAACATGAATTCACTCCATGTGAATTGAGGGACATTGGCTAAACTGGGCTTCTTAAGAAATGGAGAAAGTGCTACATAGTTGTGCTTCAAGGAGACTAGAAGGTAGTTTGCTATTTAGTTGCCCACAGTTCACTGCAGCTCTAGCTTCCTTGTTACTCTTTACTTCTTCAGTATCAGAATCACTTTTAGCAACATGAGTCAGCTACACATGTTGTCTCTACTTTTTTTTGTGCATCTTTTTTATTCTGCTACCTCAGTCACTTAACTTGATTATCTGTCTCTCCAGCTCAAGCTCTGGAGAGAGGGAGTTACCCTATAGTCCCCAATAGTTAGCCTACAGATTGGCTACCTTTGGGTCAGATGATCATCACTGCCCTGGTATCTCTGATGACAACTGCATATGTCCATTAGAATGGGCTCTGGACACAGGAGTCATTCTGCAGTTTTGTCTGCCCAATGTATACATGAGGTCAATTACCAAAGCAAAATATATCTCTCAAAAACATGATAGGATTTTCCACCATATTTCTTTAAAATAACCGTTTTGCATAATAAGTGTATTCAGTAAGATATAATGCTTAGTTTGGTAGGTTGTTTACCCACACATTTGCTTCAAAAATGGACAAAAACCATCTTATATTTTATGAAATTTATGATTTATAAGTTATTTTTCACTTATTTTTTCACATTAGTGGCTTCACCAAAACCTATGAGGTAAGCAGAGAAGATATGTTACACCGACCTAGCACCTTAGCGTAAGGTTGGCCCATAATAAGCTTTGGTTAAAGTAGACAAAGCTGGGCTATACTTTTCTCAGCCAGGGCACAGTGGAGCCAAACTGAAACCCTGGTCTTTCAATTACTAGTAAAGTGTTCTGATAAGGGTTCCTTCCACAATACCTAGCTGCTCAGTGGGAATCAACTGGTGAGGATCCCTTAATAGTAAAAGGAGAAACCTAGACAATGTATGCTGGTAATGAATGTGTGCATTGAGCCTACTGCTCTCTCTTCTGAACATTTTTACCCTGGATGCCTTCAAGGCATGAAGGTTAGAAAACTCTCGGAGAGTGGAAACTTCCCCAAATCTCAATTGCTCTGCCAAGCTGATGATTCCAGCATAGCCAGTTAGTGTCAAAAGCCTGTTAATGGCAATTTACAAGACATGGTGTCATACTAAAAAGAAAGCGATCTAATGAGTGATATAGGTACAAGCTGTATCCCTTTTTTCATCGCTTTTAAATATAGTATAAAATGGGGGGTTGAAGAGAAAGTTCATATTACTGCCTAGATTGTAGTCCTATGACAAGGGAATATTATTACCACAGGGAGACATACTCCACATGAACAATTTACTATAAAATGCTAAAATTAACAAGTCAAGTTAATTTCATTCTCCCTTTGCCCCCGATGAATTAGTGTAAATTACATATCCTACTAAGTGGTCCACAAAATTCATGGGCAATAAGAACTCTGGGATTTCTTCAGTTTGCTTGCAAATAAACACACACACACACTCACACACATAGACCCAGCACCTTTAAAAATCAAACTAATAAGTGCACTAATTAGTCTCTCTCTCCAAGGGTTCCTTTAGATGACTTCAAAAACAATAATAATTAGCAGTTATGATGGAATATAGAGAGCAAAGACATGGGTGCTAGATCTAAGACAGAAAGCTTTAAAATATGTGAAGTCTTAGATTATAAAATTTCCAAAATAGAGAGATACTAAATTACCCTATCTTGTATATGGTTTTTTAACATTATATAACAAACTCCTTGCTTTGTGCTCAGTGCTTTCAAGACTTTTTGTCACTACAGACTCTTTTTATTATCTTTTTCCACTACATGGAACCCATGCTTTGAAATATTATTGACTTCCAAACTATGTTTTCTAAGTAATGACTAATTTGTTGCCCATTTTTGTTAATCAAAGGCATAGGCAACTATTAATCAGCACTTCTCATCAGCGTAGGTTGAGTATTACTATGCTGAGTTTTAATATAAACCCAGCCTAAAGCAAAGCCACAGGATATTTAATTAGCAATGGGATATATAATTGAGAATAAATATATAACTATGATAGGCTTTTGGAAGTATTGAGTGGACTATAATCGTCTTTGATGTTACCTATGAGTTCTAGAAACCCAGACTGTATATCCCAGTTACTCTCACTTGAAACAAGCAAACAAAATAAAACAGGCAAGGATGAGAAATAGCCTTACACTTGATAAAGGTTTTGGTGACTCTATAAAACCATGGATTTTTTTAATCTTTTAACTTTTTATTCATTTATTGAGCATATACTTTGTTCCAGACACTCTACATGATGCCATAGTAACAAAGATAGATTGAGGAGTGAAGAAGTTTCTTGTTTGTTTGTCTGTTGTTGTTTTTTAATTAGTAGTTATATTGAAATAATGAAAATGCACTAGCAATTGAAGTGATGAATGCACAGCTATGTGATTATGCCAAATACCATTGATTGTATACTTTGGGTGAGTTGTATGATTTATTAATATGTATCAATGAAATAGATTTGGAAAAAAAAATAAAAGGCAATGTGTCATTTTCAAAGGAGCTAACAAACCAATGAGAGTGACAGGCAAGTAAACGAGTATAGCACAATGTGAGGAAGGCATTGCCACAGGACGAGTCAGAAGCATGGTAGACTACAGGTCCCCAGTGAGTTCCTGACCTAGCCCTTGATGTCAGCAGTGAATCTGTCTATGATTCCTCTGGAGATTATCGTAGCTACAGATTCATTAGTGTATTAGATAACAGTTTCAAGGCTCTTAACACCCTGCTTATTTAATTTACCTTGTTCTGTGGAAGTCCAGCTGGTGTTATAAAGTATTCCTTGATCATTTAATCACTGTTAGCTTGCTCTGAGGGTGGTGTTTCCAATTGCTGCCACTTTCATACTTTGTGTTTTGTCTAAATTGAACCCTGTGAAGGGAAGTTGAATTCTAAAACATTAGTTGATGACCATTGTGGAATTCTGTTTTCTGGTAATTTACTTCAGATTTTAGATCAACATGGGATTCGGTTCAGAGAAGAGTATAGGGTAGAACCTTTATGGTAACAGTATACATCTGTTATCCTGTGCCCATTTTAAAACTGGATTTGTGGCTGTGTTTCATTTTGAAGATGAATGTGTGATTTTAGAAATGAAATATATTTTGCATATTTGATTATTTCTAATGTGTCCTACCTTCTAATGAGATTTAGCAGGAATTGCTTTTTTTTATTAGAGAAGTTGTGAATTTACAAAACAGTCATGCATACCATACAGGATTCTCATACATCACCCCACCACCAAGACCTTACATTGTTGTGACACGTTTGTTACAAATGATGAAAGAACATCATCATAATATTGCTGCCATCTATAGTCCATAGGTCATATTTGGTGAGAATAGGGGTTGAGAAGGGGGACCTGATGCTGAATGTATGTAGAATGTTTAATAATAAGGTTGATTACAAATGTGTGGAAATGGATAGAGTTGGTGGTGGCACATTATAACGAGTGTAACTAACACTGCTGATTTATAAATGTGATTGTGGCTGAAAGAGCAGTCTGGGGAGGTTAATGTCAATTGAAAGAAAGCTAGAGGATAATCTAGGGACTATATAACATAGTGATTTTTGTGGTGGATGAGGATTGTGGTTAATAGTACAAATACAAGACTGTTCCTCTATTACAAGATGCTAAGAACAGGACCTCTGTTACACCTCTATTACAAGGTGCTAAGAATACATGGGAGATATGCAACTAATGTAACTTACAAACTATAGTTAACAGTAACATTGTAATATTTTTGCAGCAATGGCAAAGAAGGTACTCTATCAATGCTAACAGTCAACAATGGAGGGTATAAGGTTTTTTTTCCACCTTTGGAGTAATGAAAACATTCTAAAATGGAGTGAGGTGGTAACAGCACAACTCCATGATGAAACTGGGAGTCACAGATTATATACTTTGGATAGATGGTACAAGGCAGGAGACTGTATAACACAGTGAACCCTGTGGTAGATGATGGACTGTGGCTAACAATACAAATGTGAGAACTTTCTTTCAGGAACTACAACAAATATACATGGTGTTAATAATAGGAATTACTTTTAGTCCTTCTAAATAAAGAAGTTAAGACTATCTAGAATGCTAACATGAACAAGTGAAATGTTAAGGGAATGAAATAATTCTTTAGTGAAATTTTGAGGGAATGAAGCAATCTAAATATAATAAAAAACTGTTTTGTGTGACTTTTTATAACATAATTACCAGTTTAAGGGCTACATAAACATATTCTGGGGTGCCTAGATATAGTGCAGAATTATTTAAGAGATGTTACACCTGCCATTCCTTATCAGAAAGAAATAATGCTAAAAATATAATCACTTCTCTGTTTATCAAAGTATATTTTTACAAGGATATAACTTCACTGATTTTGACATCTGTAAAGCATGCCTGGTTTTCAGATGATACTTTCCAATTATAATGAAATGGAAATTGAGGCATTAGAGGTAAAAGACTATCTCATCACTTCCAATATTCCTCCCATATATATGTGGGACTCTATTAAATTGATTAAGTACTTTGTAGTACTCTTCAGTAATTTCTTTCTCCAATGGAAAAAAAAATAGAATTCTTTTGCCTACAAGTAACAGAGGAGCCTCTTCATTCAAACCTGCTTATTCAACAACAAAATTTATTATCCAGAACATAGGGTGGGCTTCAGGGTTGGTAAAATCTGTAGGTCATGGACCCAGGTTCTTTCTCTCTGCTCTGCCTCTCTCAGAGTTGGAAACCTCCTAAATTTGGTCATTCTGTGCTAACAAGATGAATGCCATTAGCCTTTGAGGCCACATGCTCCCCCTTCCAGGAAAAAAGTAGAAAGAGCTTATCTTTCTACTTATCTAAAGCCAGTTTAGAAGGTGTCCATCCCTAGATCAGTAAGAGTCACCAGAGGAATGCCAATATGCTAATTATATTATAAGTTTATACCATTGAAGCTGATGTATCTTACCCAGGATCATGTTGAAAAAAGGTGAATACATAAATAAAATTGAGGTCCATTTAATGAGAAAGAAGCTTGGGTGAAGGAAGGTATTAGGAGTAGTAGGAAATTTACAGAATGTTTCCTAACAAAGAATAGATACTGCAAATACCTCCATTCCCATATGTTTATGAAACTGGATCTGATGCGTGAATTGTTTGGCAGTAAGATGGTAGTTGTTGGACGAACAGCCCAGACTTCGCTTCCCCTGAAGAAAAGATGATAGTGCCATTTTTAGTGAAAGCGTGATAGTTTGCCATTGATTTTCAGTAAAGCTGGTTTCTCCTATTATGAACTTCTTGTTTACCCATATCTTTAGGTCTACCATGGAAACATTTGGTAAGGTTAACAATTGCCACATAGTCACATAAACTGTACTCCTTGAACTAGATACCTGGTCTCTCCAGAGATTCTCAGTGGTGTGCCAGAAAATACAAGAATCTACTGGCCAAAGTTGGCCTATCTTACAGGATTATCAATGTTAAAAAAGTTTTGGGAGGAAACAAATAATTTACGAGTGTCATTCTAAATCTTAAATGTTAACAAACATATAATATTAGAATGAAAAATTTACAAAAAGAAATTTCACACCAAGGACCACTTCAGGCCACATACCAGTCTCACTTTCAGTCCTACCTCCCATGCAACTGCCTCTGCCCCCAAACTGGTGTGGTCACAGTCTTTTCTGTTTAGGATACTTTGGTGGAAAAGCGCATATTTAAGATGTGCAAAAAATTAAATGTGTAATCTTCCAAAATAAAACATAAAATTTTTTCAAAGAGTTTGCACATTTCTTCCTATACCTTGAGGCAAACTATTAATAATCACAACCTCCAGGAAAATGCCTCAGAACTTGACTTTCCCCTTTTTTTTTATTAAGAATGAATCCTGCATAGAAACATAAAGCAAGCCCAGGAGCAATCCCACATGATGGTGTTTATTTACTGAAGAAATGGCATCTTTTAGATTTTTCAGCCAGATCGTCTCTCCTAGAAGGTGATATACTCCTTTTGACCCGTAAGTTCTTACTTGTAGTGTGGCCCCAGGGAAGTCCAGTGAGAATGATATTTTGGTCTCATTTCTTGTTATAATTTGGATCAACTGCACTTACCTCCCATGTTGCAGCTTCCTCTGACAAATCCCATCAGTGTGAAGAGCTGTGTGAAGTGTACTGCACCCATCGTTCAGTGTGACTGGTCTGTCACAACATTTGAATTTCCTTGATTTGTGTAGGGGCTTCTAAGCTCTTTATTGAATTTTTTTTCCTATGTGGTACAGTTGAGGATAGCAAAAATATACTCACTGGCAGCAGGTGAAATCCAGAGCTAGAAGGGAGTAAAATAGCTCACTTAGCAACATTATACTGACCTGATGGTGAGGTGATATTAATTTATCACTTACCATGAGCTAGGCCTGGTGCCCAGTACTTCACAGGGATTATCTCAGTCTTCCAACATGTCTGAAGTAAGTGCTGTATTATCTCCCCTCTATCAATGAGGAATCTCAGGCTTAGTGGGGTAAAATAACCTGCCCAAAGTAGCAGAGTTTATAAATGCTAATGGTGGCTTCTCCTGCAAGTCCTAAAAGAGTGTGTGTGTGTGTGTGTGTGTGTGTGTGTGAGAGAGAGAGAGAGAGAGAGAGAGAGAGAGAAAGATTTGTATTTCCCGCCTGCAATGAAATCTTATGAGTGAGTTACATGTTCACTGACATTAATGAGGCGAACATTTAGAACCATCCTGTCCTCATCTCTGACCCACCACCAGGCCCTTTCCTTTCATACACGTCGGGATTTATCAATACAGAAGCAAATTTCTTCAGAAATATTAATAAACTAATATTTGAAGCACAGGATATTTGTTATGAAAAAAATTCTGTTTTCTAAATTCCTAAAGAAGAAATTTTAGTATTTTATATGGAGAAAATATAAAATTTCTATTTTGACTTGATAACCTTTGCATTTTTTAAGCTATCTAAATTGGCCAGATAATCTTGGAGATTTATAATGCACAGCTCCTTATTTTCTATTCGAATGGCAAGATGCAGACAAGTAATTATAATTTTCAGCAAAATAAATACCATGGAGTAAAGGAGAAAAAGAGAGTAAACCTTGCCGGTCATATAGTAATAGCCATCAGTCCTTTTTGAGCACTTTGGTACCAGCCCCTGTGCTGAGTTCCTTATTTGATTTAATCCTGTGAGAAATTCTTATCCATATTGTAGAGATGAGAAAGCAGAAGCTCAGAATAATGGGCCGGCTTGCCTAAGGTTACACAAGTGTTTGGAACTAGAGCTATGATGTGAAGCCAGCCAGCCGGACTCCAGGGCACATGGCTTCAAGCCAGTTCTCCATAGGCTGTCCTCAGGATGGATTTGGCTTCATTCCAAGGCCATTAGAAGGCATAAATGTTCCATTACTCGGGTAGATGAGGATGGAAATACTAAGCACAGATATTAGGCAAATATTAGTAGGGGGTGGCTTCTTCCTCTGATAACTTGAATGAGATGTTAAATACCTCCTATTGTATTCCAGGTTTCTTAACAATGAACTGAGATTGGAAATTATAATGATTAGAGAATACAGTACACGATCATGGGACATTCTAAGTTGGAAGAGTCAACTTATCATCTTATTTCCAAGTGTATAGCTGTCCCAATTTACCCCCATCTTATGCAGGTTTTACCACTCACACACTGCTTTCAGATAGCTATTGGTCACTGTTTTGATCAAAGCTGTTTCGTGTCCAGTTTTTATAGTATGAAAACCTAAAGGAGCTAGGCTTATGTTGCATAAGGGAAGGACTACTATATCATCTGTTTCAAAATGGACTAAAACTCTTTGCAGGAGAGAGGGCTGTTTTGTCTGCTTTGATCAGAGATATTAGAAAACAGACCAGAAGTCTTTACTGGGTAGGCAAAGATGGTAAAAGTTTTGTTAACAATTATTAAAAAGTTTAAAGGACCTGTCCTCCAAGCATGGTTAGCAATGGCAGTGTTTCTGGGCACAGATAGGGCTTATCAGTCTCTGGAGTCAGACACATGAATTTGAGGTCTGACTCCTCCTCTTATTAGCCATAAGACTTCTGACAAATTTTCACATGACTAATCCTCAACTTTTCATCTATAACTGGGTCCCATATTCCCTGGGGTTGCTTAATCATGAAATCAAATATACATAAAGTGCCTGGCAAATAGTAAGTCTTCAGTAAATAATAGCTTTCATTATTACTATTATATTACCATTTATGTATATTTTTAAATTTTATTGAAGTATATCATTCATACATGAACATACATGAAAAATAAGTATATATAAAAGTTGTGAACTTACAAAACAAGCATGTATTACCTCTTACAGAGGTCCCATACATCAACCCACCACCAACACCTTGCATTGTTGTGAAACATTTGTTACAAATTATGAAAGAATATCATCAAAATATTACTACTAGCTATAGTCCATATCTTGCATTTGGTGTATTTTCCCCAAACACACCCTGTTATTATTTTTTAAATATATTTTTATTACAGAAGTTGTGAACTTACAAAACAATCATGCACATGTGTAGGATTCCCACACAACACTCCTTCACCAACACACTACACCATAGTGGAACATTTGTTGCAGATCATGAGACAATATCATTAGACTAACACTATCAACCATGGTCTATAGTGTACACTTGGCGTACTTTTTCCATAGCCCCTCCCCCCCCATCATCAACACAGTACATCTTTGGCATTGATGGAAGAACATTACAGTATTGCTGTTAACCACAATCCATAGGTCACATCAATTGTATTTTTCCCATGCTTCTCTGCATTCCCCATTTATATTTTAAGGGTATGTAATGCAAAATTCAAGAAAACCTCGATCTTTTAGCTTTGTTTGTATTCTGTAAAGATATCCTGGAAATGTAAAGGAAAACATACTGTTTCTGAATTTCTTTGAACATTCCAAAAGGATCATTTATCTGACTTGGCAGAAGAGAAAGTAGAGTTATATATATGGTGACTTGTCCAAGATTCTTCTGATAAATTCTTAATAGAAATATCCTTTGTATTCTGTAGTTCTTTCTCCACCACACTATGCTTCTTTTCCTGGATACCAAAATTAAATCAATGTTGAAACATTAATCAGAGAAAAGCACTTGTTGTTGCTTTTTCTGTTTTTGAAAAGAAAGCCAATCGGTTCAGTGAAGATACAACCAGCCTGACAGCGTAGCCTGTTGACTGGCCCTTCCTTCAGAAATTCTCAACCCCCACCCCCAGAAAAATTATCTTGTGGAAGTTGGAAAAATAAACTTGGGCCCTCAATTTTTTAAAGGCTATCCAATTAGTAATAACATGAAGAAAAAGTTGCTTAGGATTTGTAACGTGGGTGGCCAATGTTGGATGGGTGTAGCCCTTGCGAACATTCCTGAGGATTGTAGTAGATGGCGGTACAGATGTCACCGTCGTGAGTGTGTTGTGAAGGGATTTTCTTGAAACCCGTGTTTTCACAGTGAGAGAATTTCAGATTCTTTCCTGCAAGGAAAAGAGTAGGAAAAACCCAAGCTACAGCACTGCTAATGTTAGCGCATCTTTATATAGACAGATACTGCTAAACCTGCACATTTTTTATTCCTGTATTCGCTATGACAATAACATTCTTTCCTCCCATGATAGTGTTTGGCTTATTAGGCAGAAGCTGCACACTGCACACCTCCAGAGTTTTATTTTAAAGCTCTGCTACCGAGTTGGTGGTAAAGATCATTGTGAAGGAGAAGAGAGGATTCTAGTAAGAAAATGTAGGTGAATCATAATGGTTAGTGAAAATACTGCTGGAGTGATCATGGTTCTGTTGTTCCTTCCCCCTCCTGCTCTTCCCCGCCCCCTTACTTCTTCTTCTCCTCTTCTTCTGTAAGGGGGGCCGGGGTGCTTTGTAATGCCACTGTTCTGGGTTAAACAATTGTATGTGCTGTCCGTGCTCAGAGGGAAATCTATGAAGCCCAAGATATAAAAGCAGCTTTACATTTGGCATTCAAAGGCTTGTGCATGCCATAATCATCTGTCCATGAAAGACTGTTTTCAAGCAGAGTAAATCATTCTTTAGAGCTACTAGCCCTAAACTCCTCTTGGTTTTCTGAGTAAAAGAGGCTACAATTTCATGTCTCTGCCCTTCCACCTAGAATGCCTTCTCCATTCCCTCATCTCTGCCTCTTCTGCCTGGTGAAATACTATTTCTACTTTAACACCCAACTCAGGTGTCATCTGCGGTCTCTTCTCTTGACATTTCCCACTCCACCCTTCCTCTGGTCAACTTCCATATCTCGCATATATGTCTCTAATTGCACTTTTCACTATAAAATATAGATACAGATTTAGATGTCTTTCTCCCCTAGTCAGCTATTCTAAGAGAAAATTTCTGGGATTCCCATTATTCTATTGTACCCTGTGCATACCCATGTCACTGCACTATTGCTTTATAATTGGAAATTTCTGTGGTTGCATCTATCTCCCCCATTAGCAGAAGCCCTCATTCTTATTCACCATTGTGCCCATAGCACCTAGTGTGTGGTACACACTCTATAAATGGTTGTTAAGGGAAGTGTCCATTTTAGTTGTCTCTGTGCCTTAGCATGTAGCACAGTGCCTAGAAATGGCAGGCACTAGATAAGTATTTGCTGAATGAATTAGCCTGCTCTGTATTAGAATGGCACTTAGCAAAGCAGTATAATGAATACAAACACACACGCGCGCGCGCGCGGCAGATATTGAGGAAAGTGGAGAATGAGAGAGAGATCTTCAAGCCATGGCAGGGAGACAAGCAAATTTTTAGGTTATAGTGGTCTTTTTCTGGAGACTGTTGGAGGGATCTATGCCCTTTGGGTTAAAGTGAATTCTATTACAAAAGTCCATGATGCAAGAAGCATTATTGATTGATTTAACCTTGCTCAAATTTGCAGTGAGGGGAAGCAGCTTCTGTTTCAGCTGTCTCATCTTCTTTTGGAAGTACTCACTGTTGATGATAACTCAAACACATAAAGACAGAGCAGCAACTGGAGTGACAGCACACTGTTTTCTGAAGCCTTTTGGCAAAGTCTCTCCACTTGTCAGCTCTGTGTCAATGATGGACATTCAGCTGAGGGACCTCTTATTGATTTTCATCTGTAAAATCCTTTATGGCTGTATTTATGGATAAACCTCTTTTCTACCTTTCAGAAACTTGCTATTGACAAGAGCTTAAAAGTCTTATATAGGTCATGCTTTATATTGGGAATAGATGTTAGTGGTTATATCCCATGGTCATTAGGGGTTTGTTCCCCTCTCATATTTATCCATCATGACTTTAATGAGGAAAATATTTCCCACATATTTTCTCCTCTGACATACAGGAGCTATAAGAGTGACATTTCTAGGTCCACCATTCTATTTGAAAATAAATTACTTAAATGACTACAAAAGGAAAAATACTTTTAAAACTCTTGAAATATGCTTTAATATTTGGAAAAACAATGTAATCTATGCTATTGCAAGGCACTTTGCTTAATACTATATGGTTTTCAACATAATATAGTGTTTCATAAATATATTTTATATATTAAGGATGCCTATTAGATTTTATTTTTAAAAATCTTATGCTGCTTTATTAATTATTCTTTGCTTTGTAAAAAAAGAAAAACTCTGTGGCTTCAAACAATAATAATAATGTATTATTTCTCACAGTTTCTTTGGATCAGGAATTTATGAAGGGCTCAACTGGGAGCCCATGAGATTGCAGCAAGGTGTTGGCTGGGGCAGTGGTTATCTGAAGGCTTAACTGGGGCTACAGGATCCATTTCCAAGGTAGTTCACTCATGTGGCAAATTGGTGCTGGCTCTTGGCTAGGGTTCTCAGTTTTCCTCTATGGGGGTCTCGCTCCAGAAAAAGAACAAGGGACCAAGGCAATGCCTTTTATGTTTTTTATGTTCTGGTCTCAGAAGTCTCACACTGTCACTTCTGCCATATTCCACTGATTGAGGCATTTACAAGAGTCCTCTCGGGTAGAGGGCAGGTAGGAGATAGGAGTGGTCATCGATCCCATCTCTCTAAAGGGGTGTCACTGCCACGGGTAAGAAGAGCAGCTGGGCTGGGATATACATTGGCACAGCAGTCTTTGGGAAGTACAATCTGCCACAACTGCCGAAGTAGATATTAAAAACCTTCTCTCTGGGCATTAAGTAAACACAAGATATGATCCCTGCTCTCAGAGAGCTTACCATCTGAGAGAACTAGAAAATAAAAGGTGTGTGTCCTCAAAATTCATGTCCTCTGGAACCTGTGAATGTGACCTTATTTGGAAAAAGAGACTTTACAGATTTAATCCAGTTAAGATGAGGTCATGCTGGATTAGAGTGGTCCCTAAATCCAATATGATGGTGTCCTTTCAGGAAGAGAGAAACTTGGATACACAGACACAGACACACACTCATGGAAGACAGCCATATGGAGATGGGGAGAAATTGTAGTGTTGTAGCTGAAAGCCAAGGAACACCAAGGATCTTGGCCACCAGTGGGAAGGCAAGGAAGGATTCTTCCCTGGAAACTTTGAAGGGATCATTGCCCTGCCGACACATCTATTTCAGACTTCTAGCCTCCAGAATTGTGAGAGCAGGGATTCTTAACTTTTTTTGTCCCACAGACCCCTTTGCCAGTCAGGTGAAAACCACAGACCCCTTTCTAAGTCCACACTATACTGTATATTATTTAATAAATATATCACATCTGCAACAACACGTCCCCACAAGAATAAGGTTTTTGTGAATCTCAATTCAAGCTCACGGACCCCTTGTTAAGAACCCTGTGTGAGACAATAAAGATATGTTGATTGAAGCCATCCGTCTGTGGTAATTTGTTAGGCAGCCCTAGGAAACTGATATAGGTGTGAAGAGTCATTTTGTATGACTTAACTGGAAGGTTACGTGAACCTAAAATAAGGAATAGCCACTCGGGGGCATTGAAGATTGCGGGACAGGCAGGTTGACGTTCTCTTTGGCCGTTGAAGCCCAGGTCAGCTAGTTTTCAATCCTGTCATATTCTCCTGTTCAACTGTGCTGGTGGGGCTTCCGCCGTGTTATCATAAAGCCGTGATTTATCCTGTTTTTACATATACTGTTTAGGGCCAGCTTTGAGAATCAACTTTGCTGTCATTGTTGTAAAACTTCAATTTTTGTTTTATAAGTAAAGTATTTATTTGAAGACTTTGAAAGTCTACCTGTGTGTAAAGGTGTGACTTCAGTTTTAGAAGTTTAAATTAGATCTGCTGAAGTGTCCGTAAATTTACGTGGATATTGCCTACAATGCCACTTGCCTTTGGAAAGCTGCCAGGGTATTTTATTGATGACATTTGAGAGATTAGGTCTGTGCCTTTTAATTTTTTTTTTTTATTAGAGAAGTTGTGAACTTACAAAACAATCATGCATAATGTGCAGAATTCCCATACATCACTCCTCTACCAACACCTTACATTGTTGTGGAACATTTATTACAGATTATGAAATATCATCAGACTATTACCACTAACTATGGTCCATAGCATATATTTGGTATATTTTTTCCATACACCCCCTATTATTGACACTGTGTATTAGTATTTTACATTTGTTATAGTTCATGAGAGAACACTCTCATATTTGCACTGTTAACCACAGCCCATCTTCCACCACATGGTTCACTGTGTTATACGGTCCCATGGTCTGTACCTTTTAAAAATGACTAACGGATACATTTGGAATTAGAGTTCTAATCATTAAGGTTATAATTATCCCCATTCTTATAAGCCTAGTTTTTTCCCCAAATAAAATCCTTTTAAAGTCCAATTCAGGTCTGCTGAAAATAACATGTAATGTAATTTTTTAACTAAAGATTTAGTTGAAAATATCCTTAGAATTAGAAGGGTTAATGATTATTCCTCTTTAAGCACCTCTATCAATCCTCTCTAAAATGCCCTGCTTCTTCTAAAAGGAAAGCAAGCCAGGGGTCCTGCAGTCCCTTGAACTCTGGGAGGCAATACCAGCCAGTTTGAGCCACTTAGCCCATGATCGGGATATAAATAAAGGAATTATGAATGTTAACTTTATTTTGGTGAATTGGAGATTTTTATAAAAGCAATGTAGGCCAAATTTTATTGAAAACAAAGTGAAAAAAAAAAAAAAAAGAAACTGACAGGCATGAATCTTGACAACAAAATGCCAGAGAAGAAAGGGCGGACTTGGTTTCTGCCGTCCCGGCTGCTTATAGTTTAATTTTAGTGATGGGGCTCTCCTTGCTGTAAATAATCATTTTCACTCATCTAGAACTTGAGGGGAGAGAGGTGAATGGCATAAAATTGAGGCAAGGAAGAAAAATAAAGGGAAATGAATACATCAAAAGACTGGGTAGGATAAGAGCTCTATTTTCCATGTACAAAATAATTTATGGAAATAATTCTTAAATGCAGATGTGTAAGGATGGTGTTGAAGTTGGGGCCAGGATTTCCTGGATATAGGAGAATACCTACCTTTCAATAACCTGCTTCTCCCCACTGATTGACAAGGGAATTTTTATGTCCTTAGAAATTTGCTTAGGTGCTGCAGGGATATCTAATGGAGATACTACAATCCATGACAAAGGGAGGTAGTTTAAAAAAAACTAATGAGAAGACTAAAACTTGCAATGAAGTCTTTTAGAACACTGCTTTTTATAAATTTGGGTTGTGGGAGCACTAGCTACAGAGAGTGTTAAGGAATTCATGAATACACCTGCTGAAACTTGAGATGTAAGAATTTACTGTTACATTATACAGCATCAGGCCTGGGAAACAGAAACCCAATTTTGATTCTGCCTGCTGCCTTTAAGGCCCTGTGTTTATGACCTTACACAAATGACACAGGTATACTTACACACACACACACACACACATACACAGGCTTTCCAATTCTATAAAGTTATAACATATGTCAGCACTCAGTATATGAATAAAATGTTCAGTCCCAGTCATTTTAAATGAAAGCAACTGATAAAAGGAGAACATTGGACTAGAAGCAAAAGGCGTGTTTTCAAGTTCTAGCTCTGCTGCTTGTAAACTCAGTTACCCCAGGCAAATAATTTAAATTCTCTGATTTTCAGTTTACTCACGTTTAAATTGGAGATAGTGATAGTTGCCTTGTCAACATTACAGGTTTGTGAGAGGGTGAAATAAAGTAATGGAGAAGAGATCATTTCTGAGTTGTGAAATTCCCTGCAGAAAATGTAATTAGAATTGTAGCACTTTTGGCTCTATAGGTATCATTGCTCATATTCAGAGATGTATTCACCTGATCCTCTGTCCAGTTTATTTCTTTGGCTTTTAATAGTATGTTGTTGAGCCACCCACATCTCTTGCTCAATCCCAGTATTTTGGAGCCATACACACATTTCAAGATAAACAGTGGAGGTGAGCTTTTTCTCTGGGCAAATCTATCTGCTATGTCATTAACACCATGGTCTAGCAAAATAACCAACCATCTGGTGTGATTTCCCCTTTAACAAACTATTGAAGAGCAGGCTATAGCTCATCAAAAATACTGAGTAAAGAGAGTTAAGGAAAATGTGCCATTGAAGCTATAGGACACCTAAAGGACACACTAACATTCTTTGTACCAATGAAAGAGGAATGTTATTTTAAAATAATAAAATAAATAAGAGCCTGTGAAGTTTTGTTGCAGGAAGTATATAGATGATGTTTTGGTATGTGATGTAAAAGAGGAAAGACTCCTCAACTCCTAGCTTACTCTCTAGTTGCACCACCATGCTCATCTATGAGCCCTTTTCTCACTTATTTAGCCCTTTCTACATGCTATGGGCTGCTATCAGGGCTGTATGTGTGCCATCTCATGAAACCTTGTTCAACACTATGGGCACCACTATTATGCCCATTTGGCGTTAGCAAATGTTGCTTTGTTCTGGCTTAGCTCCTGCCTATGTATGAATTAACTGGCATGTGAAAAAAGTCACTCCTCTTTGCTGTGACCTAAAACTTCTTTGAAAATTAAATGAAAATTTTGGAGACACTAGGGAGTGAGAGGGAGAAGGTGCCACAGTACAGACTGGACACCCGATAATACAGGGATAAAAGGAAAAATGTTTTAAAAAAATTTTTTTTTAATTTTTTTGTTTTTTCCCATTTTTTGAATATCCCAATCCTTTAATTTTATTTTTAGTGTTTTTTTTTTAAGTTTCCATGTATTTTATCTCTTATATTTAGACTTATCATTATTATTTCATTTTCCTATTAATTGTATTGGCTATTATATGGGCTTCATCTTCAAGGAAGGTTTGGATCACAGAAAGGTTACAATGGGGGCAGGAGAGGATCATTGGTGGGGGTTGTCTGGGATGGGGGTTTCATGGGAGAAAGTTCACCTGAATATACATGAAAGATATATAAAATTGTTCAAATGATCAAGGGATGGGGCATGGTCACAGTGGGTGGAGAATCACTCAATAAATGAGAGAATACTGAATTCCCAGCCTGGAGAGCTCTGCCACATTCTCCAAGGGAGCAGCAACAGTCCTCCGAGTGCAAGAGCAGTGTGTGGCAAAAGAGCATGGTCCACTAATGGGTTCTTGTTATTGATGACTACCCTTATGAGTCTTTGCTCTTTTAATAGAAACTTAGCCTTCTGTTATGGGGTGCCTAAGGGTTGCCACCTGAGAGCCTCCTTTTTGCTCAAATGTGGCCTCTCTCTAAGCCAAACTCAGCATATGAATGCATTACCTTCCTCCCAGCATGGGACATGACTCCAGGGGATGAGCCTCCCTAGCAAAGAGGGATTAATAACAAGTGCCAACTGGCAATAAGACTGGAAAAAGATCTTGAATAAAAGAGGGAAAAGGTAGACAAATGAGTTCATATGGCTAAGAGACTTCAAAGAGAGTCAGGAGGTCACCCCAGAGGTAATGCTTACGCACACTTAAGTAGGATCTCATAGAACACCAGAGTGGATATCATCCCACACAGAGGGGCTCCTGAGGGCTCTGGAGACACCCAGGTCCTATATAAGGGGGGATAGCTCCAGATATTGATGCCTTATCAGTGGGTTATACTTTGGAATCTGTGCTCCTGAGAATGACAGAGTTGGACTCAAATAAGTCCTCCCTGCACATGGTCCATTAGACCCTTCTATTCAAACCTATATTTGGTGCTGGAGTTTGTAGGTATACTTCCAGAGACTGGAGCTTTTGACCTGCCCATGTGCCAGCTGTGCCTGGAATCTTGGTGGAGCTGCAACTTCTACTCTACAGCTCAACGGACTCACCCAAGTCACCTGGCAAGGAGATGATGATGGACAATGGCCATCCCAGGGAATGGAGAGAGTCTGCAGCTGCAGGCAGGATAATCCCATCCATCTTATCCATGGGATATAAGCCCCCTCTCACTTGGAGATGGAGTGGACATCACCATCCCAGGCTTCTCAGGATTGGGGGAAGAGCTATGGACTAGAGTAGACTTACTGATATTCTGTTGTAGACATATTGTGATTCAAGCAATGGAAGAAATTTCAACATTGAGGTGGAGCCAGTGGCCACTGGATGCTTTCAGGGTAGGGAGAGGGAAAAGCAATTGTAATACAGGGGCTTTTTTGGGAGTTGGGAATTATCCTGAGTGATATTACAACGACAGATATAGGCCATTTTACATCAGCATATAATATGCAGAACTGTGTGAGAGAGAGTGTGGTCTACAATGTGAACTATGGTCCATGCTTAGTGGCAAAGCCCCAGGATGTGTATATCCATTGCAAGTGGTATGCCACACTAATGGAAGATGTCTTTGTGGGAGGTTATGGGAGGTGTCAGAGGTGGGAAACCTGGGAATCCCTGTAATTTTTGTGTAACACTTATGTAATCTAAGCATCTTTTAAAATATAAAATATATATATATGGGGGCTTGGCAGAAACTTCATCAACTTTGGAGTAGTGCTCCATCATTCCCATAGAGCACATTCTTATAACCTATCACTGTCTTCTAGAAAATGGGTATCCATGCAGATTGAAAATAAATGGGAACAGGAGAGCTTTAGGAAATGTTTCTACATCTTCTGTGGAGGACTGGATTAATAAAAATTGACAGATTAAAAAAAAAAAAAGTCACTCCTTCCTTAAGTCATTAAGATAGTGGCCCAGAATTATTCCAGTCTTTGAGTCATGCTATGGGTCATATATTAAATCATTAGAAAGATGCATTTGAAATCTTTTCATGAAATTATTGAGAGGCCTTTGTTCCAAGATAGGCAATTTAAGATTTTTTTTCCTTAATGTCTCTGAATTAGAAATTATGTAATCTGATGAAAAATAAGACTATCTGATTACTTGTGAAATGCCAAATTACTACGTATTGACCACTGTCAGCTCTTATTAAGGCTCTTACTTAAGTCATTCCATAAACCAAATTGCAAATAAAAACAATGTGGATATTATTACCCAGGCTCAATCTTTAGCTATAACTATCACCTCCAATGCTTGTTTTTCATCTGGCTCAATTAATTCTAAGCAATCAGTTTAAACTGTGTTATTCAATATCTAGTTTTGCCTAGAAAATTTTCTTGTAAGCTAGGCTTTCTTCCGGAAGCATAGCATTATTTAGAAATATTAGGTCTCTCTTTTAAGAAGTGCCAAAGTTCATATGTTCACTTTTCTGTTTACTTAGTATAAGGAAGTTATTTACAAAAATAAACACCAAAACAAGAATGATTAAATGCTATGGTTATATCATGTGTGAAGTAGATTTTAGACATAGACCCCTTGATTGGCAGGTAACTGAAGTACATTCTAGATATTTAAGACATGGAGCAATATGAAAAACAAAGTTTTCATGTGCTCATAAATGTGTTTTCTTGGGGAAACTAAATGTGTCTTTGATACCCATCATGGCTTCTTTTCCAATTTTGATGTGAGTCTTTTAAGACCAACTTTTAGAGACTGTCAAGATACTCATTAGAACATAGAATTGAGAGAAAAAACATACACTGGTCATGTTTTGGTTACTTTCCTGAGTTACCCATAGCACCTTTTCAACATAGAGATGACCTGCCCCAAAGCTTTTTGGTTCTGATTCAAAAGGTGCTACATGAAGTCCAGAAATCTCTATTTTTTAAAAAAATCTCCAAATATGGATCTGATGTATAATCACCAATGAGAATCATTTAGTGCTTAAGACTACAAAATAAAGTCTTCTAAAAGGGAGTCAAACGCTAGTCAAATAATTTTCTGGTTTGCCATCCAAAGTACCTTGACTAAAGAACATTTTTGCAGAATCTATATTGATATGTCTGCACCCACCCAGAGTAACTGCCCCAGTAAATTTTACCTCTTTCATCACCCTCCCTTCACATCAGCCCTGATGGAATCTAGCAAGAAGGGTATATATGCTTAGATATTGATATCTCAAGGATGTGGATGGCAGCTGGCCCAGTTTATTCACTGAACTAAATCAAGTATATAGAGAAGAAAGAATGGGGATGCAAAAGGAACAGGAAGGGGAAAGTGAACAAGGTAGAATTGAAAAGTGATGCCAGATGATACCAGGAAATACTCAAAGGTCTTTATGTCTTCAGTTAATGTGTTATCTTGTGGTTGGCTACTTGCAGTGTGTTCTTTATTAATTCATATCATTGTCAGAGACACATGCTCTTGCCCTACTGTTAGAAGGCTTAAGAGTACTGGTGTTAGGAGTTGCAGATCGTTCCTTCATGTCTCTGCCCCCCTTTATGTTGGGTCTCCATTTAGCTTGTCTGCCATCTCAAGGTGGGCTCTGAAGTGATTTAGGCAAGTAGGAGGAACCATTTGGTCACTCCATATGTTTGATTTCAAAAAATATCCTTGAGAGAAATAATATTTATGGCTCCCAACTCTGGTAGCCCTATATATCTATCTCCACTATGGAACTATCCTGCCATTCAGATTCAAGAATTAGGTTAATCTATTAGGGCTGACTGTTCCAATCACTTAACTTGTGCCTGCTTGTTTCTTGAGCCCCCTCAAAAATTATGGTAGAAAGATTCTCAACATTGGCATCTCCTGGAAGCTTGTTTGAAGTGCAGAATCTCAGACCCAATACCAGACATACTGAGTCAGTATCTGCATTATAACTGTATTCTCAAGTGATTCAAATGCAAGTTTTTTTTTTAATTTTCATTAATTTTTATTAAAGTTGTGAGCTAACAGAACAGTCATGCTTAATGTGCAGAATTCCCATACATTACCCCTCCACCAACACCTTGCATTGTTGTGGAATATTTGTTACAGATTATGCCAGAACATCAAAATATAACTACAAACTATGGTCCATAGCTTACATTTGGTATATTTGTTCCACATACCCCTCTATTATTAACACCATGTATTAGTATTGTGCATTTGTTATCATTCATGAGAGGATGCTCTCATATTTTTACTGTTAACAGTTAATCATCCACCACATGGTTCACTGTATTATACAGTCCTATGCCTTGTACCATCCATCCAAAGTGTATACTCAGTGACTTTCACTTTCATCACAGAGTTGTGCAGCTGTCTGAGTAAATTTTTGAATGTTTTCCTTAGTCCAATGGAAAAAATCTCATACCCCGTTTTACTGAACATTAACATTGATATAGTATCTTCTTTAACATTGATGCATGAATACTACAATATTGCTCTCAGCTATAGTCCATAAGCTACATTAATTGTATTTTTCCCTTGCATCACCATATTCATACCACCTTGTAATAGTCATGAATGTTTGTTCTAGTTCATAGAACAGTCTTGTATTTGTACTATTAACCACACTCCTCATCCACCTCCAAGTTCACTGTTATTCAGTCCTAGATTATTTTCCAGCTTTCTTTCACTTGACATTTATGTCCCTAGACTACCTCTTTCAGCCACAATCCCATTTATAAACAAGCCATGTTAGTTATACTCACTATAATGTGTTACCATCAACTCTATCCATTTCCACACTTTTACAGTCGAGCTAATTAAAAATTCTTCATATATTAAGCATCAGTACACCTCTCAGCCCTCATGCTATCTCCTAGTGACCTATACTTTAGATTTTAACTCCATATGTTTATTCTTCATATTTAGTTCAATTAGTGAGGCCATACATTATTTGTCCTTTTGTGCCTGACTTATTTCACTCAGCGTAATTCTTTAAGGTTCATCCATGTTGTCATATATGTCCCAATTTCATTTCTTCTTACCACAGCATAGTATTCCATCATATGTACGCACCACATTTTGTTTATCCATTCATTGGTTGATGGACACTTGGGTTGTTTACACCTTTTGGCAATTGTGAATAATGTCATTATGAACATTGGTGCTCAAATGTCTGTTCGTGTCCCTGTTTTCAGTTCTTCTGGATATAAGCCTCACAGTGGGATTGCTAGATCATATGGTAGTTCTATATTTAGCTTTCTGAGGAACTGCCAAACTATCTTCCACAGAGGCTGCACCATTCTGCATAGGTTCCTATTTCTCCACATCCTTTCCAGCACTTGTTTTCTGAGTTTAAAAAAAAAAAAAAAAGGCCATTCTATGAAATGTAAGATGATATTTCATTGTAGTTTTCATTTGTAGTTCCCTAATAGCTAGTGATATTGAACATTTTTTCATGTGCTTTTTTTGCCATTTGTATTTCCATTCTGAAAAAAAAATGTCTATTTTAAGTCTTTTGCCCATTTTTAAATTGGATTGCTTGCCCTTTTATTGTTGAGTTGTATGATCTTTTTTATATAGCATGGAAGTAAAACCCTTATTGGATATGTGGTTTCCAAAAATTTTCTCCCATTGAGTAGGCTTCCTTTCACCTTCTTGACAAAGTTCTTTGAAGTACAAAAGCATTTAGGTTTGAGGAGGTCCCATTTATCCATTTTTTCTTTCATTTCCTGTAATTTGTGTGTAAGGTTTAAGAAAGCACCACCTACCACCAGGTCTTAAAGATGTATCCCTACATTTTCTTCTATAAGTTTTATGGTTCTAGATTTTATATTTAGGTCTTTGATCCATTTGGAGTTAATTTTTGTATAAGATGTAATATTGGAGTCCTCTTTCTTTCTTTTGGGTATAGATATCCAGTTCTCCCAGCACCATTTGTTGAATAGACTGTTCTGCCCCAGCAGGGTGGGTTTGACAGCGTTTACCTCTTCCTTTCCTACTCAGGTGCCTTTTATTTCTTTATCTGGCCTAATTGCTATTGCTACTATTTCTAGCACAATACTGAATAATAGTGGTGACAGTGGGCATCCTTGTCTTGTTCTTGTTCTCAGTGGAAAAGCTTTCAGTCTTTCAACATTGAGTGTAATGTTAGATGTGGGTTTTTCATATATGCCTTTTATCATGTTGAGAAAGTTTCCTTCAATTCCAATCTTTTAGGGTATTTTTATCAAGAAAGGATGCTGTATTTTGTCAAATGTCCTTTCTGCATCAGTTGAGATGATTATGTGATTTTATTTCTTTGATTTACTATTGTGATGTATTACACTGGTTTTCTTGTGTTGAACCACCTTTGCATGCCTGAGATAAAACCCACTTGATCATGATGAATAATTTTTTTAATGTGTTGTTGGATTCGATTAGTGATTATTTTGTTGAGGATTTTTGCATCTATATTCACTAAGGAAATGGTTCTATGATTTTATTTTTTTGTAATAACTTTATCTGGCTTTGGTATTAGGGTGATATTGGCTTCATAGAATGAGTTTGGTAGCCTTCCCTTGTGTTATATTTTTTGGAAGAGTTTGAGTAAGATTGGTATTAAATCTTTGAGTACTTAGTAGAAATCACCTGTGAAACCATCTGGTCTAGGGCTTTTCATTTTGGGGAGGTTTTTGATGACTGTTTCAATCTCTGTACTTTTGATTGTTTTGTTGAGGTCTTCTTTATTTTCTAGGGTCAGTGCAGGTTGTTCATATATTCATAGGAATTTGTCCATTTCATCTACATTGTCTAGTTTGTTGGCATACAGTTGTTCATAGTATCATCTTATGATCTCTTATTTCTGTGAGGTCAGTAGTAATGTCTCTCCTTTCATTTCTGATTTTACTTAGTTATATCTTCTCTCTTATTTTCTTTGTCAATTTAACTAAGGATTTGTCAATTTTGTTGATTGTCTCAAAGAAACAATTTTTTGTTTTGTTAATCCTCTCTACATTTTTTTTTTGTTTTGTCCTCAATTTCATTATTTCTGCTCTGATCTTTGTTATTTCATTCCTTCTGCTTGCTTTGGGAATATTTTGCTATTCTTTTTCTTATTCTTCCAACTGTGTAGTTAGGTCACTGATTTTAGATCTTTCTTCTTTTTTAATATAATCATTGAGGGTTATAAATTTCCCTCTCAGAACTGCCTTAGCTGCATCCCATAGGTTTTGATATGTTGTGTTCTCATTTTCATTTGTCTCGAGATAGTTACTGATTTCTCTTGCAATTTCTTCTTTGATCCACTGATTATTTAAGAGTGTGTTGTTTATTCTCCATATATTTGTGAATTTTCCCTTTTATTGCCTGTTGTTGATTCCCTGCTTCATTCCATTATGATCAAAGAAAGTGCTCTGTATAGTTTATATGTTTTAAAATTTATTGAGATCTGTTTTGTGACCCAAAATATGGTCTATCTTGGAGAAAGATCCATGAGCACTTGAGAAGAATGCATATCCTGCTCTTCTGGAGTTCAATGTTCTGTATATGACTATTAGGTTTAGTCCATTTATCATATTAATCAAGATCTATGCTTCTTTACTGATCCTCTGCCCAGATGTTCTATCCAATGATGAGAGTGGTGTATTGCAGTCTCCAACTATTATTGTAGAGACATCTATTTCTCCCTTCAGTTTTGCATGTGCACCTAACCATGTATTTTGGGGTACCCTGGTTAGGTACAAATGCATTTATGATTGTTATTTCTTCATGGTGAATTGCCCCTTTTATTAATATATAATGTCCTTCCTTTTCTCTAATAAGAGCTTTCCTTTTATAGTCTATTTCATTCAATATATGTATAGCTGCTCCAGATTATTTTTTTGGTTACTGCATGCATGAAATATCTTTTTCCAGCCTTTCACTTTCACTCTATTGGTATCCTTGGGTCTAAGGTGAGTTTCTTATAGACTGCACATAGATGGTTCATATTTTCTTATCCATTCCACCAGTCTGTGTATTTTTATTGGGGAGTTTAATCCATTAACATTCAGTGTTATTACTGTAAAAGCAGTTCTTCACTCATTCTGACCTTTGGGTTTTATCTGTCTTTTCTTATTTTCACCACTGTTTTTATACTCTTAGTTACTTTTACTGATATAATCTTCATTTGTGAACTCTCTTCCAAGACTCTCTCTCCTGTCTTTTCTTCTCAGGCTGTAGCACTCCTTTTATTATTTCCTGCAAGGCTGGTCTCTTGGTTACAAACTCTCTCAGTTTCTGCTTATCTGGGAATATTCTAAACTCACCCTCATTTTTGGAAGACAATTGTGCTGGATATAAGATACTTGGCTGGCAGTTTTTCTTTCTCAGTATCTTAACTATATCATATCAGTGCCTTCTTTCCTCCATGGTTTCTGATGAGAAATCAGCTTTAATCTTATTGGCCATCCCTTGTATATGATGCATTGCTTTACTCTTGTTGCCTTCAGAGTTCTCTCTTTGTCTTTGGCATTTGGCATTCTGATACACTGTGTCTCAAAGTAGGTCTATTTTGATTTCTTCAGATTGGAGTACATTGTGTATCATGGACATGGATATCTATGTCCTTCAATAGAGCTGGGAAATTTTCTACCATTTTTCCTTAAATATTCCTTTTGTCCCTTTTCCCTTATTTTCTCCTTCTGGGACACACATGACACATATGTTTGCATGTCTCTTGACATCATTTAGTTCCTTGAGACAATTTTTCAATTTTTTCCATTCTTTTCCTTATCTGTTCTTTTGTGCATTTGCCTGCAGAGGCCCTATCTTCAAGCTCACTCATCCTTTCTTCTGCTTCTTCAAATCTGTGGTTATATGCCTCCAGTGTATTTTTAAATTTCATTTATTGCTTCTTTCATTCCCATAAGGTCTGCTATTTTTCTATGTATGCTTTCAAATTCTTCTTTGTGCTCACCCAGTGTGTTCTTATTATCCTTAATCTCTTTAGCCATCTCACTGAATTTATTAAGGAGATTAGTTTGAACATCTGTGATTAGTTGTCTCAACTCCTGTTTGTCATCTGGAAGTTTAGTTTGTTCCTTTGACTATACCATATGTTCCTGTTTCTTGGTGTAGCTTGGAATTTTTTGTTGGTGTATTGGCATCTGACATATTTGATGTATTTATTCTGGTCTCAGTTTTTCTCTTTAGTCTAGGGCTTTCTACTTGATTGGTTTTGTGCTATAGTCCCTCTTTAATACTTGGTTCAACTTATTTTGGAACTTTACAATGGCTTGTGTTTAACCAATGTGAGTATTTTCAACTCTTTTTGGGCTGTTTCTTGCCCTTTCTCCCTTGCTGGAGGCAAAGTAGGAGCCAAGGATGTGATTGGTACTGTAAGCCCTGAATAATGAAGCTCCCTGCATTGCCCCAGGAATCAACAAAGCTTCTCCCACCTTTCTCCCCTGCCAGGGATGAGGACGGGTCTTCAGTCATGTACAGTAATCCAAGTTGTGCAGGCCAAGGCCATCTATAGTTGTCTGGAGAGACTGATGAAGCTCTATGCCCCTTTTTTCCCTGCCTGATTCAGGGACGGAATCTCAGGTGTGGTTAGCAAACTAAGTCATGCAAAGCAAAACTGATCACAGTTGTCCAGATAGACTGATGAAGCACCAGCCCCCTTCCTGCCCTGCCAGGTATGGGTTTTAGCCACAGGCATGCCTAACAGTCTAGTCCATGCAGGCCAAAAGTGCCTGCAGTTGTCTGGAGAGACTGGGAAAACACCACCACCCTTTATCTGATTGAATGTGAGGATGTAGTCGCAGGTGTGTCCAATAGTCTCATCCATGCAGGCTGAAGATGACAGCAGTTTCCCAGAAAGGCTGAGGAAGCACTTTCCCTCCTCCTGCCCTATCAGGGGTGGGGATGGAGCCAGATGTGTGCAAACAATCTTGTCCATGTGGGCCCAAAGTACCTGCAGTTGCCCAGAGAGGCTGAGGAAACACTGCCCACTCTCCTGTCTTATTGGGGCAGTGATTAAGCCACATGGGTACCCAATAATTTAGTCTGTGTGGGCCAAAGGACACCACTGTTACCCAGAGAGGCTGGTGCAGGTCTCCTTAGCTTCCTCCTTGCCGGGGGCAGGGCTGGAGCCCAGGTATATTAGTTAGACAAAGAGGTGATGATGCAAAGTACCAGAAATGTGTTGGCTTTTATAAAGAGTATTTATTTGGGGTAAAAGCTTATAATTACAAGGCCCTAAAGAGTCCCACTCAAGGTACCATAAGAGATACTTTCTCACCCAAGTCAGTTGCCACATGTTGAGGCAAGATGGCGGGCAATCTCTGCAAGGGTTCAGCCTTCCTCTCTCTCATCTACAGGCTGGCATAGAACTTGTTTCTTTCCAGGCTCAGCCACACACTATCAGGCAAATGGCTCATCTCTCTTCCCAGGGCTGTAGGATCAAAATTCTCTCCTCTGCTGTGTCTATGGAGCTCTCTCTCTCTTCCTGTGTATCTTCTTCTGTGTCTTCTTGAATGAGTGCCCATTTGTATCAGCCCACCAAGGGGGCAGGGACTTAACCTGAGTTATACCCTACTGATATGGTTGAATCAAAGCCCTAATATTAACACAATTTAATCAAAGACATCTCAGCTGAATCTTATACAATCAAAAGGTATCATGCCCAGAGGAACATACCATTTTACAAACATAATCCTTATCTTTTGGGGGGTTCATAAGTAATCTCAAACTGCCACACAAGGCTATGGCAGCAATCTGACCTGGGCAGAAAGAAGCCAGTCTCTACCATCACTGTGAATTTCAATCAGCTCCATTTCCTCTTAGTCTGGAAGCAGAGTTAAAATGAAGGCCACCAGGCTCTTTCCGACTTTGACAGGTTCAAGCTTTAGCTATACTCGGGACTGGACTTTAGCCAGTCAAATTTACTAATCAATAGCTGAAATCAGTGCCCGACTGTCTCTTTCTACCCCGATTTTGGGAAACGGAGCTTCTCACTCTAGCCAGGGAATAGCTCCTGAGGTGTCTTGCCTCGCCAATGGGGCTAGGCCCCAGCCTCCGTGGCGTGGAGTGCTCTACCCAGAAATCTTCACTGCAGATGATCAGTCTACTCTTTCTGTTCTTCCTACGATGTTGCAGGATGCCCTTCTAGTCTCCTGGGCTCCCAAACAGGTAATTTAGACAGCTCTGGCTGATTACTAAGCTGACTCTTGGACCTCCCTACTCTGCTGTCCCTCCCTCACAATCAGTTTTAAGAAGCTTTATCCTAGGGTATTCTTCAGTCTTTTTGCACACCTTGTCTCATCTATTAGATATAGATTCTTACAATTTCTCTGCATTTGGATAACCTTATCCAAGCTAAAAAACCTTACACTACATTTCTATTTTTCTTCTCATCACTTTGCACAAACTGGTGTGTGTTCAAAAGACTACACAAGAAAACATTTTTTCCCAAGTCTTTGTTTCAAAATGTCTCCTTCACTCAAGTTTGGGGTATTGGCAGATGGCCTCATTTATATTTAAAGGAAAAGAGAGTTTTATATGCTTTTGTTCTAGTTACTAAAGTTTGTTGTTTTACAAGATAATATTTCATTTTCTGACACCTCTTTGAAGTATTTCACTTTTTTCTCGTTTTGATTTTCTGCTTTGAGTTCTCAGTCAGTATGCTGAAGTAAGCTCAATGTCAGCCTGACTCTGACCAACTGGAAACCTGGCAATTGCTTTGGAAATTTTTGGTGTTTCAGCTTTCCCTAACCAGAACATGGTGTGTTTCTGTGTTTGCAACCACTGAAGAGTAGTTATTCAATAAGGCACCCGTTCCTTTTAAAATCTAATTTGGACTTTGAAGCACATTCTATAATCATGGTCTACAATGAATCTGGTCTCCAAAAATAAAATGTTCCTGTTAAGGCTATCTTTCAAACTTTGGAACCACCTGATGAGCCTATTTTTCATGGAGACAGCTACCTATAGCCCTTCAACCTTCCACTTATCTATACTTCTTCATGAATGAATTGAGCTAATAACGTATGGATCTGCAAATAATAGTTATCTCTAGACTCTATTTCTCTGCTCAATTAAAACATGAGAATCTGTGTAACTAAATTGAAGGTCCTTCTCAGTCTTCAGTTTCATAGAATCAAGACACACTATTTAGACATGTTTGTCAAAACAATCATATGAGTCTTGACCCTACATATTTAAACAGTATCATGAAGAGTCATTTCTCTAGCATTTGCTTTCAAATTTTCTCCAAAATCTCTTAGATTATTTTGTTTGATTTTTAATCAATCTGTCATTATTGTAAGGAGAAATAAAAGGTAATTTTCCCTCATTTTACTGAGCATTGTCATTTAGAGAGGTAAAAGGACTTATCTAAGTCTACTAAAAAATCAATGACTAAACCCAGAGTTGTCATTCAAGATCCTTGGGTTCTGGGTGATCACTCCATTAAATAGTCCCTACCATAGCAATTGGATGGGGAATTTAAATTTCATTAATTTATGATTTATGAAAACCAGTACAGGCTTACTGATTTATTTTCCTAGGCTTATCCTCCCTTTTAACAACTCCATTTAGTGACTAAGACTCTTTTTCTTCATGTTGACAGAAGAGCTAAAAAAACAAAAAGTATTTTCAGCTCCAAGGATTTCAACAAGGGAGGCTGTGACTTAGTTATGCTGCTCGTATTCAATTAACTTGTGAAATCTTATCTCTTTTACCAGAAAAAAGGGCTTGGAGAAAAAGCATTTAAATTCCAAAGACAGAGAGAGAGAGTGTGCTGTTGGCAATAAGGTGACTCAACTGAAAGAGCTTAGCAGCCTGAAATGGTACCTTTGTCATTTTGTTTTCTTTGAAGAGGTGTGTTGAAGTACAGGGGAGGAACTGAACACACATAGAAACATACACTGCCGAAGGAACATCTCTTACAGTGCTCAAAGCTGGAAGATTATTTGCTCCTTGTTTCTTTCTCCATGTTTAATGACTAGCTCCATAATGGGAACTAAATGAGAATCTTTCTTGGACAGATGCCATTATATTCCTTCATGTTTCATTTCCCCCCCTTATTTTTGTACTTCTTGTGCTTTTTAATGTCCATTTCTTTGCTGATTTCTCTGTTGCCATCTAACCCAATCAATGGGTACTTTGTGTGGAAGGGAAGAACTCCAAGGTCTCTACCAGCTCCAGATGTCAAACATGTTCTACTAAAACTTAATATGTGATGAAAACAGTACAAGCTGCCAACTCAGCATTTTTAATCCAGAGGTAAACCAGTTATTCTCCTAATCAAAGATTCCACATCATCTACATGATAATATTGATCTCTTTGATTGACATCCAAAGACCTCAAATATTCTGGTTCTGAGCCCACACTTCCTTCTTTTTTGGTTACAATGGGCCATTTAAAGTTTGAGTATTTACTATGAAAAACTTCATTGCTCTTCCTAGCAGATAAAGTTAAATGCTACAGGAAGGCAGGGCATCTTCAGGAAGAGGACAAGATGTACCTCTGATCAGAAGGCTACCTGATCACAAGCTTTTTCTACACATTTGAAAATTTGTAGACTGAATTAACACATTTATCTTCATGGGGGCACAGTGTCCCCAGTGTTTTATTCAGATCAACACCCATCAGAAAGCACCCTCCAAGTGTGGGGTGTTTTGATTGTAGGAATGAGAGTAAGAAGAAGGAGGAGGAGATAGACAGGTGTCATGGAATATTCTAGTTGGAGAAAACTTAGAGATTTCCTTGATCCTCATAATACCGGAAAAAATCTTAAAGACAAGATAGTCTCTAAGCTTCTGAAAGGGCAAGCTCCCCGTGAGTGAGTGAGTAAGAATCTCCCAAATAACAAGATTCTGACACCCCTGGGCTTGTGACTCCTTAACTGGAAATCACTGCCATATTATATAGCAAAAGCCTACCAATAGTAGGTGCTCATCAACTTTTTTTTTTTTTTCCCTATTACCAGTGACTTACTATTCCTAAAGGGGGTGTTTCACATTTCATATGTGTGTTGGAATACAAATAAAAACTGAGTCACCAATTTAGAAGGTCTTCATCTGATAGAGGAGATATATGGTATAGAAGGGTTGGTAACTCCCAGGGTTGCACAACTTCTTAGTTCAGAGCAATAACTTGAATTCAGGTCCCCTGGTTGCCCTTCCCAATGCTGTTTTCTTGACACTACATTGTCCATAAATAGCCCCTCCTCATCCTTTGTCTGTCCCTGACAATTTCCACCACCTTTATTAAGCAGGGGGATTTCCAAGTCAGTTGTTACAGGAACCTTCTTGCCCCCTATGTATCCCACTACCCTCGTCTATTGCATATGGGAGAAAAAAGATGCCCGTGAATGAATATCCATGTACACTAAAGACATTCATGTACACAAAAATGGTGAAGCACAACTAGAATGGCAAATCCTGACCAACAATAAGATGATGGTTTTTTTGTGTTTTATTTTTGTATTTTTTATTTATACTAATGGTTACAAGCTAGCTCAGACCACTCAGTTTTAGAAGAGCTGCCTCCTTATGGTGGTTGTCATTCTGATGATGAGGTGAGTAATTTTCTGGTACTGTATGAAATATCAAGGTCAGGGGGGCTACAGCATAAGATGGCAAAGCAAGAGTGAATCACCGGGTGATTGCTATGAGGCTGCTGTCCTCTGTGATCTCATGAAAGGGAGCTCCCTGCTCGATGCTCTTTATGTAGGGGTAAAGGCTTTAGGAACCTATTTTTCTTCTAAAACCATCATTATTGCTTTGTTGCACACAAGGTACCTTTTTGCCTTTTTTCTTTAAAATGTAAACACTCTCTGGATGCTGAATGAATCCATCTGTATTTCTTTCAAAGGGATTTGGTTAAAGTATTTTTATTCAGAGTTTGCAATAGAATTTCCCCAACTCCCTTTTTTTTCTAGGAGAATGAGAGTCCTGGGATACCTGTTCCTAAGGAGACTTGGGCTCCAAAAATTAACATGGGACTGAAAGGGGGTGTATGGGAGTTGAGTGTGTGTGTGTGTGTGTGTGTTGTGTAAGGAGGGAAAAGTTTTAAATCCAAGCAACAGTCAGTCCCAGCTTTCCTACACTCATGCTTTATATAACATTCCACTGCTGACCAATAGAAATATAATCCGAGCCACAAATGTGAGCCATGAATGTAATTTTGTTAGTAGCCACATTAAAGAAAAAATTTTTTAATCATGAAATTAATTTTAATATGTTTTATTTATCTAAGTGGATCCAAAATATAATCATGTTAACATGTAATCAATATAAAAATTACTAATGAGGTATTTCATGAGTTTTTTTTCATATTGTCATAGAAATCCAATGTATATTTTATGCACAAAACACATCTTAGTTCTGTCTACCTTCATTGCCTTGACTAGTGGCTACTTTACTGGAAAGCACAGTTATAGAGTAAAAACTAACACCTTAGCTTGGCATTTTAGATCATTCATGATCTGTCCTCTAATTTTTGTAACTTCTTGTGCTACTACTCCACCCACATTCTAACATCACCAGTTAAGCTCTCATGTCCTGAACATGATATCCACTTTCATCCTTTCATGCCTGGGGTGTCCTTTTCCTCGCTGTGTTCAAGCCATCTCTCAAAACATGTCCCACCTTTGGACTCTGATATGAGTTTCACCAGATTTGATTGGGTTTTAACACCAAATTCATTTCTTAATAATTAGGTGTTATTAAGAAAGTTATTTAGTCTTTTGAACCATATATTAACTAACTTTAAAATGAGGATAGTAACTATACTGTGTGTGTGTGTGTCATTATGAGAGAGAAAGAAAGGGAAGGAGAGAAAGAGAGAGAGAGAATTAACTGATATAGTGAATGCAAAAAGAGAAAGAAAGAAAGAAGAGAAAAAAGAAGAGGAAGAAGAAAAAAAAGAGAAGATGCAATTCCTGGTATATAGGTACATAAGACTTAAAATGTCCTCCCTTTCTTAGTTTCTTTTGTGAATAGTACTCTCCATTTCCATCCCAACCTTCTAAAAGTGCCCCAGAGTGTGCTCTTCCTTGGTTAGTAAGCTTACTTTAAGTAAGCATCTCATCCTTTTGTATTCTGTAATATCTTAGATCTATTTTCAGCCACTCCTGTTCAATCTTTGCTCCCCAATTACTACTACCATATTCTTTTTTTTTTCTTTCCTATTAACAAAAATGCTAAGAGAAAAATTCAGAACCTCTGCTCCTTGGAATTAATGACTCCAGGTACCAAGTGGAGCTGCATAGGTACCCTTCCACTAGATTTGAGGGCCAATGAGCTACCACTGAAAACTCTGCGCAGCTCAGGGTGACAGCACAGCCATTCCTGTCCCCTGCTGTCATAGTTTCCTAGGCAACCAATACACACTGCCACAGAAGAAAATGGAAGGGAGAAAAGGCAAATCCTGTATCGTTTCCACATATTTCAATACTTCTGAAGTGCTAACAATATTGAAAAATATAGGTAAATGAGCATACGTTTTATTATTTTGTCATGTTGGTTATGGCCTCTGTCATAGCTAATATAATTGCCAGTGAATTACTAGTGATAATGTTATACAAATTTGACTAGCTTGAAAGGTGAAATTGAGTTATTTTTAGTGGGGCAAAGTGTATAGTTTTTTGAATAGCAAGCTTGTCCGTCTTTCATTAGATTTAACCCTGCCTTGAGCTTTTAAAAATGGCATTTTAACTTTCTCTTTTTAACTGCTTGTTGCTAATATCTTCTGGAGGTTGTATCTAGAAACCTTTCTAAATTAACTTTTTAATTCTAATAGTTTCTATGTAGTTTCCTTTGGGTTTTCTACATACAGTATGTAATCAAGTCATCTGAAAATAAGAAGAGCTTTCATTCTTCATTTCCTTATCACTTTGTTTTTCCTGCATTAGCATACTGACTCCGGCTTCTAGCACAGTATTGTAGGTGAGGAAGGTGGGGAGAGTGATTTCCAAAAACAGAAAAGCTTTAAAATTTTCATCATTGATTATATTTGCTACCGTTTTTTATAGATACCTTGTTGTTTGTATTTTATTAAGGGGCTTTAAAATCACTAATAGATTTTGTGCTATTCCAAATTTGCTCAGATGTTTTTGAGAAACTGTGAATGGGCATATAATTTTATCAAATACTTCTTCTACTTCTAATCAGATAAATGTATGCTTTTTCTTCTTCATTTTGTAAATGTGGTGATTTAAATTGGTGATTTATTAGTAGGTAAACCAATCTTGTATTCCTGGAATGAACCCAACATAATCATAATATATTACTTTTTGTGAGTTATTGGATATCTTTTGCTAATATTTTGATTAGAATTTTTGTAATTATGTTCATGACAGAGAATTGTTTTTCTTTTCTTGAATGTCTCTGGCAGGTTTGGGGGTCAAGGTTATTATGACCTGTTAAAATGAGCATGTATTGGTCTTTGGCCCTATAAGGTATCATCTTCCTCCATCCATGCCCCCAACCATCCATCCATCCATTTCTTCAACAAATATTTATTGAGGGCAACATAGCATAGTAGTATAGATTCTATATTTGAATCCTGTTTTTAAAACTCATTTGGCTGTACTAGTTATATATCTGCAAAACAAATAAGCACAAATTTAGATGCCTAAAGCAACACACCTTTGTTATCTAACATATGTCTGTGTGTCAGGGGTCTGGGCACTGTCTAGTGGGTCCTCTGCCTCAGAGTCTCTCAGAAGGCTGCAGTCAAGGTGGTGGTCAGGGCTGGGGTCTCATCTGAGGCTCAACTAGGGAGGAATCTGCTTCCAAGTTTGTGTGGTTATAGGCAGGATTCAACTCCTTGCAGGTTGTCAGACTGAGGACCTCAGCTCCTTGCTGACTGTTGGCTGGAGTCTGCCCCCTCTTCCTTGTCACAAGGGCCTCTTCTTATAGTAGCTAATTTCATCAAAGTCAGCAAGAGACAGTCTGCCAGCAAGATGGAAACTACAATACTACGTAATGTAATCGCAGACATCCTATCACCTTTTGCCATACTCTATTGGCTAGAAGCAATGTCTAGTCCCCAGTAGTCATACTCAAAGGAATGGAATGAAACAAGGCATGACTGCCAAGAGGTGGAGATCATTGGAGGGCCATCTTTGACTCTGTCCTCTGTAGTAAATTAAATGACTACATAACTTCTCTGGGTATCAGTTTCTTCATCTATTAAATGAAGGTAATAATAGCATCTGCTAATAGGATCATTAGGCATATTAAGTCATTTAATATAAGTAAAGAAGCTAGAATAGTGTCTGGCATGGACTGCATAAATTTTACCTGCCCTTAGTGTTGTTAAGTGACAGGTACCAGTCAAGGTGTGGGGGCTTAGCACTAAGTAACAGGGACAAAATACCAGCCCTCATGGCATTTACAGTCTAGTGGAGGAAGGCATAAAATAAGCATATAAATATATAATAGTTTGAGTGGTGGTGGTGTGGTGTTACTATTTTATAGAAGGTAATCAGAGTCATTCTCAAGGATGACACTTCAGTAGGAGCCTGAAGGATGTGATGGGTGGTGAGCCTTTTAAACATTTTGGGGATAGCAAGAGTGAAAGCCTTAAGACAAGAGTGGATTTTCTTTAAAGAACCACACAGAAGCTGCGTTTGAAAGTGTATTTTCTATCTTATGAATATTTATGAAGATATTCACAGATGAGAGTTTATTCCCAAATAGCTGGGTCCATGGATGCAAATTCCACTCTGTAGAATTGTGCAGAATATGCACAAAAAATGGTAAGAGGTCATGCTCAACAGGGACAGTGGAAAGGTTAAACTAGAGTCCTGGAAAACTGAAGCTGAGTCCTGCCGGGGCGTTTATCGTAATTTTGATTGAGTTAAATCTGGTTGCGGCAAATGCTACTACAACAATCTATTAACAAATGCAATTGAAAGTCCCTTATTTCTTTTCTAAGCTATTCATAATTCAGTTAATCAAACATTATGAAATGATCGCAAAAGCCTAATGTGTATTTCTTCTAGCTTACATTTTCATAGTTATTACATAGTTCTAATCAAAACAAAAATGCAATAGTTGCTTTTTTTTTTTTAGTGATTGCCTAGACTTCTACCATATTGAGATATCAAAAGTATTTGGTCTTACTTTCCTGGGCAATTTGGCTATTTTTATTTATTTATTTTTTTGCTTTCTTGCTATTAAAAAAAATCATGTTTTTAACATTTCTGAGCTGATGCTTTTTTTTCTTTAAATTATTTTTAGAATAAATTTGAAGACTGGATTACTGGGTCAAAGGATCAGAACATTTTTATGGACCCTGGGTTCCATAAAATAAATGATTATTTCAAGCCACATTGACCCAAGTACATTTTTTTTCATAGCAACCAAAAATATAGTAGTCCATAGGTTTGATTATTTCTGAATATTATTTTTGAATATGTTCTTTACCCTCATACAGTTAAGGTTATAACCAGTGCTCTTTAGGCTCATACTCACTCTATGAGTAACTAGGCATTTTATTCCACATTGTAGTTTTGAGTAATCTGAAGTCTTACTATTTGGGTAGATACCCAATTCTATTACTTGCTCACTAAGTGGCCTTGGGCTCATATATACATACCTCCTCAGTTCTTCAGTTTCCTATCTGTAAAATTAGAATAATAATAATAGCCATTTTAAAGGGTTTCCCTCAATCTATGCAAAGTCTTTGGTATACTGCGTGGCACATGATAGCGGCTCAATAATTGTTAACTCTTAGTATTTTACTGTGTGTTCCCGGATTATCAGTCAAGTCAGATCTTGTTGAACACAAAGTTGGAGAGTTGGGAGTTTGCTTGAAACTTTAGCAGCAGCTACAAGTAGCCTGGGAACTTCTAGCACTGCAAAGAAGACAATGTAGCAGAATACAAGTTGCAGGCCAGGCACCCATGAGCCAAATACAGCCCATGAGCAAGTGTGTTTATCCCACATGCTGTTAGGTTTTTGCATTTTTTTTAACTTAGTTGCTAATATTTAAAATTTTTGAAATTTCACATAAAATTCCGATTTGTGGCTTCCCTTAAAAAAAATAAAGAGATAAAGCAAAACCTTGCTGCTTTGCTCTTGACAACCATCAACTGAAGCAGAACAGCACCTGCTTTCATTAGAAGTACTGAAAAGGGCCAAATGTTCCCCAAGCACCACATCTCCAACATTCCATATTGCTTACACCTTGTCTACTTCACGTATCTACATTATCTCCTGACTTTTACATCATTTGAATTTGCCTTCATCAGCACCGTGTTTGGAATCTTGGCATCAGAAGGTTGAGAGAGCTGGTTAGAATCCTTGCTCTAGATTATTCGTTAATTGAAATCGAAGTTACCTGCCCGATAAATTACATCACTGGACACTGCAGAACATTGCATGATAGAGTTCATTTCTTACCATGCTCCAGGATATCTCATTATGGGAAACGCTCTGTTTATTTTAACCTTGGTCTTCAGGCCCCAGACATGCTTCCTTTGCTCTGTAATAAGAAATGTGAATGGAGAGATTCTCATTGCAAGGATACTGTTGCAAGGAATAGTATAATATCTGAAATGCTGCTGCAAAAACCTGAGTTCTTTCTGAAAAGACTGAAAATGGTTACTTTGAAACAGTGGGGAATCCATACCAATAGCACTAAGCTCCTATTTTTATGCCCGGGAGAGTTTTTGAATCCATTACTCCATGTTATCCACTCTTAAAATGCATGATTCATACACAACACCTTTGGAAATGGCAGAGAGATTGATTTTATGGAGAGGTGTACAGTTTTACCACCGCACTAGCTGGCCATCTAGTGCTATGAGAGGTTGGTGGACTGGACCTAATTGGCTTTTTCAGGTTTTTGAGAGCTTGCCTTCAGGTTCCCACTGAGCTGTGCATTTTTCCTGGGTCACATGCTGTAATTAATAGAGGAAGGGACTATTGTACTTTCACACGAAACTTCCATCCTCAATGCACATAACTTGAGGGCTAATGTTGAAAGCATTGTGTGGTGGAGCCCTGTTAAATTTAGGGTTGCTAGTTGAGCAGAGTAGGCCAAAAAGCATGAGGATGAAAAGCTTGGGCTCTGGGGTCTAATAGACATGAGACTGAATTCTGATTCTGGTAACTTATGACCTGTGTGACTTACGGTAATTTATTTAAATTCTCTGTGACTCAGTGTTCTCTTCTGTGAAATGGGAATAACATGAGTACCTCCTTCATGGGGTGATTACATGAAAGAATTCATATTAAGCACTTAGAACATAAATAAGCACTTCATAACTGGTGTTGACTATGGTCAATTCATTTAACAGGATGAACACTTTCTACACAATAGTAAATACAAGTCACATAGTTCTTGCCCTCATGCACCTGAAAGTCTAGTCCGCTATGTTGGCTTAAATGTGTTTTTTGCATTGTAGCACAGCTATTGAGGAATTGTCTGGTTTTAAATTGCCACCCCAACACTTATTTGGTGATATAAGGCCTGGTAGCACCGCAATTGAGAAATCGACCATCTGGTTCTAAATTGCCACCCCAACACTTATTCTGTGACATAAGTCACCTTACTAAACTTCCAGTTGCTCAGTTTCCTTATCTATTAAATGGGAATTGTTATAATACATACCTCACAGTGTCTGGCACAAAGTAATAATAACAATAACAAGAAGTAGAAGGAGGAAGAGGGGGAGGAAAGTGATAGAAGGAAGGAAAAGAAAAAGAAGAAAAAGGAAGGAAAGGAAAACAAAAAGGAGATGGAAAGATAGTTAACATATATCTCCTGCGCTCCATTTATTATTGAATTATATAAACTACATGTACTAACTTTTATATGCATTAACTTTTTAAAATCTTTTAAAAGATTTTAAAAAATCTCACAGATGAGGAACCTAAGGCACAAGAAACAATACACAACTAAGAAGATTTTAGTTGCTGTAGTTATAAATAAAATGAACATCTTTCCAATCCATTACAGCTAGATTTACATCATTGTTTTAAATTCCTTCTTACTAGTCCATTATGTGTATATGCCTTAGCCAGCCTTCTTTTGATGGACCTTTTGATTGTTATTATGACATGGATTTTAAGAACATGTCTTGAAACTCTTCACATTTGACATGGGAGGCTGTCTGGGTTAGCTGTTAAATAAATTTTACATCCTTCTGTTTATGCAAAAGATTTAACTGTGAGGCCATCAGGCTAACCCTTGAGACAAGGAATAAGATTTTTGGACTGTGCACATTGGTGGACTGAGGAGAGACTAGATAAGGTGAATATTTTCAAACTATTGAACTCTAATCCATTTGTGCACAGAATTTATCTATAGAGAAAAGCACAAGTGACAGAACACTGGGCTAACATAAGTGGACTGAGGATCTTGTACACAGAGACTGATCTCTGTGATGTGATATTTATACCACAGATAAACTGTGCTGTTTGCTCTGCTTGCTTCATTCTCTATCTATGGTCAGGTCTGTGATCAGATGCCATTCTTTTCAGTGAGGCCCTCCCTAGCCACACTATTTGTAATCACATCCCTGTCTCCACCACCAAACACTCCATATGCTCTTTCCCTGCTTCATTTTCCTCCATAGAGAAATATCTATGGATATTATCTACAGACTATGCATTTTACTTATTTATTATCAATTTCCCTCAATAGTGGTGTGCTGGAACTTGCTTACACATTTGTGAGAGCTGATAGTTGACTATTCATCAATTTTGCAAGCCGATTGTTAAATTGACCATAGTGAGAGTGTTTACACCATGGAAATTGGCAAATGCTACAAATTAGGGATTTTTTTGAGAAAGAATTGGTTTACCTGTATACCACTGCCTGTCATTCAAAATGTAAGCTCCATGAGAGAAGAGATTTTCTCAGTTTTGTTTGCTGCTATATCTTCAGTAACTAGAAAGGTGCCTTGCACATAGTATTTATAAAGTGTTTGTTGGAAGAAATAAGAGATGAGTGTGTGAATGAGTGAGTGTGTAAGTGAGTGAGTGAGTGAATCAACAAATAACTGAAAGTCAATGAGTGCCCCTCACTTGAATGTGAGACCTGCCGTCCTGCTGCTTCTCCTGGTACAGTGACGGAGTGATTCACAACGTGGGTATGGCAAGCTTAGTTGCTAAATGAATTGTACTAGATCCCAGAGTAGAAGTGAGTCATGGGACTTCTCATTGCTTAGTCACTAAAATGGAAAAGAACTAAGAAATATGTAAACAGAGACCTGAAAAAAAACATTGCATGTGCTATGGGGAAGTTAAAACAATTTGGCTTCAGAGCTTGCTTTCATTTCCCCAGCTCAAAATTATATTTACAAGGCACCCTAAATAAGAGCAAAATCTAATTTTTTAGCTTGCTTGTTTATAATTCCATTATATGTAAGTTATATCATACAATAGTGCTTTTTGCTGTAGACTGTATTATCTTGTGTTATGGACCCTGGGGTTGCCTTAATGTACCTTCATCTTTGGAAGGAAGTCAGATATTCCGAAATAAAGCATATGGCCAAGATTGAAAATAGACTACCTAAAACATAATCAAGAATTTTTGTTCTTATTTTTGTTGTTGTTGTTTTATTTTGTTTTCCTCAGAATTTCCTCATTGGTTTCTTTCTTTGACACTTTTTGAGGTCAAAATGGGTAAATAGATTTGAAATGTCATTGTTTGCTTGGCATAACCTTAAAAAAATGGGACTGAATTCTGAAAGGATTTGAGTTTAAGAGGGAAAAAATCCAAATTCAAAGAACTGTGAAAGACATGGAAAAAGGAGAAGTTGGATTTATTTAATAATAACTTCTTAGAATGGAAGCAATTACTGAAGCTTAGAAAAGGTGATATGAGGACTATGAAAAGGAGACATATTTTGCATAATTGTATCTGTATGAAATCTGCTAGTGAATGTTCAAGTATAATTGAGGACATAGATGTAATGATTAAGCCCATCTGTTATTAAGCAAAGTTGGAATTTCTAAGAGCTGTCTTTAACCTGTTGAAGTTATAGAAGATGATGATGCCATTCTATTTAAGTCTCATGGGGCAATTGTCAGAGTAAAAATAACTTCCATTTTGTTATTGTTTAATATGTGCTCCACCCTCTGCTAAGGACTTTGTATCTCATTTCAATCTTAAACATACTATGAGGTAGGTATTTGATAGCAAGCATCAGAATGATTATTTAAAGTGGCTTGAACTAAGGAAAGAAATTATATTAAATTTGAATATTTGGTACCCCAGTGTAGAGTAGGCTGCTGGCAAGGGGCGATCAGGGCTCTGGGTCCATTTTTGCATGGTTCGTCTTTTCATGTCCTGCTCCATATGTCAACTTTGCCTTCCCATTTAGCCAAAAGTTGGCTGCCAGGTGGACCTAGGGCACTATGCTTCATAGTTCTCATCCAGTGGGAGAGTAGGAGAATCTAAGTCCTTACTCTCACAAGCCTTGTGCTGCTTGTGTTAGTCCTGTGTTCCTAAAGTAATTAACTGGCAAAGGGAATGGCCTTACTATATAATTGGCCCACTGATAAATAACTAAATCATTGTTTTTGCTTGGCTTTCCCTATGCTCTATGGCCATGTGAAAGATGTGAAAGAGAGGAGATCCCTGAACAACATCAAGTCCTGTTAGGAAGGAAGATTGGATGCTGAATAGGCACTAGACAACTGAATTCCACCATGTTATTTCTATCCTCAGTTTACAGATGTAGACACTGTGAAGTGAAGACACTCATCAGCATGTTCAAGGTCAAACAGATAGTAAATGGCAGAATCATGAGGAGGAGAAGGAGCAGGAAGAGGAAAGGGAGAAAGAAAAGGAGGAGAAGGAAGAGAAATAGAAGGTGGCAAACTCTTATATAGCACCTAATTATGTTCAGACACTGTTCTCAATACTTTATATAGCATTTTGTCTGCATTAACTCATTTAATGTTCAAGACAGCCCTATGAAGTAGGTACTCTTTTTATGTTGCCTCTATACACTTGAGAAAATGGAGGCACACAGAGGTTAAGTACATTGCCCAAGTTCACATAGCCACAAAAGTTGGAGTTGGGGATTTAAATGCAGGAAATAAAGCAGTACTGGAATCCAAGTTTTTAACCACTCAACTATAATATCTCTTGATTCCAACCCTGGTCCATGTCACATCAGAGTTCCTAGTTTAACCTTAAACCATGAGGCAGACTTCTGGTCTATCAGGGTATTTCTTTATTCTTGTATAACTGATATCTTCCTTTTTGGCCCTCACAGTTTCCACAGCTTGCCTTGACTTGAGATGGTCTTTCTACCCATGATCTGCTGACTAATTTGTCTTTGATTACCAACTCTGTTTTATCAAATAAGAGTGTAGGCCGTGTGAATTGTCTTTTATTCCTTAGCTTTTCTAAAAGGTTGCTTGTACTTCCCTATATTTAGTCCACTCTCTTAAAGCAATCATCATCCTATGTTGATGAAGCAAAGAGCAGTAAAGGTTAAGAGAGTGATGACATTGTAAATGAGGTACACTAGCAAAAGGAAGAAAAAAGCACCACCTGAAAGACTTCATTGTGTTTGATCAAGACATGAATATAACCGGTAAATGAATTCTCTTTGAAAAAAAAAATTCATTTCTGTTTTATCATCCTTCTTCAAAGAATAAAGATGGGAATGAGAAGCTCTGCTTATGAAGCAGAGCTAAGATTAAGGCAGAGCCCACCTCACAAAACAATCTGAACTTAGAACTAGACCTTTTATTTTAACATTCTAAATATGTTAGTGTGGTCACCTATAGTACTGAGCTGGTAAAAAGAAATATATGAAATTTTTATTTATTTTCCAGGGAACTAAAAGAAATCATTTCCAGAAGTACGTTGGACTTCTTAGTACATATGCCAGAGGTTGAGGGACTCAGGCATTGTGGTTGGGTAGATTTAAATTGAAGAGACCTTTTCTTCTGCCTGGCTCCATCTCTCATCAGCTTTGTAAACTTTCTGGACCTCAGTTTACTTGTTTGTAAAATGTTCTTATTGGACTACAAATGTTCTTATTGGACTACATCCTAAATTTGATAACAATTAAAAATGGTTCTACCTTTAGACTAATGACTGATGAAACCTCACCCAACTATGCCTTGACATCTTTCACCAGATCCTCTCCACCCAGTTATTAGACTCTTCTTTGCATCACTTCTTTTCCTACTGTATTAGTCAGCCAAAGGTGTGCTAATGCAAAATACCAGAAATCTGTTGGTTTTTTTAAAGGGTATTTATTTGGGGGTAGAAGCTTACAGTTACCAGGCCATAAAGCATAAGTTACCTCCCTCACCAAAGTCTATTGCCATGTGTTGGAGCAAGATGCTTGCCGACATTCAGCCTTCCTCTTTCTCTCAAGTCTCCATGGTCAGACTGTCCAGGCTTTGTCTCTCTCCCTAGGGCTTGATTTCTCTCCGGGCTCAGCTGCTTTGTTCTCTCCACAATACCATCTGTGAACTGTCAGGAAAATGGCTCATCTCTTTTTCTGGGGCCTTCTCTCCTTCCTCAGGACCAAGCTCCTGTGTGCTTACTTCCCAGGGCTCCAACTCAAAAACTCTCAACTCTGTCCTTTGCCAGGTCTTTGCTCTGTGAGTCCCCACCCCATGCCCTACAGACATGGCCCAATCAAAGTCCTAATAATAATTTAATCAATTAAAAGTGATACCTCCAGGGGAAGTGGATATGGCTCAAGGGATTGGGCTCCCATCTACCACATGGGAGGTTGCTGGTTTGGTTCCCAGTGCCTCCTAAAGAAGACAGTGAGCTGGTCTGACAGGTAGGTGTGACAAGCTGATGCAGCAAGAGACAGGAGAGGAAAAGCATAATGAGAGACACAACTCATCAGGGAGAAAAGATGGCTCAAGTGATTGGGCACCTCCCTCCCATATCAGAGGTCCTGGGTACTGTTTGGGGGCCTCCTAAAGAAACAAGGCAGACCAACAGACACAGTGAGTGCAAACAACAAGGGGGTGGGGAGAAATAAATTAAATAAATGTTTTTTAAAAAGTAAAAATAAAAAGTGATATCTCTGACAGACCAGTTTACAAACATAATCCAATAATTATTTTTGGAATTCATAAACAATACCAAACTGCTGCATCTATCTAACATCCACTCTCAGCAGCACCCTCGCACCCTCATTGCCATTTGTACTTCGTTAAACTTTCTTTGAGGTCTGTGGTTGTAACTCATATTTCTCTGGAATCCCCCATAGCTCTTAGAATGATGCCAGCTACACATGAAATACCTGTTGAATGACACTGACGATGATACAATAGTGAAATAAAACTTAACTCCACTCCATTCTTACAAGTTCTGTATTTAACTTTCCTTTTTCTTTTTCATTAGAGAAGTTTATAGAACAATCATGCATAAAATACAAGATTCTCATATAACACCCCACCACCAAAACCTTGTATTGGTATGGAACATTTATTACAATTGATGACAGCACATTTTTAAAATTGTACTATTAACTTAAGTCCATGGTTTAACTTAGAGTTCACTGCTTATGAAGTATAGTTCCATGGATTTCTTTTAATTACTATTCTGTGGCCATATATACAATCTAACATGGCCCATTTTAATCACATTCAGATATATATTTCAGTGCTGTTTATTGCATTCTTAATGTTTTGCTACCATCACCAACATCCATTACCAAAACGTTTCTATCATTCCAAATAGAAACCCTGTACATTTATTCCCTATCCTACCTGTCCCCTGGTAACCTATATTCTAGATTCTGACTCTATTCTTATTCTAATTGTTTCAAATCAAATGAGCTCATACAATATTTGTCCTTGTGTCTGGTTTATTTCACTCAACTTGATGTCTCCTAGGTTCATCCATGTTGTCGCATGTGTTAGGACTTCATTTTTATGGCTGAGTAATATTTCATTGTATTAATATGCCTCATTTCATTTATCCATTCATCAGTTGATGGACACACTTGGGTCACTTCCATCTTTTGGCAATGTGAATAATGCCATTATGAACATTGGTGTAAACAAATACCTGTTTGAGTCTTTTGGGTATATACTGAGTAGAGGGATTGCCGGGTCATATGGTAGTTCCATACTTAGCTTTCTGTGGAATCACCAAACAGTCTTCCCAATGAATGAGTGTTCCTGTTTCTCCACATCCTTTCCAACGCATGGTATTTTCTTTTTTTTTTTTTAGTAGCAGCCATCCTAATGGATGCGAAATGGTATCTCGTTGTGGTTTTGATTTGCATTTCCCTGATTGCTCATGAGGTTGAGCATGCTTTCATGTACTTTTGACCATTTGTATATCTTCTTTGGAAAGATGTCTATTCAAGTATCTTGCCCATTTTTTAATTGGTTTGTTTGTCTTTTTGTTGTTAAGCTGAAGGATTTCTTTATATATTCTAGATATAAAACATTTAACAAATGTGTGGTTTCCAAATATTTTCTCCCATCGTGTAGTTTGCTGTTTTACTTTCCTTTGAGGCACAAAATTTTTAATTTTGATGATGTCCCATTTATCTATTTTTCCTTTTGTTGCTTGTGCAAGGGAAAAGCAACATGTTACATACAAGGGAGTCCCAATTAGAATGAGTGCTGATTTCTCATCAGAAGCATGGAGGCAAGAAGGCAGTGGGTTGAAATGCTTAAAGTACTGAAGGAAAACTAGTTCAAGCCAATAATTTTCTATCCATTGAGATTCTCTTTCAAAAATGGGGAAAGATTAAGACATTCTCAGATAAACAAAATCTGAGGTAGTTCATCCCACTAGACCTTCCCTGCAATCAATGCTAAAGGGAGTTCTTCAGAATAAAATGAAAGGACACTAAATAGTGGTTCAAAGTGGCATAAAGGAATAAAGATCTGCTGTAAAGTTAACCATTTGGGTAATTATAAAAGCCAATATTATTGCATTATATTTGTTGGTATGTAATGACACACTTCTTACTTCCTACAGGTGCTAAAATGCAAATATATAAAAAGTAATGATAAATGTATGTTTTGGACATACAATGTACAAAGATGTAAGCGATAACAAATACAAAAAAAGGTGAGGGGACAGAGGTGTATGGGAAAAGTATATGTGCATGCTCTTGAAGTTAAGTTGGACTCAGACAAATATGATTGTTATATATTTAAGATATTAAATTTTAACCCCATAGTAACTGCAAGGAAAAATAGATAAAAATATATCTAGATAGAAATGAGAAGGCACTCAATATGGTACAACACAAGAAAATCAAATAAATACAAAAGTAGGCATTAACAAAAATGAGGAACAAAAAAGTATAAGACTTACAAAGCCTAAATAGCAAAATGGCAGAATAAAATACTATATTATCAGTGATTTTAAATGTAAATGGATTATTCCCTCCAGTCAAAAGACAGAGATTGGCAGAATGGATAAAAAAAAGTATGATCCAAAAATATGCTATCTGCAAAAGACTCATCTCAAATTCAGACATACAAGTATGTTGATAGTGAAAGAATGGAGAAAATATACAAAGCAAGTAGTACCCAAAAGAGAGCTGGGGTGGCTATACTAATATTAGATAAAATGGACTTTAAGTAAAAAACAGTTATGAGGGACAAATATGGTCAGTATATACTGATAAAAGGGACAGTTCAACCAGTATTGTAACAATTATAAATATATATATACCTCACATAAGAGCCCTAAAATATATGAAGCAAATGCAGGCAGATTTGAAGGCAGAAATTGACATTTCTACATGAAAAGCAGAGTACTTTAATATACCATTTCAATAATGAATGAGATCAATAAGGAAACACAAGCCTTGAGTGATATTCTAAACCAAATAGACCTAACACACATATGTAGAACACCTCAACCAACAAAAACAGAAAACACATACTTCTCAAGCATACACTGCTCACTCTCCAGGTTAGACCATATGTGAGGTCACAAAATCAGACTCAATAATGTCAAACAAGATGTCATTCTAAGTGCTACCATGCTTTTTGCAGCCATTCAGATCTTGTAATGGTCACTTGATACCTTTAACTCAGAATGACTTTATTCTTCTACCATCTGTCTTTTTTAGTTGCCATCTTGTAAATTGGAAAAGAGTAAAGAGGAAAAAGAGACCCTAGGAATTCTCATCTCCTTCCTTCCTTTCTTCCTCTTTCTTTCCTTCTTTTTCTCTTCTCCTCTCTTTCTCTCTTCTTCACTTTCTCTTTTTCTTTCTAAAAGAGTATTCCTGCTGGTAACAAAAGGAGTTTACTACTACAGAGAAGTGTAGATGACTTGTGTTCTTAAAAAATTATATGGTAAAAATTGCATGCAAATTAGACTTCCTTTTCCAAGAGAAAGTTTTCTCTTGTTTTATTATTCAGATGTTTCAATCCTTCAGAATCTATGGTGAGCTGAGAGCAACAAAATATTTGTTACAATCCTCTTTTTCTAGGGAAAAGGCATTTACCACCTTTGAAAATCAGGGACCTGTAATAATAAGAGCATGACTGCTTCTATAGCACTCTTGGATTCTTATAGTAATTCATTTGACAGAACCACAGTGAAAACCAAAAAAAAAAAAAAAAACACAGTGTTCAAGTCTTTGTGTTGGAGATAAAAAACCTGTTTAGTCAGTACCTGAGGAGAATAATGCTGCGCTCTCCGTTTGGAATTTTTTGCTGTCGTTGCTTACCTGTTCATCATTTTCCTAACACCTATAAGTTACAAGTCCATAATTTATTAAAATAACATTGCAATTGGGAGTCACCCACTCTTCAAGCTAGTTATAATAGCTATTATTTTTGAATATATATGATTTGTTTATCTGGCAAAAAGTTTATATTGTTTAATATGATTCTTACAACAGCCCTATGAGTGCACTTTTGTGGTTTTAGCCATTTTACAAAAGATGAACCAGAAATTGAGAGCAGTCAGTTGACTGGCCCATAGTCCCATGCAGAGCTAATGAGTATCTGAGCAGTAATTTGAACTCCTGTCTGCCTGCAGGGTTGACTTTATCAGTGTGCAACCTATGTAGTCCTTCAGGGCTCCACACTCAGAGAGCCCCATGTTTGGTTTAATGTTCTGCTGTCGCCATCTTGAAATTCATAATACTTTTTAAACAAGGACCTCCAAATTTTCATTTTGCATTGGGTCCTGCAAATTATGTAGCAGAGGTCTTTTCTCTCTGACTCTCATACCTGTGTTCCTTCCACTCCATGCTACCTCTCCCCAGAGATGAACCCTCTGTTGCAAAAACAATCCCAGCAGGAGTAGTTATTACCCATTCATTACTAGCCAAAGATAAACTCTTGGTATAGTCAGTCTGCCCCTCTCAGATAAATTTGAAATCTGAGTTGGTTGCTAGATTGAAAGTTTGACATGACAAATATCTGAAAGTTTTTACCTTTCTGGTAGCTTAAGTGCCAGATAGCAGGAAACTTTTTTTTTTTTTTTCATGTATTTTACTAAGCCCCTTTGGTTTTTCATTTCTTCTAAACACATTAAATTGTGTTTTTATTTCTACACATGGTGGCATTTTCCATCTTCTCTACTATATTCTAATATGTTTCATTCTATTTTGGATTTATCTAAAATGCATTGGTTTTCTAAAAGTTATTGCTGCTACTGAGATATTCTATTATTAATAATGAACATTTATTTAGTGTTAGATGTGTAGTCTGAAGCCATTCTTCTATTAAATCAAATTCTTTTCAATCTAAATTAAGAATGCTAGCTTTGAAGTTGGGGGCTGACCAAAATACTGATATTTTCATTTTCTCATTTTTTGTTTATGTTAAAGCTTTCAACACTTAGTTTTCTTAATTTAGAGTTGAAGAAATGGAGTGGTGTATTTTTAAAAATTTCCTTTTATCAAGCCCTAAAATAAGTTTTGTTTCAAGTCAGGTTTAAGACAGTTGCCATCAGGGAGTGTTTTGAATTGTGACAATTCTTTTCATTAATAATCCATACCCCCTTTTATTTTGAAATGTCCTCTATTATGATCGCATATTGTCAGGAATTTGGGGGATGTTAGAAACCCAACCTCCTTGTTTCACAGGTGAGGAAATTAAGTTCTGGAGAGTACAGGTGCCTCATTCAAGGTTACACAAATAGTGACAGAGAAAAGACCAGCACATCGTCCCCTTAATTTAAGTCTAGAACTTTTTTATTACACCACCCAAATCTCTTTTAATGCCTAAAATCACTAAGATTTCTTTTGTAATTTTCTGTCTATAATAAATATTTATAACAGCTTTGAGCCTTGAGTTAAAGTTTAGCTTGCCAAGGCACTTTGAATATGAAAATCAGAAATCTAGAGGGAAAATGTTAGACTTTCAGCAAAAGGACAATAGTGTTTTGAAAGCTCAATCTCATGTTAGAAAATAGTCCCCTAATTCCAATTACATTCTCCTAGCAATCAACAATGCCTCTGGATTGTTTTGGTAATTTTATAAACCTGTAACATATTTTATAATTACCTTGCAAAAGGTGTCCATAAACTCATGCTAAATTAAGTCTGCTGTGGAAATGACAATAGTTGATTTGTGTATAATATGGAATACCAGCACAGTGGCTCTGTTGAAAGGAGGTTTTTTTTCCCATCGAATTGCTGGGTTTTTGGTTGACTGGGAACAAAACTGAATACATCTGCAATAGAGGCAAATTGTGTATTCTGTGCCACTGGCCACAAGTCATATGGATTCTTAGAAACATGGCAATTGATACCAAATTGCTATATTATTAGTTTTAAAATATGTTTCTTCTTAAATCCACCTAGATTATGCTCCCAAGATGCTGTGTAATTGTACTGACTCGGTTTGGTATCTTACTGATAGCTAATTACATGACTTTTGCAGGATAAATTGCCTCTGATATGGTTTGGAAAGAAGAGTTTTGACTAAGTATTTTTTAAGAAAGAACCGGAACAGAATCTTCTTTAAAGATATCCCCCTCTCCTGTTTTTTCATGACTAATTTGCCTAACATTTACTGATTCACTTCCATTATGCAAGAACCTTTTAATCTTATGTGAAATATTACCCAACAAGGAATAACTTGGTGTTCCTTCCCCTGCTGCCCCTTTCCCTAGAATAAAAGCAGCCAATCATAGTTAGGAAAGGAGCCCTGCAGATATGGCACTAAGAAGACAGATTCAAACTCTGTTCGTCCCTTCACGCTTCTCATAGTACTAAGTCATTATTCTTAACCAAGTTTCATTTTGGACAACCACTCCTAAAATGCCACGGGTCCTGCAGCTGTACAGATCCCTCAGTGTTTCTGGTAAGCTGGTAGGAGGCAGCCTGGGGCAGGCAGACGGTTCTAGGCAGGTACCTTCACTCTACTATTTGCTGGATACAATTCTAAGACCTTGGCCTAGTTAGTTAACCTAACAGAGCCTCAGTAACTTCTTTGAAATGGAGAAAATAATACTAGATTAGCTCACTAGCTATTTCCCATACACAGCTCGATTCCTGGATGATAAATAAAGTGACAAGGTGACAACATAATTCTAACCAAGACTCATCACCTTCAGTGACCATTCTTTCTGCCAGTGGTACAGTCTGGCAGCTGTATCTCAGAGTAGATAGGGAGATGAAGGACTCAAAACAGGTCACTTTGACTTTGTCAAATGTTTGGAATTGCTATCTGCAGTGAAGTATGTCTATGAACATGAATGAACTGCAGTCCATTGACTGTACACAAAATCTGACAGAACTTTATCCCTACCTATTTCCTAGATTTTAGCCTCAGCAAATGTGTTTGAATATGTTTGATGGTCCAGGCATTCAGTTAAATAAGGCTGAATAAAAATACTTCAAAACTACACACACATATATACACACACACTTAAGTTAGTGTGGCATTCAGGGAAGAACCATGTGGAACATATTCTAAGTGCAGAAATCCATGGAAATTACACCAAACCACACACCATGACTTTGTATCTGAAGTAACTCAGTGAACCCCTGGTTGAGGCTCTTGGCCATATCCATTTATGGACCACAGCTTGGCCTCAACTTCACAGATTGATTCACATTCCTGGAAGCTGCAGTCTGCATAAATAAATTGGCATTCACATTCAAAACATGTTCATACTCATAAGCGCTTTGAAACTTGTTCCAAGGTAATAGCAAGCACATTTTTATACAATTCAATGTTCATATTATAAAAGTATTATGAGTTAAGTAGTCTCTTCATGAGAAAGAACTTTGGAGAAACTCTAGTATTGACTGCATAGGATAGGTGTGGTGAAGTGTGAGTTAATGTGTACATGTAAATATCAAAAAGACAGTGCATGATAGTTTGGCACTCAACAGTTCTCTTCTTCCCTCATCATTACCTTAGTTTACACAAAACCTGCCCTTGTATTTACTTTCTTAATGTGAGGTGAGTTTTCTTCATTATAACAACAGATAAGACCAACTGAAGAGAAGAAGAGATTGTAGTTATTCAGGACTTGATATTTGCTAGGCACTAAAGCACTGATTATCAACCAGGGTAACTCTGCCCCCTCAGGGATCATTCAACTATGTCTGGGTGACACTCTTGATTGTTGTTAATGGCATCTAGTGAGCAGAAGCCAGGGGTGCTGCTAGATGTCTGATAGGACAGCACCCCACAGCGAAGAACTGTCCAGCCCAAAATGTCAACAGAGCTGCAACTGAGAAACCCTGTGTTAAGGTAAGGGATTGCTTTAGTCCTCCTAACACTATATGAAGTGGATTCTGCTGCCATACTTGTTTTACAGAAGCAGAAATTGTAGTATTGAGAGGTCAAGTACATAGCCCAAGATCTCAGTACTGGGCTATGAACCCAAGCTCTTCATCCATGCCTTCACGGCAAACAAGTTGAAGATGGTTTTCTTTGCTTCCAGTGAACAGTGCTACCTCCCTGATAAAACATTAGGTTGAATGACTACAAAAATTGCTTTATTCAGACTGATGAGTGTTTTTTGTAATGCTTTTTACAGCAAACCCTTGCTAGTGTCAAAGAAACCTGATGGAATCTTTTGTTATGATTTTCTTTGTTTTTAAGTTCCTGCTTGCACCAGTGCAATTCAGTAGTAATGTGACTGTTAAGGGAGAGTTGTCCCTTTCGGAGAAAATATTCACACTCTGGTTTTGCCTTTTGAGGCTTACTCACATTATCCCTAAAGTACATTATCATTTTTTTTTTAAATCTGGTGTCAGGGAAGATTTTATTGTCTTCTGAGTTAGGTGGTATGCCCTAGGCAGTGAAAGGATTAGGAAACATCAGAGCTAACAGGGATGACTTTCTTCCACTGTTTTTCTTGCCAGTCAAAAAGAAATAGGGGATAATAGAAAGTCATCAGTTGCTGTTTGCAAAACTGTTTATTTTCCTTGAATATTTTGGTATCTTATTGACAGGAGCATTGGCTGCATTTTGCTATAGTGGATAATTTATTTTATATGAGGTGGTGTTTTCAACAACCACTACATAATGTTCTAAATCAGTCTGAACTCTATCTGGATAAAAATAAATGCTCTCATTTTCTCCAATTGGTATTTCCCTTTGTCCACAAAAGTTATGATTAGCTCTGATCTTTCCCCCAAACTCACTATGTGAATCTCTAAAATGTTTTTAAAAATGTAAGAAATATCACAAACAAGTAAAAATCCCAGAGAAATAAATGAAAGTGTGGTCTGTCTCTGCCCTTTCAAGTCAGACCTATAAGTTAAATCAATTATTGGGCTCTTTGAACAGTAGAATTTTTATATGGTGTATTTTTATCTAGATGGAAAGGAAAGATGACCATTTAAAAAGTGGCATTTTAATAGATTGATTAAGAAGCAAGGGAGTCTAGGCTCATTACTTCATGTATATATTAAAGATGAAAGTAAAAAGGTGAAAATTAAAGAGCAGGGTTTTGTTAAGGAAATCGCAGACATCTGTTAAGTGGCTATTGCCCAGCCCTCACCTACCCTCACCTCCTTTTCTAGGAAAGTCACAAATGCACACTAAGTGGCCATCCTCCATACTTCCTTCCACTACCTCCACCTCCTTTTCTATTGTGTGCCATTCCACAACCTGTTGAGTCTGATGAAAAGGTCCAGCCACACTTTAAACCTGGAAACTGGGAACAAACAGTCCCACATGCTTCTCAGAACAGGAATTCCCTGCCCAGATGTGGATAAAATCCACACTCAAAAAGTACAGGTTGGTCTTTCTTCTTGGCACAAATTGGGGCATGCAGAGCTGCCATCTAAAGGACCTGACCTGGAAGAGTTTCCAGCCACCCCAGGTTACCAGCTGTGATGGGACTTCTTCCCCTGCTCCTTTGGACTTCTTGTGCTGTGAAAGTGACAAGAGATTGCCCTTTCTTGACTCCTTATTTTGTACAAGTGATAAAGGCATTATTTGCTGAAAGTTTCTGTTGTGCCCTGAACCTGTGGTCCCATGACGATCTGTTGTAGCAAATCGCTCCACAGTTGGTGGCAGGTAGCCTTGGCTAAACCCTCAAATCACAAAGGGCTTTGGATTTTGACTTCTGTTATAATATCCAAATGAGGACAGGTGTATTGTTATGTAGACATAGTGGCAGAACTGAAGGAAGAAGACATTGCTCATAGAGCTTTGAACTTTTGATTCATTATTGAACCACATTTACTGAATAATGCCCTGTGAATTATGTCATCATGTAATAAACTTGAGTCATACAATTATACTGTATTATATCCATGTGTGTGATAAAAAGCAAATATTTTTAAAATCCTATCTTGCTATTTCTTCATAAATTAATATATGAAGAACGTCAAATAACTGAAGCAGCATGAGCTTCTCCTGACCTCTGAGAGGCCCAGATGAAAGCCATCAACCCTGCATATTATTTAGAGTGAAATCACAGGGGCTGGTAGTAAGTGTTCTGATTATTTACTCCTTTGTAACAAACTACTCCAAAACTTAGTGGCTTCAAATGACAATCATTTTATTATCTCTCACAATTCTGTGGGTTGGTTGGACTCAACAGGGTGGTTCTTTTGTTCCACAAGATATCATCTGGGGCTGTCATCTAGAGGCTTATTTGGGCTAGAACATCAAACATGGGTCAATCTTATTGCTGATGGTTGACCTTGGCTGTCAGCTGGGAGCTCTGCTGGGGCAACCAAATGCAACACCGATCCCTGGCCTCTACCTGTGACTTGGGCTTCTCACAGCATGGAAGCTAGAGTCTAAGAAGGAGTTCCCCAAGAACACATCCTTCAAGAGGTTGGCATCAGAAGCCAGACTTTGTAAAGGTAAAGCATGAAACTGACACAGCACCACTTCTGTATTCTATTGGTTAACCAGCCAGAGGAATGGCAGAGGGGAAATAAACTTGAACTCCCCATGGGGAGAGTGAGGGAAAAGTTGCCACCATCTTTAATCCACCACAGTAGATAGAGAAATGCTAGATCTTCATTATCTTATTTTAGACTGTGAGAGTGGACAGTGTGGGCCCCAATTGCATTTGCAATGTGACATAAGTGCCCTAGTACTTTTCTTCCTATACATAATAGATATTTAGTTAGCATTCATTGCTCATATTTGGCATTTACCAATTTAAGTTTCACAATCATGTTGTGAGGTAGATAAAGAAATTGAGGCTTAGAGAGGTTGAGTGAATTGCCAAGTAAAATGGCAAGTAAGGATTTGAACTCAAGGGGTCTTGCTCTTAAACATGATTAGACTGCCTTTCCCAATAGTGATTCTCCACACACTTTAGATTTATACCCATAGATCCTTAAATATTTGTTCTGTTTAAAAGTTGCTCATGGGGAGCAGATGTAGCTCAAGTGGTTGAGTGCCTGCTTCCCACATAAGAGGTTTGATCCCTGGTACCTCCTCATAACAAAAACAAAACAAACAAGCAAAACAAATGATAAAACCAACTCAGCATAGCTCAATGTTTGAGCACTGGCTTCCTATATAAGAGGTCTGGGGTTCCTAAACCTTGGTACCTAAAAAAAAAAAAAAAAAGTTTGTTCATGCTTTTTGAAAATAATGCCCATTTTTATAATTTTAGCTTCTCAATATTAGTATTTTGCATTTGGGAATCCTTCCACTTTATAGTGCCTCAAATGCTGGGGAATAATTATTCCATTTAGACTTTTTAATCCCCTAGTGTTTCAAATTAATTCAAGAAAAGGCAGGAAGTATTTTAAGGATTCAAGGGGAATAAGAGGGTGATCAAGAACAAAGTGGACTCCAGAGACCAAAACCCTTTTCCATCTCTCTCAGAGACTACATGGCTTTTCACAAAAACATCTCTCTTCTTTTCTGCAAGTCTCTTTTCTTCATAATTTCATCTTGTATATGACCCATGAAGGTGGTGACAGCCTCTCTCCATATAGTGACCTTTTACATTCATTTTTCATTGTGCAATACCTCACTCTTTATTTCTTAGAGCAGGTTGTTTAGGGAAAAAAATATCTAGTTGGTTCTGCCATTATTCTAACCAGGGCACTTTATAGATCACTGGTTTATCTATGTGTTGATTGTTTTTAGTTCTCATGCCTGCACTAGCCCAAAGAATCATACCTAGAGGTAAAAACCAGACTGGGTTTCCTCATCCAAGGAGAGCTAACAGTAATAGAGTTGAAATTAAAGTAAGATAAAATTGAACAACTAAGCAGAAAAAAGAAGGGGGATTGAATGGCTTAGTGAAAGTAAATTTTTGGCATTGGAAGAGAGAAGTCTTTGAGACATAATATCCCTGGTTTGGAGATGCATTCTTGCATACTAAGGAGATAGTTGAAATGTGAATGAAGATGTTGACCACATCCTGCTATGTAATGGTGTGGCATGACATTTTTATGGCTGAAACTAAAGCTGGCTCAACCTTTGAGTAGGGAGGCTATGGTATAATAGAAATATCTTCTCTCCTATGGGGGATCAGGGTCCCCTTAACTCTGAAGACCTAAGTATGTTTGCAAAGTTTCCTCCAAGTTTTTCCTACCTAAACTATGATGTTACTTTGCAATGCTCAAATTAGGTTGACTCCAGGTGACCAGGTCCTAGCAGATTTATATGTTAAAAAGAGTTTTTGTTTTAATTATGCTATATAGTCATTTTTTTCCCCTACACTGTACAAAGGAAGACATTTGATAATAGTATTTATCAAGGTTTGATTCTTCAAGAAATGGATAAGAGTTGTTTTGATCATTTCTTTTAATTTACTGAACAACAACAACAACAACAACACACACACACACACACACACACAAAAACTAGAAGGAAAGTTTCCCAAGGGCATCCAAAGATGATGCCATCAACAATGAAAAGTAGTTTCCCTTAGTATAAACTTGTCAGATCTTTAAATGGAAGTTAGTAGCATGGGACAGGGTGTCAAACTACAGAGTTGAATCCAGACTTTACCACATTCTGGCTTTTCTGTATTATCCTTGGGCAAGGAGTTTCAGGGTGCTTGCTGTAAAATGGGGGAATAACATTCTCATGGAGGTGCTTTCAGAGTAAAATAGATAATCTGTATACTTCTCTGAATGTACTTGGAGCCACACAACATAAGAGTAGTTTGAATCAAGAAGGTGCATAGCAGGGCTGGTACTGCAGTGAAGTGAAATTTGAGGGGACTAAACCCCTCGATAATCTGGGTGTATAATATATTAATGCAAAACTTAAAATCAATGCAACAGAAATCCATGATGAGTAAAAAATACCAAATTTTAAGTAAATTTGGGATCCAGCCCTGTTTTACTGACCTGGTTCCAATAAACCTTTATTTACAAAAATAGGCGACTAGCCCTTGAGCCTGAGTTTGATGATTTGATTTTTAAAAAATATTATTTATCCTGATTGCTGAGTTTTTTTTTTAGCACCTCTTTAAATTTTGCACCTGAGGTTAGTGCTCACTCACTTCACTTTCTTCCCAACTCTGTTGTATAGTTTTAAATTTTAAAACTATAAATTCGGAATTCTACAATTCAAATCCTAGCTATAGACAAGACTTTTGGGACCATCATACCTAAGCCTCTCTGTGGTTACAAATGGTTTCTAAGCACTCCTTTTTCACGTCAAAGATGGTAGCTTTGTCTTTAATGACCTGTGACTGACCTATACACACATGTAGAATGTTTTACCTTTTACAATAGCTCTAAACCCTGGCCAACATGACTTGGAGATGACGCTGCATTAAACAAGCAAGACTCATTCTTCCCCAGAGGCCCTTGACTTGGCCTTCGACTTGCTGTCAGTTTAGACGGTGCATTTGTTCTTGCATGTGTATTCATTTCTTTCATACTTGATATTTTCCTGATTTCTATGAACTATTTCTGAGGGCAAATTTTGACCATCCTGAAAATAAGGAACGTCTCAGGAAATTGTTTTCTTTGTTGCTTTTAAATATTGATGGGTTTCTGGCAGTGGGAATATAATTAAACTCACAGCAGTTAACAAGATCCTTTTTATAATAAACCTTTTGTACCTTTACTTAACCTGCGACTGCCTTTCCTTATTTCTCAGGGTTAATTGGCAGGGAGCCATTTGTCTCAATCAGCTCTACCTTGGCAAGGATTGTCATGAATCAGATGTCCTTTTACCTCCTAGAAGGCAGGATATATCTCTTACTCAAGTCAATCTCACATTTGAATTTGCAGAGGAGTGTGTGGCTTCTCTTCTATTTTGCTGACAGCAGTTGATATATCAGCCTAAATGATAGTCCTTGCATGTGTAATTACTACAGTTTTTCAGGCTTCCCGCACCCCAAACCTGCTTTCCAAGAATAATCCATTCTGTTCATCTATAAGCGAAATATTCATCCAGGGATCACAAATAGGAGAATAACCTCCTTAAGCAACTGAAGAGCAAAATAATAGTATCATATTCAAACAGTAGGCTAGAGAATGACCATGGCAAAACTTCAGCTTTTGAACTCTGATTAGATTGTTGGTTGTCCCAGAAGGGCATACTAGCTGTCAATTGGAATTTCACAATGGTCTAAGAAGCCTAATAGTCTGACATATAGCAGTGGAGAATATATCTGATCAAAAAGAAAGAAATGGATGCATCCAAAAGCTTATAGAGAATATTTGTCCTTTGGGGGATTTATCCAACATCTGAGCCCTTGATTTATGTGTGGTGCTGTTCCTGCCTTATAATAAATTTTAGTGAGAGGCAGAGCTCCTTTCCTTATGTAGAAGGGAGAAAATGCCACATTCCCAATACAATTTTCCTTAGACATGAGCATGTGACCTAGGCTTGAACAATGAAATGTACCCATTCAGTCTTTTATATATGGCGTTTGTAATACAAAGAAGTGGGATCAGTCCATAATTCTTTTTGGAAATGATTTAAGTGGACAGCAGCAACCAATTCCCAAGGGCAGCAGTGAAAGTGGTAAACTCGGGGATGACCAATGTCTAAATCCAGTGGTGTTGGCCAGTGGTGAAGAGCTAAAGTCTTGTATGTTTGGTTGCAGAGGTGACATCACCAAAGCAGGTCCATGGTGTGATTTTTGGCATAGGAGTTCTGGCTGCATGACTTCCCTTTGCTCTCTCCTAATTTCCAAGTCTAGTTCTCCAGACTTCATTGGCAATTATATAACTTAATAAATACAGTTTCTCTCACATTAGCCAAAGTCATTATTGGTTGTTTCAAGTTAAGAAACATGTCTAATTCATTTACTTATTTCCTTACTATTTCTTGAGCACCTATTAAGTACTAGGCTCTCTTCTAGCTGCAGCAAGAGAGAGAAGTGAATGAGACAGACAAGGCCCTTTCTCTCAAGAAGATTATGTTCTTGTAGGGTAAATAAATCAATAAATAAGTCAAAAAGGAAAAAAAAGCTTGATGTAACGGCAAAAGAGAAAACAGGATGTTGTAATAGAAAAGGACAAGAGGACCATATGGTGTAGCCAGGGAAGGGCTCTCTGAAGAAATGACCTTTATATTGTATTGAGATCTAAATGGCAAGAAGGGGCCAGCCATGCAGATATTGAAAGGAAGAGACTCTTCCATGGGGGTAATAGTCAGTGCCAAGCCCCTAAAAGGGGTAAAGTCAATTAAAGTTCATATTTTCCCATACGCACCATTAAAGAAACTGAAGTGCATGCGTTGTTCATGCCTTTCATAAAAACTCTTGAATGAGTCAATAAAGCAGTCACAATTATAGAGAAGATAAAGAACTTAATGCAAGTTGAAAATGACTGTACTCCTGTTTAAATTTAAATTCTGAGCACAAGTTTTTCTCCTTGTTTAGGTCTTCTTAGTGTTTTCTCAATACACATTTTCCCAAACCAGTTCTGCCTTGGCTCTCTCCTTTCCTGTTTTGTCAACAGTTTGTACTAAGAAAAGGAATTAGTGAGCTTGTAGTCACCATTTTCTCTTAGTAGCTTTCTTTGTATGTGTGGAGATGGGAGTGGACAAAAATTTCAGCTTGGATCAAGTGTATGAATCAGTAAAGAAAAAACAAGTGTGTTGATAGACTGATGAACAGTTTGCTATGTTGGGATAGGCCACTAAAATTTTTCTCATCTATCAAAAAAGCCTGAATAACTTTTAAAAATCCTTGAAGCAGTGCTGTCAAACTGAAGTCTAATGCAAGCCATACATGCATTTTAAAAAATTTTCTAGTAGCCATGAAAAAGAAATTAAGTGAAATTAATTTTAATATTTTAACTCAACAAAACTACAATATTGTCATTCCAAAACTTATTACTAAGATATTTTACTTTTGTTTTGCTAAGGTTTCAAAATCTGGTGTGTATTTTACATTTAAAGTACATTTCCATCTATACTGTCCACATATCAAGTGCTGAATAACCCTGAGTGACTAGTGGCTACAATTTGGAAAGGGCAGCCTTAGGAGCAAGGCTGACTTAGGACGTTGTCTCTGCTTGGAGACAGGAAGTAGAATAAATCACTTTGCATATACCTAATTCTCTAGCTATATGTTTTATTCTTTCTCTCTTCCTTTTCCACATGTTCTTTGGCCCCTTTGTAAGTCTCCATTTCACTACCATTCGCTTACCAATCTGCTGCTTTTTCCCTCCTGCCTGAAAAGTTCTCTATCACACAATTGTTAAACATTTTAAAGTTTCCTTTTTCTAAAGCTTTCTTTTTTCTTACAGTTCCCTTCCTTGGTGATTTAAATTTTACCTTATCCTTCACTGAAAGAATGCAGTATTGAAAAGCACAATGAACCATTCTGAGTCAGTCCACGCCCTCCTTTGTTAAATATCCCCTACCACCCCCCCACCCCCAATTAAGAGTTTATAAAAGGATTCAGGAAGTATCTTTCCATGATGCTTAAAACACAAAAATAGGAATATAAAGGTTTTCTTTCTGTATAGTCACAAGCACTCATCTTTCTTGAGTCATTACCTGATTTTTTATTTTAGGATATTATCATTTCTATACATCTCTTTAACCTCAAAGTACCACAAATGAGCTTGTGCAACATTTCCACATGCAAAAAAAGAAAAAAGAAAAAAACGTTGCTTCTCTATTCAAAAGGGCATTTTGGTAGTGCCATGCCTTTTTTGTTATATGTTTCCATAACTTTATGAGGGCCACTCTTTTTCTAAGCTGAGAAGAGCTGTAGAGATATTAGTAATCATAAAATAAAAGATATATATATATATATATATATATATATATATATATAAAGACTGACAAATCCATTAATTAATCTTTGTTTATTATTTATCTTCCTACCTGGTATTTGAAATAGAACAGGTAAAAGTTATATTAAAAATGTGTACATGTTTGCAAACCTTTTCTGAACCCTAATATTCCTTATCTTTATTCCTTTTGTTAATAGTCATAAATCATTAGTCAACACCTTTCCTGATTTTGGAAGGCACATGAACTCCATTCTCTTCATGTATAAAAATTCCAACTATATGGTACATAATAAAGATCCAACAATTATATAAATGCTAAAAGTTCCCAACCTGTCTTTGGTAAATCAAAATGAAAGGAAACTGCAATTGCAATACTTCTGTGCCCCACAGCCAGATAACCACTCAGGATGTTAAACTTCCTTCAGTGGCCCAAAGAAGGGTAGAGTAGCACCTGCAGTGTTTCTCAGTTTTTTCATGTCAAGACTCATGCAGAAAAGGTTGTATTTATTGACTGTATCAATGATACAGGATGATGCTGTACACCAGGCCTCCCCTGCTTGTAACAAGGGCTAAGAGATCAATATCTGAGTACTCATTTACAGTGCTCCAGTACCTAGTAACTCTGGCCTATGAACTGTGGATGATTTTTACTATTGAAAGAAAAACTTAAATAAATGCATTATTGGTGGTAGGTACTACTCTTTTGAGAGCTGGCTCAGAATATTGATTCCTTGGCAGCAGATGGCAAGGACCACCCTATGGTAGGAATGCCTGGCTTACAGCTAGAGAAAAGAGGTTTATAAAGGGGACTCTAATCTTTGTCTGCCTCACCTCCTACAAGGTTAGCCAGATTACCATCTAGTAGGTCTTCCTCAGTGTATAGCCACTACTGTACACAAAGGAAATAACTCTTTGACCAAGGATTCATACATCATAGAATGTGGAAAGAATGTGAAGAAGCATTGTAAACCAAGTGAGAATGGGACCAAACTGCTGCATTTAACACAGCTGCTTGGATTGAAATCAGACTTCCTGATTGATAACTTATGCTGGAAGAAGTTTCTTCTGGACAGACTTTCCCTCTTCAGAGTGATGGATGTCAGGGCTCAACTTTGTAATTAAGCCACCAGAATGAGTTGCAGAGTTAGACACTTGGCAAAGAGAAATATGGCGTGTAAGCTACATATGGCATGTTAATGTTCTTATTCTGAAAATACTTAATTTCCAGATTTGAAAGCTGCATTTGGAGACTCTGGACTAAATGAAGCCTTCTAAAATATACTCTTCTAGGGAACTAAGATGTCCCTAAAAGATATCAGAAATGTCCATATATGGGGCTGACCTGGAAGATAACATTTATTGAGTACTTACTCTGTGCAAGGCATGATGTTTGGCACTGATTGTTTCATTTACTATTCCACAACATACATATGAACTAGAGAAATGGTCATTCTCTTTATATTAATGATGAGGCTCAAGAGGTTCAGTAATTTCGCCAAGGAGCCATCTCATTAAGTGTGGATCCAAAATTTGAATCAGGGTCTCCTTTGTTAACGCTCTTGTTTGTTTAACCATTTGTTCTATTGTTTCCTGAGAGCATGAGCTTCCCACCAAGAAGATCTTTAAGTACAACACTTGGCAAAGAAATAGGAAAAGAGGTGCACATATGGAATGATTAGTTGATCTAGGTAAAGCATTGAATTTCTGCCCAACTCTCAGTTTCTGAAATCTATATGCTTTTATCTCATATATTGGAGTCAATGCTTATTAATAACTATTATAAAAAGGAAAAAGGGATCTCTTTTAGTTTGAATATTTTGAGAGCAATCTGGTGTTTTAAATTAATGTTTCTGTCTATAAGGCCATTTGGTTTCCTTATCCCTTGTTAGTGTTGCTCCCTTTTTAAAGCGATGAACATTCTTTGCCCTGATAACTAACATTTGGTAGAAGTTCAGTGTTCTATAAATAGTTTACAGTTCTCTAAAAACATTAGTAGCATAGTACTGTTGCAGCCAAGAAAACCAAACAGATGTTTGGTACCATCAGGAATGGCCCAGTAAATGAACATTGTGTAGCTAACACTTCCTAGAATCTGCACCAAGAGAGTTTCAGGTAGAGTCATTGCGCCTAAAGAAAGTTGGTCACGTATTTAACAAGTCCCAGGATTCTAAGATCTTAGTATCGGAACAAATGAAAGTGCTTTATATCATGGTGCACATTTATATCCATTAAACTGTATAGATTCAAACTTGGTTATGAAGAAGCAGTAGTTGGGGTAAATAAATGTATAGGTTGTATGTCATGAGGTCTAAATGTTTCTTGCTGCCGATGTCAGAAAACATATGTAGCTAGATTGAGTCAAGTTGTCAAAACTATTTTGGGAATGAAGTGGAAATCTCAAAAATACCTAAATGTGATATAAAGGAGGATAAAAGGTTGCTCTGTGGGAAAAAATCAATATGGTAACAGTATGATATTTACCTTTGGAATAGAACACCCTTGCTTGGAGTTAAGTCATCATTTCCACCACCTGTGTGTCCTGAGCACTTGGACAAGTGGCTTTCTGGGTCTCCACTTCCTTATCTATGAAATGGGAGTCAATCCTGTCTCCCCATGTGATTGTGCAAATTAAATGTACTTGATATATTGTAGGAATTCTATAAATGGTGACCTGTGGCCTCCTTCTTCCAAGTTCAGATGTGTGCAAGAATCATGGAGGATGAAGACCAGGTTGATGGCAAATGCACATTTTTGACCATGGAGAACAGACATCTCTCATGCTACTTTGCCCTCTCAACTCTAGATCTGTGTAATTTAAACAGCATTGTAGAAAAATGGTGAGCAGGGGGCCCTGCTTTTTTGCTGTAGAAAAGAGCAAGCACAGTGCTTTCTTAACTTTAAAAAAAAAAAATTTTATGCATGACTAAGGAAAAGAAATCAGAAAAACACTTGCTTCCAATAACAGTTACTAAGTAAACTTTGATTATAAAGCCTTGCAAATGGGTGAAAATAGTAATGTTTTATATAAGTTTGGGGAAATTGTAATGGTCTATGAATTTGCATTCCTTAAAGACAGGACATTTGGAAACATTTACTTTTGTGCCATTCATCCATTATTCTTGATAAAACAGTGATGCGAATTTCAGGAGAACTGTACTTCAGCTCCCAGAGAAGAAAACAGTGAAGTTATAGGAGGCCTTCTGTTTCTTTAGACCTCAGAGGAGTTACTTTGTTTGTAAGAGGTTATCAAGCTTGCATTTGCAAACACTTCCAGGCAAATACTCCTAGTTAAGTAAATGCAGAGACGTAGCCACTACAAAAAATCCATCTATAAAAGCTCTCTACACATTGAATTTAGTTCCTTCTCTCATATACACAGGTTATTTGAAATATGTAAACCATGCAGGCTTAAGAATTAAAGTAAACTCATATCTGAAATTTGATCCCTAGACATGTACATCTGGCATGTATGTTCAGGAAATGAAGCCGCTGGCAACATTTTTCCAGGATCTAAATATTTGGCTGTAGGAGACAGAAGTTTCCTGCATTCCTGTCTCATCCTGCTTCTCTGGTCTGTGTATTTTGACATTAAGCAACCTTGCTCCCATAAAAGGTATCCTGAAACATACTGGGTTCTCACACACAGAGAATGGATGTGGACACCATTTGGGTTTCATCTCAGATAGCATCTGCATGAGTTGTAAGGAGACGGGTGGCAAGTTGCACAGTGAGCTCAGTATACTAGAAAGGAAGCTGCACAATGGGACTTGGAAAGACCAAACAGTTTTCTCATCTGGCAAGAGGGCTGTCATAAAGACAGGGCAGCCAGCAGTGTTTTCCAGTCCACCCTGCTGTTTGTTCCTTTCTCTGTTTAAGGCATGTGGAGGGACCCGTCGATTAGAATTCTGCTACTCTGCTCTGCTCCCTCTGTGATGATCCTAGCTCGCTGCTTCTCCAGTTAGGTGCTCTCAAAACGTCTTAATGATGTTAACTACCCTGGTGGGCAGGCACAGCAGCAAGCAGCAACTCTAGACCCCCTGCCTGCTGCTAGTGAATCAATTTGTTGTCAACAGCTGTTCCTCTCCTTGCTTATTCAAGAGCTTATAGATCATTCCTCCCCTCTTTCTTGGGGAAATAAAACCTGCCCAAGGATGCAGGTGAAATGTGTTGATCCACTAAGATTTCAAACGATTTTTTTCTCCAAATATACGGGCTTCTTCATTGCCCTACTAAGTCATAATTTACTAGCAGATGATACGCAGGCACAGAGGATGCAGATAGGAATTTATGAGCCTTAACTCACTCTAGATCTTTCTAGTTAATGGAAGCCTGCTTCTAACTGAACTCAATTAGGAAAATAAAAAATGTTTTGTTTTTTGTTTTTGTTTTTTTTCCTGAGGACCCAGAATTCTCTAGATAGAGAAAGATGTTTTTAAAAGAACCTGTGTGCTAGGCTTCTTGGCAAAAGTTAAACATTTTGCTGGCTTTGTCTTTTTTAAATTTGAGGTCCCTATGTCTTTACATTTTTCTATGCTAGAAGTTCATTTCTTCACATGCAATGATAGATTCATATTCTACTAATGTGTCTCCACTGAAAATATGGCAGGAAATACATGTACAGGACATGTTCAGATAGTCTTAGTTTCCCAGCTGCTATGACAAATACCACACAATGGGCTGGCGTAAGCAGCAGGACTTTATTGTTTCACATTTCAGAGGCTAAAGGGCTTGCTGCCTCTTGAGGTTAGTAACGTTCTGACAGGCCGGCAATCCTTGGGTTCTTTGGTTTTCGCATCACATGGGCAATGCCCTCTCCTTTCACTCTGAGTTTCCAGTGACTTCCCAGGTTCAGCTCCTCCCAAAGTGTCATTCTCTTTAAAAGGCTTCCAGCAATAGGATTACGACTCATCCTGATTTACACCTTAACTAAAATAACATCTTCAAAAGGTCTTATTTATGATAGGTTCACATCCCCAGGGATGGGATTAAGATTAAGACCATGTTTCTTTCTGGGGTACATAAATCAATCTACCACTGATGGATTATTTCACTTAACTCTCATTGGAGTCTGCAAAACTGTATGATAATTCACATTTTACACACAAGGAAATGAATGCTTTAAAATGAAAAACAACAACAGTGATTTAAACATGGTTTCCTTTGATTAAAAATATATTTTTAACTGCTCCATAATTCATTTCTTAAACTTTCTTAGTGAATAGCATATACACAATTTTTAAAGCCATTTTCAGCTCTTAGAAGTACATAGTGGTACTTTCACAGGTTAATTTTGAGTGCAGAATGTGAATAATTGAATTTAAAAGAGTTTAATCACTTCTTTTTCTGATAATGATAAGGAACTATATATGCTTAAATAAATAAGGACTTGAGACTTAAGGAAAAATTGCTGAATATAAACGTTCCTGCTTCTACCCACTGCCTGTGGTGTGCGTTTGGGTGTGTTGCTGTTGTTGGAATGATAGGGGCTGAAGAGCAGAGAGAAGTTTCCTCTAAGGCTTCTGCACAGTTACGGTCTATCTGGTGTTACTCTTATTTAGATAACAATGAGCAGTTTCACAATAGGCTTAAATCTGTAAATTGATTCCTTTTCTGTCATTTTTTTCTTCTGCCTGGGAGCTGAGTTACTTATATTTTTCCTTCAGTCATAATAGAACAAAGCTCTTCACCCATATACTGTTCTTGAATATTTTATGGCTATATTTTATGACAATGGGGCAGCACAAAGAAGCTGATCAGTACATAATTTTGCTCCTAAATGAAGGGCATGGATTTAAAACCAATTAGTGCATTTATTGCTGAATAAATAGAGGGGGAGGGGGAGTAAAAGTATCATTGAAGTAAAAATAAAAATATAACATGAAGTATAATGTTATTGATTTGGAATTACCTTATTGCCTCATACTTAAGCAAAAATGTTTTATCACCAGATAATTATGACATGTATTTAAATGACAATATTTTTAAATGTTTCATCACATTATAAAAATTCTCCTGTACCTGGATTCTACCAGGTTAAATTTATTATGAATCAATATTATCCAAGGGACCAGGCTGATTAAATAGGTGGGAGGGAGGAAGAGAGAGGGAGAGAAAGGGAGAGAAAGGGAGAGAGAAAGAATGAATTCTTCAGGAAAAAAAGTCATAGGGCTGGCCCCAGCCAAAGGGAGTGGAGGGGGGCACAAGATTTAAAACTATCTATTAATATTTTAATTAACACTGTGCTGACAAATCCAACTATCTAAAATGTTCCTACATCTTAGGGAAGACTTTAACTTTTACAAGTGGTACAAGGGAACTTGTGTACAGGTTCTATTCTGAGTAATGGCATAGGCTCTGAGAGAGGAAGAATTTCTAGTGAATTGTCCAAATTACCCTATGCTGATTCACCTATGCATGCAGTGCTCTCCATTTGAATGGGATCATTTGGGAATAAAGAAAATTTGCCCATTTTCCTACAAACTAAAGATATCCCATGTCAACTTGTGGTGTATTTCCTTCATTTTTATTTCTCTGTTTTTGGTGTGGTTTCTTTTGTTAGTTGAAGAATCAAGACCTTCCACAAAGGGACTCTTGGCAGAGGTCCTGTGGTAGAGATGTGTAACAAGTCAACAGACTTTGCATATTCACTGTGATATGTAGTAATCGTGTGGCTTTGAGCAAATTACTTGAACTGTCTGGGCCTTGGTTTTCTTATTTGAACAAGGGGATATACCAATGTGCTTCTTCAGGACTTTCGAAGACTCAAAGTGTGCAAAATGCCCATCGTGGGGCATGGCCTTTATAGCATGATACCTAGCTCTGAGAGAGTTGGCCTCCGGCCCATATTTCTCTTTCTCTTCTCTTTCTCCAGCAAACAGTAGGAGCATTGTAAATGTTGAGCAAAAGAGGGTGAAAATGGGAGTGATGGGTAGGGGATTAAAAGGAGGGTGCTAGAAAGAACAGTTCTGAGGCGAGGAAAATGGGATTCTTGCTGGATTTGTAATCCTGGCCAGGTGGTCTTCGTTTTTCATTCCTCTGCAGTTTGGGATAGTACAGGCTCAACTTTTTGTCATCTGAGATGTAAATTATGCTTTCAGGGAGGTGTGTAAAGAGCTGTAAAAATATGAAAAGCTCTGCAATGATATCATTTTTTGGTAATAATATGCCAAATACATAAATTAAGTGATTATAAAAATCACATGTCCCTGCGGTATTTCTTAACATTTTTATTAATAACAAAATGTGTACATTTTGGAGATTTACTATAAAATACATCAAACTGGGTGATTTTATTCTTGACATTTACAACATCCTTCTAGGATTTTTTAAAAACAATTTTCTGGTTCTATATTCACACTGCATAATTCTTTTCAACAATTTTATTTGGGTTTTAAATATCTAAAAAATTTTATTGCTTGGGCAGAGAGACCTGAAATGTGATAGTAGTCTAATTATTCAAATAATATAAGTATTTAATTAGAATTCTGAAATGTAATGATTAACATTAGCTAACATTCTTGGAGTACTCCCCACGTGCTCGACAGTATTTTAAGAGCTGCAAAGTATTAACTCAATTCTCACAGCAACCTTATGAAATAACACTACAACTATTTTACAGATGAGGCACAGAGAGGTTAGTTGACTTGCCCAAGGTCACAAGCCAACATGATAAATAGTCCAGTCAGTCTGACCCAAGAGCCTATGGCCTGGTCAGTATGCTATACTATCTCTCAGTAGCAGCATCCATTTTTAAAAAAATAAATACTATGTGCCAGGCTAATGCTAAAAACAATATATTTATTATCTATTTCAGACAATTTAATCCCTATAACATCTTAATTAAGAAGGTACTGGGGTACCCATTTTATAAATAAATAAAGGAGACTTAGAGAAATGAGGTCATCTGCTCAGTTCCTGCTTATTGGTGTCAACCATGATTCTGTTGTCTGGTGGCCTTAAGTAATGCCCTTGTTGCTTCTTGTTGCTTCTGTTGCTACTGCTCGGGAGGTGCCCCCTGTAATGCCAGGATCACATTTACCTCGTTGCTCATTAGTTTGCAGTTATGTTGTCCTTGTTTTTCTCCTAAGTGCTAATGTACCTCCCCTGAGCTGGGGGGGGCTTTCTACTCACAGGACTTACAATTCTTTCATAAGATTGCCCAGGCTAGAAGAGGGGCAACCTTGATCTCAATTTATCTAAGTCATTTCTCTTGAGCCATTTGAAACCAGGCCTTAGAAGATTACATCAGAACTCACATGAGTAGCACCAGCCAAGGATACGTAAAGGGTCTCTCCCAACACCAACTACCAAATGCAAACAATTCTGAGATAAATTGCCTTCTCTTTTTTCGTTAATCCCAATTCCATTGTTTCAGAACCCCATGTATTGGTGGCCTAAACTGGCATGCTAAAGCTTCCAGGGTGCGTGTATGCTGCTCTGAAAATTTTAAAGAATTGTTATCTAAAGTATTGCTGCAAAATGAGGCCATAAAATGATTCTATTATACATAAGAAGAGCTAAACCTTTAAAAAAAATTTTAAATAAGAAGTTCTATGCCTGTGAGTAAGCTTCCCATGTTGTGAATTTAGATATATTTAATGGCTGAGGAAGAAAATGCTGGAAGGGAAAAGTTGGCTTACTATTCAGATAACTCATTTTATAGCTAAGACCCTTGAAGGAAAACATTTCAAGTTTTATCATGGTGGAAATTAGGATGAAAATTCATGATCATTTAAAACAGTCCCCATTTTCCAAGTTCTAACTATGTGACCCAGGGTGCCATGCTTAATCTCTTTCTACACAAAATGGGGATATAATATCTACTTTACAGGATTATTACATGGAAACTGAGAGAATGCTTGTAAAGTGCTTAGCGCAGTGCCAGGCAGATACAAACGCACCAGAATTTGTGATGGTATAAGGAGGTGGTGATGACAAATAGCTTTACTTGGCCTAAAAAGGATCATGTCAATTTGCTGCCCTTCTAGGCACGACCCAGAGAGCTCTGTCCTTACCAATTCTTTGGCCCTGGCTTTGAAGAAGGTCAAATATCCTTAGTATTCAAAGAACGGCTTTGGAAAGGGCAAGACTTCTTAGGATTCAGTGCTCCCAATGAAGAGCACGTCATATATCCCATTAGAAAATTCTGAAAGGCTAGAACTATTTTCATGATTTTCAAAGGTAATGCTACCTGGAAGAAACTAGTAAACTTGGCCCAGTTTTCTCATTGAGAATTGTGACCGCAGTGTTGCCCAGACCTCAGTGGTTCACTCCCACCTTCTTAAGTAACTTACTACTATTTCTTTGGTATTTTTCTTAAACATATATTCACCTTTAGCCTTTTATGTTTAAATACACTTATTTCTGTTTATTTCTATCACAAACAGGAAACCATTAACAATTTCCTCAATAGACATTTAAAAATAAATAATTACTAAAATATGTGCTTTCATGTCCCACGTAAGGTCATCTCACATACTCCCAGTGACACATATTCCACATTTGGGAAAAGATCAAGAACAGTATGTTATGGTACTGCCTTCAGGAACATAGAGTTGATCATTAATGCATCTATTTACCATCTCTTCACCTAAATCTAGTATTCTTGCCATCTTTAACTGGAAGGGACCTTTCCATCATTTAGTCATTCAACCCTTTCATTTTAAAGATGAGGAGTATGAAACAGAGAAGGTTTAATAATATGATGTAGCTTGTTAAAGGCCATACAAAATATTCTGCCATGGAGCAGGTGCAAGAGAAAATTAGCAGGTATTTAAGTGTCAAATACATCACTGCAGTCATTGAGATCATGAAATGATAAAGCAATCCAGAGAATTGTAGTGGGTAGTAAAGTGAAGAATTGTAAAACATGATAGGACAGTGTCCAGAGTCTTCTGGACATCATTATCAGGTATGAGTTAGTGGGATGGACTTATTTCATATCTCATTGTTTCCTCAATTTCTCCTATGCCATTTCTGGTGTGTGGTTATCTCAAACTGACAGCTCTTTTTATATTTGTCATGAAAAATAGAGCTGCCCTACTGTGGTCTAGTACATGGCCCCAAATATACTAACTATCCAGTAAGTATCCCTTGCTTGGATAACAGTTGGAAAGTATTAACCATTGATATTTCTTTCTTCCTTTCAAAGGAAACCACACATAAGAGCTTAACAAAGACCTGTGAGAAAAAGATGTTTTATATTAACCTCCTTCCCATGAAAGAGAGTGTATTAGGGTTCTCTAGGGAAACAAAACCAATAGGACAGATCTGTAAACATTATGAGATTTTATAAAATTGTCTCATGGGACTATGGGGGTGCGCAAGTCCAAATTCTGTATGACAGACTGCAAGCCAGGAACTCCAATGAAGTTTTCAATGAATTTCCCTGGAGAAACTGGCTGGCTGACAGAGATGGAATGTCTCTCTTCTGACTACTGAAACATTTCTCCTTTTAAAGCTTTCAACTGATTGGATGAGACTTTTTTCATTGCAGAAGGCAATCTCCTCAGGTGATTGTAGATTTAATCAGCCATAGATGCAATCAATTTATTAATGATTTAAGTCCGTGAAATGTCCTTGTATTACAATTATCCCACTGCTTGCTTGACCAAACAACCAGGCACTGTTACTTGGCCAAGTTGACACGTGAGCCTAACCATCACAGAAAGCAGCTGCGTTCAACTTTCTGTCTTACCAGGTTCTACAAGTAAATGGTCATGTTTTTACACCTCTGCGCTTTCTTAATGCTGACCTTCTAGCAGCAGTCTGTGAGACAGAAGGAAAGGAAGAAGCATAATTCATTCATTCATGATTAGCCCACATGCCCTTGAATAATTTAGGGTAGCTCAGCAAGAATTCGATCTTTCACTTTTTTTTTTTTTTTTTTACTTAGGCTTTGAGAGTCAATAATTTTCCATAAATGCATAGAACTCAGGATAAATTCCCAAAGCTATGCAGGGAACATTCTCCTGCCTTTTTACCCCAAACTCTTAGAATGATACTGACATTTTTGTAGCTCAAAATGGTCGGATATCAGCAACTTCACATAATTTAAGCTATAGAAAGAGGAAAGAACATCGATCAATGCCCTAAAGCTAAGATCTCTCAACGTGTGGCTAGCAGCTAATAGCCATTCGTTGCCTGTATTCGTTGCCTGTGATAGTTTGAGATTATTTTTGTGAATCCCAAAAAGAGAAAGATTATGTTTGTAAACTAATCTTGATTGGGATACATCAGTACGGCAAACTCAGGTTGAGTCCCTGCCCCCTTGGTGGGCCGATATAAACGGTCACTCACTGAGAAGACACAAGGGAAGAGAGAGAGAGAGCTCTGTCATTTTTGATTCTGGGGTCCCGGGGAGAGATGATGAACTATTTGCCTGATAGTTTGCAGCTGACCTTGAGAAGAGACCAGAACAACTGATATTGATATAGAAGGCCGGGAAAGAAACAAGCCCTATGCCAGGATAAGGAGGAAGCCCTGAGAGATAAGCCTATGTCAGCCTGCAGCTGAGAGAAAGGAAGTCCAAGGGGAAGGCTGAACCCTCACAGAGATCAGTGACCATCTTGCTTCAGCACATGGCAACTGATTTTGGTGGGAAAGCAACCTTGAGTTGGACTCTTTAGGGCCTTGTAACTATAAGCTTTTACCCCAAATAAATACCCTTTATAAAAGCCAACAGATTTCTGGTACTTTGCACCAGCACCTCTTTGGCAGACTAATACATGGACTTAACTTCAGATGCGATAACTCATTCCTGGAAACTCCACATTTGTTAAATGTAAAATTACAAACAAAATTAGCAACCATGAGATCCAAGCAAGTCAGTGAGGCTTCTGGGCTGGACAGATGCAGGAGCAGGAGATGAATGAGAAAAGAGCCAACAGCTATTGTTCTAACCTGAATGAGGTTGTTGAAAGCAGCAAGAAGTATTTTAACTCCCAGATGTGCAACTTTAAATATTTAGTTGAGCTGCAGTGTCCTAGAAAACAAGAGTGGAGGGCTGTTGAACCTGGCAGACACAATTACTAAGAATGTAACTATTTTAGAGAACAGTATTGGGTCCTCTCAGGGGCTAAGAGGTAGAAGCTCAAGGTCACGATTTAACACCAAAATCACAATCCAAGGGGCAGTTTTCATGCAGATATTATGGCAAACATTATTATTTGGTGTCACAGAGACACATATACATATAGCAGGAGTTGCTTTATATCGTTCTAGGGGGTGAAAGTAACATTTTTCAGTATTCAAATATCTCATATAAGTATTTCTAATAAAGAAGCATTTTTATTCTAATAAACAACAGTAGTTATAAAAATTGTATTTTTTCATATATTTTTGCAATTTGACCCAATTGGAAAATTAGAGTGTTGTGGTTTTTATCACAGTAGTCTCATATTTCTGTCCTTTAAACTCAGTGTCAGGAGAAATAATGGACTTTATTTTAAACTTAAATAGGCCTGTATATAGCACAGGTGTGGAAGGTATGGCAATCACTGCTCCTGAGGAAGTGAATCTAGAGGGAGAGAGTGAGCAGTAAACCCAGAGGAATCTTATGTAAAAGAATTGAGGGACCAGTGAAACAAAACAAGATTTTAGTGGTAACCATGGCAACCTCCACTAATAAGGAAGAACATTAAGCTTTCTGGTCATTATTGTTATTATATTTTAACCTTTATTGACTGACTGTCTGCACGGGATTAGGGCTAATCAATTTTTTTCTCAGGAGGAACAGATAAGTGGAGATGTTTTCCCTAAAGGGAAACCAGTGGGTTTTAAGAGTGTTAAATTAAATTGGGACTATCAGATGACAAAGGGATGCTGAGTTCTCTCTCTTTTGCAGTGGAGACCATTTTTAAAACGTCTATGTGACTATGTCACATAAGGGACAGTGCAGTGACATTTACGCCAGAGACATCTGACAGGTAAAAAGATATATGATAAAAATCAGTGATGTGGCATAAAATAAATCAAAGGTTAGATTTAAGATTAATCAGTTCTTGTTCACGGAAAGAGCCAATTATATATATATATATATTTAAAATATATATATATATATTTTGTCAGCCATCTTTTTGTGGAGTCTCTGGGCAAGATTTGTTACTGTAGCAGCATAATTAGGACTCTGCACTATCAAAGAAAAGTACAAATGTTTAGATACACCACCTTCTGAGCTAAACTTATTCTTCCTGATACCCAAATACAAGAGCAAAACTGTTCCAAAGCAAAAGCACAGCAGCAAGCAAGAGAAGTTAAAGTCTCGTCTGCTCTCCTAGGACGGTTGGGGCCATAGTAGCAGGGTGTGCAGGAAGGGGCATGGAGTAGCAGTTTTTAGGTTGTTTGCTCAATGAAAACTATTAGAATTATTAGATCTGCCTGAATAGAACCCTTCTCCTGATCTGGATTTCTCAAATGAATCATCTGGATATCTGGTTAAATTAAGGATTTTGATTCAGTAAGTCTGGGTGGAACTGGATATTCTACATTTCTAGCCAATTCCCAGGCAATTCCTGAATTGCTGGTGGGCTAAGGACTTACTTTAAATTGTAAAGCCCAGCCTTGGCTGCACAGTAGACCATTTGGGGAACTTTTTTTTTAAATTAATTTATTTTTTATTGTGGGTAAAAATCAAAATTTTCACAATACATACCAATATTTGTAAAATGATATATAAATATATATGCATATATGTGCATTTGTTTACAAAAATGATATTTATATATATATAAATATATTTTAAGAGGTGCTTAGATTACCCAAAATATTACATGGAACCCACTGGGATTCCCACCTCCCACACCTCCCACCACATCCCACAAAAATATCTCCCACAAGTGTGGCCCACCACCCTCAATGGACTTGCACATACTGGGGCCTTGCCACCAACCATAGACCACAGTTCACATCGTAGACCACACTCTCTCCCACACAGTTCTGAGTGGTGTGTGCTGATTTAAAATGGCTTACATCCGTTGCCACAACGGTACTCAGGACAACCTCCAAATCCCAAAGAAGCCCCTGTATTTCAACTGCTCGTCCCCTCCCTGCCCCGAAAGTGTCAAGTGGCCACTGGCTCCATCTCATTGTTATAATTTCTTCCATTGCTAGAATCACCATATGTGTACAACGGAATACCATCAAGTCCACTCTAGCCCATAGTTCTTCCCCCAGTCCTGAGGGGACTGGGATGGTGATGTCCACTCCACCTCCAAGTGAGAGGGGGCTTATATCCCATGGATATGGTTGGTGGGATGATCCTGCCTGCATTTGCAGGCCCTCTCCATTCCCTGGGAACTTTTAAAACGTTTAAAAAATCCTGCTGCTCAGGCCACACCTTCAAACCTCCAGAGGTGGGATCCAGGCCTCCCTCATTTTAAAGCCTTACTGTACCCTCCCCCCGCCCCCATCTGATTCCAAATTGCAGTCAGGGCTGAGCGTCATTGCAGCCTCTGGACAAATGTGAACCTCAGGCATATTTATTCTTACACTTGAAAAAAATGGGGAGATCTCCATAAAACCCATGTTGCTCTTTGGAAAAGCAGCACTGGAGCTGCAGTCTGTGGAGGGGGATGTTTTCCAAGCCACCACTGCCTGGTCAGCTGCTTCCTGCCATAGTGGCTCCTCTTAGGTGGAAGGTTTGTTATATTATTCTTTCTTTCATTTAGTCCTTTAACTTTCACACATGGCAGGGGTGTTAGAGTGCATCGCCTACTCACTATTGAAATGCCGACCTGGAAAAATATTTTGCGTAGGAGCCAAGAGCTGAATTCTGGTTTGATTCTGCCACTTACTAATGTATTGATATTGAACTGGTCACTTCACTTCTCTGAACTTCAGTTTTCCTCATTTGTAAATTCACGCAATTCAGAGTTTGTCCTTTGAGGCCGGCAGAATAGCATTAGCCACAATTACTCATTCACTCAGCAAACTCTTACTGGGTGTCAGTTTTCTCCGTGCACTTTTGTATGGAGAAGAGGAAATAAAAAGGCAAGTTCAATTCATCTACATACCAGGGCTCTGAGGGCTTGAAAAGTTTTCAGGAAGGAAAGAGGAAGGGTATGGCCATACCCCTTCATTTCCCCAAGCAGCCCAGGGGGCGCTTGATACCTTGGTGGGATGATTAATAGCACAGGTTTCACTGGCAAAAGTATTCTGGGTTAGTTGAGAGATCACATGGGCTCCCTGGCTAGGAAAGGACAGCAACATGAGGTTTCTCTAGAGAAAAGGAGTCTGTGCGATGCCACAGCTAACGTGAACCCTGGACATTCAGCATGAAGGCATAGAAGGGGAGAAAAACTGTGCCACCACTGAGATTCATATGCTTTAGTGGGCGAGCTGCCCGCCCCATCCAATCTGCCGACCAGCCACCCAGAGAATTTCTCCTGAGCAAGCCCCAACCCTGAGGCAGCTCCACCAGGAAGAGCAGAATGAATTTGGCCACAGTTAAGGGACTTTTCACATACCCTGTCACCTCCAACTTGAGCAGCCCCAACAGCACGTGTGGCAGTGATTGTTTTCCGTTTCTAGTCTCTGGTTTCTGCCCTTTTCCATCTTGAATCTTGTCCATTTCCAAGCTCCTGCCTGAGATTCTCCTGCTAAAATTCCCCTGCTTTTAAGTTTTTTCAAGTTGCTTTTAAAACCCCTTGTGACCTGGTGCTTCAGAGGGCCACATACACGCCTGCTGCTGCCATCTAGTGGAAGAATTGTAATGTCATGGCAGTTTATCTTTGATCACAACTCTAGACTAGAATTTACTTGAAGGGATTACCCAGACACTGCTTCTGGTTTGACAGATAATGATGGGAAAGTGAAGGTGCTCTACAGAGTGTCCATATACTTAATCTGTATTGAAACAGGTCTTCAGAAAAAGGATTTTAGAAACTCTAAAAACGCCAGTGTACCAGTACCTTATGTATAGATGCTGAACAGTATTCCCTTGAAGAGTGAATAAATAAATGATTACACAGAAGAAAGAATAAATATTCATACCCTTATTCAAGCAAAATTGTAATTATCCTGCCCAATGAAGTATGTGGCATCTTACTTCTCTCCATATGAGGATTAGATTCTCCAAAGTCTTACTAACTTGATTAGAATAGAAAACTTTGACACCTAACATGTCTGACTTTGGCCTGGGCTGTGGTCATTATATAATCTTTATGTCTTAATAATAGCCCCAGAGTTGCAGATTGAGAATGTACACTCTGCTCTTCCTCTTTCAGTTATCTATTTAAAGATCTACCATCTTTCTAATAATGATGAACAAAAAATACTTGCTTTCTTCATATATCTTTGTCCTTGTTCCTTCCTTTTTCACAAATAGGCATCAATCCCATCTCCTTTACCCTATTTCTGATTCGTTCTAAAGATATTTATTTCTAGAATTCTTCCCCCAAAACCTTGCTCACTATAAAGATTCATAGTGGTTCTCTTCTACTTAGGTAATTCAAATCAACTGAATTTATCTTTTAACTTTTGGGAGAATATTCTTTTTAATTGAGTCAATATATTGTAATTAAAAATGGATAATAAGGGACAACTAGCAAGATGGTGGCAGAGTAAGGGGCTCCTAGAGTCAGCTCCTGCTACAGGGCAGTTATAATCATCCAGAGCTACCTAAAGCACCTGTTTGGGGGCTCCAAGAGACCAGAAGAGCATCCTGCAACATTCTTGAAAGAATGGAAGGAGGAGACTGCCCATCTGCAGAGAGGATTTGTGAGTAGAGCACTCCATGCCCCGGAGGCCATTGCCCATCCTCCACTGGAGGTACAAGCACCTTGGGAGCTACTCCACAGATGGAATTGGAAGCTCCACTTCCCAAAACTGGGGAGGAAGAGATGGTTGGGCATCAACTTCAGCTACTAATTGGTAAATTCGCTGGGCTAAAGTATAATCCTAAGAACAGCTAAAGTTTGAACCTGTCCAAGTCAGAAAGAGGCCAGTAGCCGCCATTTTAACTCCACCCCTGGCTCGAGGGGAAGTGGGCAGACTGAAAAATCACAGTGCTGGTAGGGACCAGCTTCTTTCCATCCAGATCAGATTGCAGCTCTAGCATAAGCCCAGCTCCACCTCCAGCAGGGAGGAAGCTGGGGGGAGCTGCGCCAGCCTCTCTGGGAATATACAGCCCACGCTGGAGAGGCCCAGTGATTATCCTACTCTGGAGGTACAAGCTACCCCAGGAGCTATTCTGTGGCTCAAATTAGAAGCTCCGATTCCCAAAAATGGGAGGAAGAGACAGTTGGCCACCGATTTCAGCTACTGATGAGTCAATTCAGCTTGCTAAAGTATAACTCTAAGAACAGCTAAAGTTTGAACCTGTCCAAATCAGAAAGAGGCCAGTAGCTGCCATTTTGACTCTGCCCCCGGCATGAGGGGAAGCCGGGCTGACTGAAAATCACAGTGATGGTTTTCACCCAGATCGGCCAGCAGCCCTAGCCTAGGTTTCAGTCCCACCTCTAGCAGGGAGGAAGCTGGTGAGCCCTGCACCAGCCTTTCTGGGTAACTGCAGGTACATTTGGCTGACACAGTCTGAATAGTCAGAAATCTACCCAGGCAACTGTGGTCATCTTGGACCTGCACTGCATAGATTGCTGCCCACACCTGCAGCTCCATCCCTACCCCCAGGGAGGGGAGAAAGGGGCATGAAGCTTCATCAGTCTCTCTGGGCAACTACAGTCTAGTCCCACACACTTGGATTATTACACACGGCTGTGGCTCTGTACCTACCCCTGGCAAAGAAGAAAGTTGGGAGAAGCTTCATCGGTCCCTTGGGCAATGAGAGCAGCTTGAGCCTCCACAGGTTGCAGCTCCAACTACACCCCTGGCTCCTACTACACAACCAGCAATGGAGAAAAGGGCAAGAAAGCCCTAAACTAAAGAGAGAAACTCCACCGAGAATAAGTGCATCTAGTAACCAGATGCCAAGGCATCAGCAAAAAATTTACAGTTCACACCAAGAAACAGGAAGATATAGCCCAGTTAAAGGAACAAGGTAAGCCTCCAGATGACATAAAGGAGTTGAGACAACTAATCATAGATGTTCAAACAAATCTCCTTAATAAATTCAATGAGATGGCTAAAGAAATTAAGGATATTAAAAAGACATTGGATGAACACAAAGAAGAATTTGAAAGTATACATAGAAAAATAGCAGACCTTTGGGAATGAAAGGTGCAATAAATGAAATTTAAAATACACTGGATTCATATAATAGCAGATTTGAGAAGGCAGAAGAAAGGATTGGTGAGCTTGAAGAAATGGCTTCTGAAACCAAGCATACAAAACAACAGATGAAGAAAAGAATGGAAAAAAATCGAACAAGTTCTCAAGGAACTAAACAACAGCAAGAGACATGCAAACATACGTGTCATGGGTGTCCCAGAAGAAGATAAGGGAAAAGGGGCAGAAGGAATATTTGAAAAAATAATGGTAGAAATTTTCCCAACCCTTTGAAGTACATAGATATTCATGGGCAAGAAGCACAACATACTCCCATCTGAATAAGTTGTTAATGTGGAGACAAGTGGGAGGTGTGGGGAGTGGGGCATATGAGACTCCTTTATATTTTTTTATGTAGCATTTTATGAAATCTATCTTTTAATAATAAATATAAAATATGTTTTAAAAAATTAGTAGCAGTTAAAGCCCCCAGGTTCCTTCTAATCCTATAAAAATAAGTCCCCAGAAGCCAAGATGCCTGGAGATGACTTTCTGACAGTCCCCATATTAACTGAATAGTCCATTAAAACAGTAGGTTGGGGCAGGTTTCAGTGTACATTGGCATAAAGACTGTGTCTTATTTAAGGAAATGACAAGGTCTCTATAATGTCTACATGGGTCAGACTATCTGGTTTTATGATTTTTTGTGGATTTTTTCATAGGGAATTAGTTTAAATAAAGGAATAATTGAACCTAAAAGTATATATATATATTCAAATACATTATAAAATTTTGGTTGGGTTGTCACACTAAATTTCAGAATTCAACTGATGATTTGAGTTCATCAGCATGCCTGACCCATCAATATTATATTTCTTACTATTCAGCTGTTGAATATAGTAATTATTGAAGTAATTCTTGAAAAGATCATGATATTCTTTATGTGTCATAAGCTTTTCTTTGAAAGACAATATTGTTATAGCCATTAAACTTTTTAAAAATTGAAAAAAAAAATGAGGGTGAATTTAGAATATTCACAGATAAATAGAAACTGAGAGAGTTTGTAACCAAGAGACCAGCTTTGCATGAAATACTGAAGGATGTGCTACAGTCTGAAAAGACAGAAGAGAGAGGCTTGGAAGAGAGTCTGGAAATGAAGATTATATCAGTAAAAGTAGCTAAAAGTGTCAAAAGAGTAGTAAAAATAAAATATGACAGATAAAACCTAAATATTTTGGAATAAACTTAATGATGTAAAGCACTTGTATTCAGAAAACTGCAATTCATTGTTAAAAGAAATTTTAAAAAAAGACCTAAATAATTGGAAAAGCATTCCATGACCATGGATTGGAAGGCTAAATATCATTAAGATGTCATTTCTACTCAAATTGATAAACAGATTCAATGCAATCCCAATAAAAATTCCATCAGTATTTTTAAAATAAATGGAAAACATGATTATCAAATTTATTTCGAAGGGTAAGGGGTCCTGAATAGCCAGAAACATCTTGAAAAGGAAAAGTGAATTTGGAGGACCCTCACTTCCGGACATTAAATCACATTACCTAGTTACAGTGGTAAAAACAGCATGGTGGGAGGTGTGGGAGGTGGGCAACATGGGAATCCCAGTGGGTTCCGTGTAATATTTTGGGTAATCTAAGCACCTCTTAAAATATATGTATATATATATATAAATAACATTTTTGTAAGCAAATACACATATATGCATATATATTTATATATCATTTTGCAAATGTTTGTATGTATTGTGAGAATTTTGATTTTTACCCATAATAATAAAAAAAAAAAAGACAGACACAAAGACCAATGGAACTGAATTGATGGTTCAGAAACAGACCCTCACATCTATGGTCAAGTGATTTTTGACTAACCTGTCAAACCCACCCAGCTTAGGCAGAATCCATTCAGCAATGAGAGAACTGGATATACATAGCCAAAAGAAGGAAAAAGGACCCCTATCTCATACCTTATACAAAAATTAACTCAAACTGATTAAAAAACCTAAATATAAAAGAACCATAAAGTTTCTAGAAGAAAATGTAGAAAAATATCTTCAAGACCTGGTGGTAGGTGGTGGATTCTTAAAGGAGATAAGAGGAGGACTGACATGGACTACTGATGTTTAACGTATTTAGAAGTTTTAATTAACTTTACTGTAAAAGTGTGGAAATGTATAGTGTTGATGATAACACATTATAGTGAATAACAGCTGGTTTATAAATGGGAATGTGGCTGAAAAGGATAGTCTAGGGATGTAAATGCCAATTGAAAGACAACTAGAGAATAATCTAGGGACTGACTAACACAGTAAACCCAGAGGTGGATGAGAATAGTGGTTGATGGTACAGATGCAGAAGTGTCCTCTGTAAGCTAGAGGAGATGCACATCACTATTGCAGGGTGGTGGGAATGTGGAGAAGCATGGGAAAAATACAACTGGAGTGACCTATGGACTGTGGTTAACAGTAATAATGTAATATTCTTGCATCTATGCCAAAGATGTACTGTGTTGATAATGGAGGGGTATGGGAAAAGTGTGCCAAATGTATGCTATGGACCTGGTAATAATAGTCTGATGATATTATTTCATAATCTGTAACAAATGTTCTACTACGGTGTGGTATAGAGGGATGTTGTATAGGAATTCTGCACATGTGCATGATTGTTTTGTAAGTTCACAACTTCTGTCATAAAAATATACTTTAAAAATAATAATAGGGTGGGTTGGGGGAAAAATACACCAAATGTAAGATAAGGACTATAGTTAGTAGTAAGATTTTGACAATATTCTTTCATAATTTGTAATAAATGTCTCACAACAATGCAAGGGGGTGGTGGTGGGTTGATGTATGGGACCCCTGTATGATGTTATGCATGTTTGCTTTGTAAGTTCACAATTTTTAATATACACTTATTGTTTATGTATGTTCATGTATAATGATATAATAATAATAATAGGCTGGGTTGGGGGAAAATACACTAAATGTAAGATTCTTTGGTTAGCAGTAATATTTTGAGGATGCTATTTAATCATTAGTTAAAAATGTTTCACAGCATTGCAAGGTATTGTAGGGTGAGGTATGAGAACCCTGTATGATTTCATGTGTGCTTGTTTTATAAGTTCACAGCTATTTCTATACACTTATTGTTTATGTATGTTTATATATAAGTGATATAATTCAATAAATTTTAAAAATGGGTAATAAAAGAAAGTAGAGCTATTTTGTAAAGTCTATAACAGTAATAAGCTTCCCAATATTTGAACTTTCCTGCAGATTCCTTGGACAACCAAGAAGTATGTTTTAGGATATAGTTTACAAAAGTAATTGGAATATTTAATGTTCTGTAATTATTTTTTATTTATGTTATGTTGGCCAAAAACAGATACTAGAAGTGAAACAGTAGTTTTATGCAGGGTAAAAATGACAGAAATTGAACTATGGTCATTATAATAAATTATACTACCATATTATGTTTGCTACATTTTGGGCTGTGCCACTTTTTCCATTCTGTATTTGTCCTGAGCCTGTTCTTCCCAAAAAAATTACAAAGACTCTTCTGGTGCTTTGGGTACCATTATAGCACCTGAAATGAAATATCAAACTACAGATATTTTGAAACCTTGGTATTTTATTGTTGCAAAGAGCTGTAAAGGAAACATACTTCATCCATCTTTATTTTACCATGGAAGAACCTAAAGCCCAGAGAAACAAAAATTTACCAGAGGTCACGTAACTAGATCTAAGCCAGATTTGAATGCAGATCTCTTTTGAGCGTACTTGAGTGTCATTAATTTCATTTACACACATGTACAGTTATTTATATTTTCTCTTCCTATATATATTTTATAATTTTCATCTTGTTTATGAATTACAGATCTTTGAAACGATATCTTGCTAATATTTTCCCCAGAAGAAATATGAGAAAATTGCTTTTAAGAATTTCTTAGCCATTAGAAAAGTATAGGCAACTATGGTGTTAAAAACTTAAGAGGTACCTATGTTTAAAATGACTTCAACTGCTGCTTAAAAATAACAGTCCTCTGGAAAGGCTCCTTTGGAGAGCAGCATTCATTAGACCCATGATGGTGTGTTTACAACATGTTGCTACATGAGTAGTCTGTCATCTTCCACAAAGCATTTAAGTCAGAATAACTGTAGAATAAATAAATGGGAACCAATAAAGTCCTATTGCCATTAATAAGTAGTGAAAAGGCCCACGTTTCCCACATCTATTTTAATGTGTTCGTATTTCAAGGGTGCTTCAAGGTAAGACCAGATTGCTTTTCTTTTCTTTTTCTTTTTCTTTTTCTTATACATTAGAATAGTCACAGCAAATGGGTGTTTCTAACAATACCAAGGATTATTTTCTTCCCCTAATACCACAGAGAGATTTTTTTCCTGCTGTTTTGTTAGACAGCAATTCAATACCAGATTACTTAAGAAATGTGGATGTGAATTTTTAAAATGATTTTTTTTGTTGATTCTTTAATATTCTGGTTGTATCTTTAAATTTTAAAAGAGAATACATCCCTCCCTCCCTCCCTCTCTCCCTCCCTCCCTTCCTTCCTTCTTTCTTTCCATAATTCATCAAACATTTGTCCTGGCACCTGCTATATGTCAGGCATTTTTTGGGGCAGCTGCTTTAATGCTTGTGCTTTGGGAAAGATTATATTGCAGATGTTATTCTCTTATTATATGTTCAACTTCCAGAAGTGCATATCAAGTTCATGATCATATTTTGAAAGTCTATACATTATTTTACTTTGTTCTTTACCATAATCTCTTAAAGATTAGCTTCATAGATTGTGCTTCATTTAATTATTCCAATTGTGAAGAAAACTCATACATTCTCTGCAAGCAATATTTCTTTTCCCATGTAACTACTATTATCCACTGAAAACTATAGCTGTATTATTTCACATTGCATTTATCCAAATGAGATAAGTGTTTTCTTAGGATCAAGCCAGTTGATGTTGAGGAGGAGATTTACTTTATTTGCTTTAATTATGAGGAGCACCAGCAGCAATATTTCCATTCATTAACTAGGAGGCTGATTTAATGGACAAGTTGCTGTCTCTGCCCTTTTTGGAAGCCACAGCAGGTAGGCCTAGCTTGGGGTTCATTTGAGTCTGGTAGGGTAACAGCAGCCTGGAAAGCAGCTTTAAATGATCAGAACCACATTCACTAGCTTCAGCTTCTGCCAAGCCCAGCATGGCTCCAAATACTCTCTGGATTCCAAAGAAAACATGCCAGCCTTATACCTGCTGATCACGGGACATAGAAAGGGTATGTTTCTGGCTTTGAGGTTTTAGAGGAAATGCCTACCATATGTACAATCACTCCTTTTGTCTTGCTTCCATATCTCAGCAGAAAGTGACGCTGAAGCTGGATGTGTTTGTCCATGACAATTCAATTGATGATTCTCAATTTTCTTTAAGCTTTCAGGATAAATCTGCATTTTAAATGTAACAGGTCACATGGTACTGTCCATTTCTAGCTTTATTTCCTGCTCCTCAACTTTATACATATGATACATAGACCAATTTACTTATTCGATTTCCCTTGTGCATGGATATAATCATTAATATTAAACGGGGAAGGAGATTTAGAATCATCTTCTATAGCCCCCTTTTTTATTGATGAAGAAATGACTGAGCAGAGTCAGAGTCACACTAGCTTAGGGTTAGGTGCGTAGTCAGGCATTTTTCTGGGCAGCAGGGACATGGAGCTGAATTAGAGCCCTTTCTGTACATAGTAGTTAGAGACGGTCAATGATGGCACACACTTGCCTCTGGTTGTTACTGTGTGTGTTGAGAACGGCCACTGGTTCATAAGCACAGGTGGGCTAGTTCCATGTCCAAGCAAAACCTACACTCCTTCCTCTATGCTCAATCTCCCTGTCTTTGTTCTCTTGTTGATGGCCTCATGGAAGCTTTCTGTCCATTCCACAGGGCATGGACCTCCTCTATGTTTGGTATTCTACCCCCTACACCTGGCATAGTGCATGGCACATATTAGGTGCTCACTAAATATCTGCTAGAGGATTAAGTTAATTAAAAAGATGAAAGTACATTGGCAACTATGGTGATAATGATGATGACAAATAGAGAATGATAGAAATATAGAGACTTAGATATTATTATAAGTATTACTACATAGTATGCAAGGACCTCTTTATAATTAGGCTAAAATTATAGGTACTTAATTTCCAATTAAATAGGCAAAGTAGGTGAGGAGTACTTCGAATTCATTTCCATTCCTTAAAGTCAACAAAAATATATAAAAAGAATATTCCATCGTATGTTTTCCATCGTGTCATCTAATATTTTGGGGGAGTCTTTTTTCATGTATTTTCATTCCATGCAGGTATACAAATGCCAGTTACTTGTTAATAGGAGGACTTAGAGAAAACAGGCTGGGGAAAAGAGAAGGCAAGCAGGTGGTCACCTACACATCTGTATTGTTTTTTCTCAACATTTCCATTTCCCCTTTGTGATTCTTACCTTTCATTTCTCCTTATCTTGCCACTTTTCAATGTTTGTCTTGTGTTTGGCTTATTGGTTGGTTGTTTTTAAACGCTGCTTAGAATATTTTCTCCTATGTTCCTATTCCTGCATAGTCAGGTCCTGTGGATTTCAGAATGCCATTGTCCTTTTATTTCCCCACAGTTATTACCTGCAGGAATAAATTAATTTGAGAATCTATGGTTGTTTTCATCAGAAATCCAGTTGCAAAGTAAAAACAAAGCAGAGAGCGAGAAAGATTGAGCGAAAGATTGGGGGTGGGGGTGGAGGTAGCAAAATCTGCAGCTATACAGTGCCATGTGGACAAAAGCTAACACCAAATCTTCCTTGGGAAATTTTGGCATTGTGGAGGCCTGGCCAATAGCCATCTGCAGACTAGTAAAGTTCCAAGGTGAGTTCCTCACCTTGATCAGCAAAGGTAAAATGGAAGCATTTAGCAATAAAAACATCAAACATTATTTGTACAGGGCAGACCTGTAGAGCCCCTTCAAAGGGTTTTTTTTATACATACATCATCATGCTTTATACCACATGACCCTATGGCCCAGCCCACATCTGGCTGATGGGAGGTAGATCTGTGACAAAGATGCTACCAGCTAAAGGCTGCCCTGTGGCCTGTCAGGCACCTGGTAGCAAGACCTCCTCCCAGTAGTGGCATCCTATTCTAGGTGCTGATTAGAGCCTTCTAGTGAGAGTGTGCTACATATGCCAGCACCATCAGTATTGCCTAGGAGACTCTCCAGCCCCAATCAAGACCTTCTGAATCAAAGCCTGTGTTTTACCATGACTCTCAACTGATTAATATGGTCATTAAATTTTGAGATACGCTGCGCTATAGGACTCAATCACATCCTATTTTTCGAGACATTTGGATGTAAAATGCAGAGAATGTCACAACCACCACGTGGGGTAGAAGTAAGAGGCCATGTGTCAATGAAAATTATGAATTAATGAAATCCATGGAGTACAATGAATATGAGAAAAATTCCATTAGCTGGTGGACAGGGTACAATAAAAGGAAGAACAAAGAAACTAAGGTTATATGCAATAAAGAAAAGAGACAATGAACAACTTCTTTGAGAAGATCACTTCTAAGGTTGATGTTGGGTTAGAACTGCTTTCTGACTGCTAGAACTCCTATTGCATCCTGAATGGCATTCCTGTTTTCCATGTGACCTGTTTGTGCAACTGCTAAAACTACTGCTCTTGTTTCTTACTTTCCTGGAAAATGGCAGCAAATTTGCATTAGCTGAGGCAAATTAGGTATATCTCTTGTCCTGACAATCTAAAAACAAGCAAACAAACAAGCAAAACAAAACAAAACCACACAAACACATCATTCTAAAGGAGTATAATTCTTTGACTCTTATTTCTAAGTCTGGGTTGTGTTATTCTGGAAAAGGTTTAGTTTCTTGGAATGATGAACTTAAATACCATTTAATTATGGGATTCATCCCCCTTCCACAGTATATCATCATATATATATATATATATATTCCCATCGAATATCTTCAGTTTTTCTTGTAATTATTTATTTTCCTTCTTTCATCTTTTATTCCTCTCTCTCCTCCTAATACATACATTTTTTTTAAAGTAAGGGGAACACCAGGAATTCGCTCTAGCCCGGCCCCATAACTAACGGCTAAGGATGGACCTACCTTGGGGAGCATGGAAAGTCCCGGGGAGTGGGGCAGGGGCTGATGACTCATTCACTGTCAGGATTCACCATGGACACATCTCAACTGCACAAGCTGTTCTCCATGTTTCCCTGTCCCACTTCACCCCCTTGGGGGCTGCTCAAGGGTAGGTGGGCATGGGTGGCAGAAGGGATTTTGTTCACCCAGGGGCTCTGGAAGGACACTAAACTATTCTGCTTGTTACCTTACCTCCATCTTCTTCCTGCCTTTCACAGTCCCCTCCTGCCAGCTTTCTGTGCTGTCAAATGAACCATCCCCCCAGCCCCTGTTCAGGCACCCTGCCCCTCCAGATTGCATGGTGATCTATTTTGTTATTTTCTTTCATTTTGTGTTTCTTTTTCTGTGTTTTTTTTTTTAACAAATCAATTTTATTGATATGTATTAAAGCAAAAATCTGTCAAAATAAATAAATAAATAAATACCATTTAAGGCTTCACCAGTTCTTGATGAAGCTATAAATAAGAGGTATGATGAATTATAGAAGAATTAGGAGCTTGGCAACTTGTCTCCCCCAAAAAGAAATGAAAAAAATTAATAAAATTGAAGACACAGCCATTTCAGAAGTCTGCAAATTGACCAAAGGAATTTGACAATTTGAGAAGTGTTTATTAAGGGAAAACTGTGCAACCTCATTTAAGAAGAGTAGGCATCTGGAGTTTTTGCCTAAGGCTGCTCTCGTTCCCTCCGGATTCTTCAGTGTGGTAATTCTACCATTGCCACGTAAGCTGTAAAAACCAGTACTTTGCTGTCAGAGAGTACTGATTTGGTTTGAGCAGAGAGTGAAAAAACTACATGCCTCTTTCCATTGTCAGAAACATTAGTGATCTGGGTAGCAAATCAACAGGGAAGGCCAACATTGAAGACAGCCTGAGTTGTAGTGCTGATAGGGGCAAGCAAAAGAATGGTAGATTAGGTAAAAATTGAACAGTGATACCAAGTGAATGACACAGCCATAGTATGCCTTGATAATCTCCCACATATCCCTTGAAGGTTTGGAATCCCACACATATTTACAAGGTTGCACACACAGTCAGGAGAAACTGCAGAAGGTCTTAGCTACCCATATACCCTTAGCTGAACCTAAGACCACACAATACAGAGGAGACACAGCAGGCCCGGTGGAAAGTAAAAGCTGGGGCAGACTTCAACTGCTAGAACTTTGAATGTGTCCCCCAACCCACACACAGATCCTTGTCAAAAGGTAGAATCCTTATTGGCTCAATATAGTTGAACACAACCTCTGATCAATCACTGACTGACCACTAGGCTATTCTGACACTACAGTGATCACTAGGAAGCCAGATTTTAAAATAAAAACAAGATTTTAAAAACTAAGTGGAGACATCAATAGCCACAGACTTGGGGAAGGCAGACTCCACAGAATTAGTTTTGGCACATTACTAAGGAGATAGAAAAACAAAGCAAAACAACAACAACAACAACAACAAAACATCAAAGCAGCAAAAAGAAAACGAACAACTCCCAGAGTGGATAGGGTGGAATCAGAATTCAGAGTTGCTTCATTATATTACCTAAAGTGTCTAGTTTTCATAAAAATTAGAAATATTGAGACATGCCAAGAAACAGGAAAGTATAACTCAGGAAAAAAAGCCAACAGAAACTGCCTCAAAGGGGCCCAGATGTTAGATATAGCAGACAAAATCTTTAAATTAGCTATTTTGAATATGTTCAAAGACATATTTCAACTGAAAGAAACCATGTTTCAAAAATTTAAGTATGATGTCCATGACTCATCAAATAGACAATATTTTTTAAAAGGTATATAAGAACCAAATGGAAATTCTGGATTTGAAAAGTACAATACCTAAAATGAAGAATTTTTTTGAGGAGCTTAACAGCAGGTTCAGAATGTCAGAAGAAAGAATCAGTGAACTTAAGCGAGATCAATAGAAATTATTCATTTTGAAGAAGATAAAGAAAAAAGAATGTTGAACAATGAACAGAGTCTCAGAAACCTTTGGGACACCATCAAACATACCATCATACACATGGGAGGAATCTCAGAAAGAAAGGAGAGAGAGAAGGGTGAATAAAAAATATTTTAAGAACTAAACAGTTATAAACTTCACAGATCTGATTAAAAAACTAATCTATAGATGCAAGAATTTCAACAAACTCCAGACAAAATAAACACAAAGAACTCCATACCAGGACACATGTAGTCAAAAGTGTTGAAAGCCAAATACAAAAAGAAAATCTTGAAAACAGGAAGACAAAAACAATTCATGTGTGATAAGGGGCCAACAATATGATTAACTGTATACTACTTTTCAGAAACAATGGAAACTGCAAGGCAGTGAGATGCAATGAAAAGTGCTAAGAGAAAAAAAAAATAAAACAAAACTGTCAAACAAAGAATTCCATATCCAACAAAACTGTTCCTCTAAAATGCAGGTGAGAGGACTTCCAGGGATGATGGAGGAGTAGGGAGCTCCAGGACTCAGTCCTTCCACCAAAACAACTGTTAAACAGGCAGGAAGTTTTGGAAACAACTGTTTTGAAATGTCAGAGGCCAGAAGAACACTGTGCAGCATCCAGGGTAGAGTGGGAGGAAAAGGTTGATAAATTATAATAAAGAACTATACATTGCTCTCTTGTGGCACGCCACCATGGGATCCAGTCCCTGGCAAGTTGCTACTGACAGAAAGGGGCATAAAAATCCTCTTCCCCAAGAATTGGGGTGTGCACAGCCTATCACTGATCAGGGCTTTTAATCAGTGAATTCTGATAGATGGGTCCCTGCTCTGAGGACAGCTATTGTTTCAACCCACTCTGGACAAAAGCAGCAGGAGCCATTGTTTCAACCTTCCCTGGACAGGGGTGGAGGTGATAGAGATTTAAATATGCAGGGCTTCCTCAGGGCCAAGAGGGGAAGTTAGCGAAGGGCTTCACTTGCTGGACAGGTCAGGAAAACTCAGCTTTGGAGAACCATTAGAGAAGTTTTTGGCACCCTTCCTGATGCCTCCACAGGACATTTTGGAGATGGTCTGTTCCCCCTTTGTGAGCCCTTGGCCCTAACAGCTGGGAAAAACCAAACTGGGGAAGTCTACTCCAGGATGGTCCTCTCCCCTGAGTATTTTTGAGTGTAAAAATACTATAGAGGTGGACAGTCTTGGACAAAGGTCCACTGGCTTCAGATACCTGGGAGAGGGAGGTTTGTACCCTGGCAAAGAAAGGGGACAACCAAACTCCTATAAACAGGGCAACGCCAAAATGACTAACAAGCTAAAGCCCAGGACAAGACAGAGGCCAAGTAAGACAGAGAAGACATTGCACAGTGTTTTTGCTTTGGGCAGACCTTCCTGATAGGAGGGCTAGAGCTCCAAAAAATCTCTGTCTTATCATGAGATGGTTATAAAAACCAGGAAACAAATATCCCAAGGAGTAAGCCTCAGGGTTAACACTTTAAAATATTAAGTGATATAGTGTGCAACAAAAGAGTAAGACAAACAAAGAAACAGGAAATGATGGGCAATCCAAAGGAAGAGGATAAAAATATAGACAACACCAACAAAGAAGATGAAAATGTGTAGATACCAAACAAAGCCTTTAAAGAAATGATCTTAAAAATATTTAAGGAGATGAAGTAATGTACAGAGAAAGAACTTCAGGGTCTCAGAAAAACAATGAATGTAAAATATGATTTTAAGTAAAGAGACAGAAATTTTTAAAAGGAACCAAACAGAACTCCTGGAGTAAAAGACCACAATAATTGAAGTGAAAAATGCCCAGGACGGTTTCAAGGGCAGAATGGAGCTGGCAGAAGAAAGAATGAGTGAACTTGAAGACAATGCACTTGAAATGAGTCTGGCTGAGGAGCAGAAAGAAAAAAGAAATATTAAAAGTGAAAAATCACCCAAGACAGCTATGGGACACTATCAAGCACACCAATATATGTGTTATGGGAGTCCCAGGTGGAGAAAAAGAGAGAAAGAGGTAGAAGGAACAGTCAAAGAAATAATGATAGAGAACTTCCCAAACATATCAAAAGATGTGAACATGCACATTCAAGAAGCTTAGAGAACACCAAACAGGATAAATATGAAGGAAAATACACCCTGTCTTGGACTTATTACACTACTATCAAATGCACAAGACAGGGAGAAGAAATTGAGAAGACAGTGATTGCAGCAGTGCATCTACAAGCCAAGAATCCCAAGGATGGCCGGCAACCACCACAAGCCAACAGAGGATTTCCTTCTGAGTTGCTGACACCAGTCTACAAGTTTTGATGTGAATGCAAGACAATGACAACTATATCATGACTGCCACCTGGCCAAAAGCTATCCTGTTATCATCGATGTTGAAATGTGCAGAGAAAACAAGTGCCTCTTAGACCACCTAAACCGACTGTGGCCATCTCTGGCATTTTTGCCCCTGGTGAAGACTTCCCACCGGCCACCATGCAGGTCGTGCACTGGAAGCCCCATGCCTCCATTGATAAGCAGCTTTCCCCACGGAGTCAGCATATCCAGCAGCCTCACAAGTGATCCAGTGCCTCCGGCTGCTCTGACATTTGATATTTTCCCAACAAAAGAACTGGCATCTTGTTCAAAATACCACTATATTGGGAGATCTAAGGCAAAGCATAGCGCTTCTTCCTTGGTCTTAAATCTCCCCAAACCTTGTTTACATACAATCCTGGATGGATGTCATTCAAGGCTCATATTTTCCCATATCCTCCCCCACAGTTTGATATAGAGTTGGCACTATCAAAATTTGCCAACGCCTTAGTAAAATGACATTGTTAAAAGTTTAGCTTTAGTTCTTTTTCAGTAATTGCCTTAAGTCCATACTTTTCATCTTAAAAACAATAGGGTACAAATTTGAAGGGAAAGATTCAGGTTAAAGAAAAAGCTTAATCATTTCAAGTTTCTTAAAAATAGGACAATAGTTTTAACACCTACTGGAGAGTAAGAAATAAGAGAGTTAATTAAAATTTCAGGTTTGGGGAAGGCTTGCAGGAAAGGCTTTAAAACAAGTGACAGCAACACTGAATTTTCGCCCCTGGTGTGACCTGCAAGGGTGACACCAAACATTCACAGGAAAGTCGTGGCTTTTCCCTCAAGAAGCATGAGAAAAGCACATACCTTTGAAGTGGCTCTTTTATCCCAAGAGTCATCTTGCTGACAAATCAGGATTTGGGCCATTGGCTCAAAGGGAGTACTTCCAAAACCAGGTCTCTTGGTATGAATCCCAGAGTCTGGAGATTGCCTCGTTATGGCAGAGAGGCTACACATGGGAAATGGGGGACAGCTCTGTTTTTCGATCAATTACCTCTAAAGTGGCCAAGATAGAGAAAGAGATGCCTAGCTAATTCTGGAACACTTGAGCAAGGGAGTTGAAAGCATGTAAAGACCAGATAAAAACCTTCCCAGTTCATTAGGAAGTCCCTTTGGTATTCCTAGGGACATCAATTTCGTTGGCAGGTAGAAAGACCACCATTTTAGCTAAAAAAAACTAGCTAAAATCCTAACTGTCCAAGATTCCTCTTGTGCTGATTACACAGTTGCCTGTGGCTGGTTCACTTAGGGACTTGGGGTTGTCCCACTCTATTCTGCACGTTTCCTGCCTAGAGACATCCTAGGCAGCTCCAAGGAATGTGTCCCGCCGGAAAGGCCCAGGGCTCCTTTATTGAGCTGCTACAGCCTTCCAGAGAAAACGCTTGTTCCACAGTTTTATTTCCTGCAGGTCAGCAGTGGTGCTGTAAGTGTCCTTACCACCAGCCTCTCTGATCCTATAATCAAGTCCACATCTGCTGACTGGTAAAAAGTAGATGCAAACCTAATCAGATCTGTCTCTCTTGCCCTCCCCTAAAAGAAAGGAACAGTGCTGCTTCACACTTTAAAGGCAATGTTTGGTTTCTTATCTAGTTGAGTTACTGGAAGCAGGTGTGTAACTGTCACACCTCATGTCATCAAATCTCTTATTTTTCTCTCCCTGAAATGTTGGTGTAAACTGACGCTAGCTTTTGGTGATCCAGGCTTGTCTCAGCACTCCCTGGGAATGCCCCAAGGAAGCAGCCTCATCTGGTGGGAATCCTGCAGCTGTGGGAGGGGCCGGCTGCACTAGGCCAGGCCTGAGCAGTCACTGCACCTTCTGTGCATTGTCATTTTGCAGCCCAGAGTGCACTGTTATCACCAAAGTCGCACTGTTTAGGAACTGTCAGCTCTTCCTAGCCCACATCTGTGGGCTCTTGTCACTGAATGCAAAATGTTTCCTTTGGTGAGGTTGTTACTTCTTAGCTCCAAGAATAATAATGATGACAATAAAGATCCTGTATTTATTCCCTCCCCCCACTAAAAAATGCAAGGAGAGAGTTCTGAAAACTGCAAGAGAAAAGCAATGGGGTTACACACAAGAGAATCGCAGTAAGATTGAGTGCCAATTTCTCATCAGAAACCATGGAGGCAAGAAGGCAGTAGGTCGAAATACTTTAATTACAGAAGGAAAACAACTTCCAGCAAGAATTTTACATCTGTCAAGAGCCTTTTTCAAAAATGAGGGAGAGAGTGAGACATTCTCAGATAAACAAAAACTGAGGTAGTGCATTACCACTAGACCTGCCCTACAAGCTACGCTAAAGAGAGTTCTTCAGACTGAAATGAAAGGACACTAGACAGTTTTACAAAGCAGCATGAAGAAATAAAGACCTGTGGTAAAGGTAACCATTTGGGTAACTATAAATGCCAGTATTATTGTATTGTATTGTTTGGCATGTAACTCTACTTCTTACTTCCTACAGGTACTAATTGCAAGTGCATAAAATGTAATGATAAATCTAGGATTTTCACATACAATATACAAAGATATAAATGGTAACAAGTACAAAATCTATGGCTGGGGACAGAGAGGTTTAGGAAAACTATATGTGAATGCTATTTAAGTTAATTTGGAATCAAACCAAATGTGATGGTTATATATTTAGGATTTAAATTTTAACCCCATGGTAACCACAAGGAAAATAGATACAAAATATATCCAGATAGAAATGAGAAGGCTGTCAATATGGTACAACACAAAAAAATCAAATAAATATAAAAGTAGGCATTAACAGAAGTAAGGGGATAAAAAGTATAAGACAAAGGCTAAATAGCAAAATGGCAGAAGAAAGACCTATAATATCAGTAGTGATCTTAAATATAAATGGATTAAACTTTCCAGTAGAAAGACAGAGATTGACAAAATGGATAAAAAAAGCTTGACCCAAGTATATGTTGTCTACAAAAGACTCACCTTAAAGTGAAAGGTATGAGTAGGTTGAGGATGAAAGGATGGAAAAAATATATGCTATGCAACTAAAAACCAAAAGAGACCTGGGGTGGATATACTAATATCAGATAAAATAGACTTTAAGTTAAAAACAGTTATGAAGGACAAAGATGGTCATTACATACTGATAAAGGGGACAATTTAACAGGATGCTGTAACAATTATAAATATATATGCACCTAACTGCAGAGCCCCAAAATATATGAAGCAAATACCGACAGATTTGAAGGGAGAAATTGACGGTTCTACATTAATAGTAGGAGACATTAACATACCACTCTCAATAAATGATAGAACATCTAGTCAGAAGATCAGTAAGGAAGTACAGGCCTTGAACGATACACTAAGCCAACTAGACATCACAGACATATATAGAACACTGCACCCAGCAGAAATAGAATACACATTCTTCCAGAGTGAGCAAGGATCATTCTCCAGGATAGACCATATATTGGATCACAAAATGAGTCTCAATAAATTTAAAAGTATTGAAATCATGAAATTTATATTTCCTGACTGTCCAAGCTTAATGGCAAAGCCCCAGGATGTGTTTATCAGTTGCAATTAATGTGCCACACTAATGAAGGATGCTTATGTGGGAGGTTGTGGGAGGTGTGGGAGGTGGGGCATGTGAGAATCCCTATATTTTTTATGTAATATTTATGTAATCTAAGTATCTTAAAAAAAAAAAAAAACGAGGCTGCAGAGTTAAAAAAAAAATCAATAATAGAGGGATAAAGAGAAAATTCACAAAGGTGTGGTAATTGAACAACATAATCTTAACCAATGGATTGAGGGAAACTTAGTAGCAAAATTAGGAAATATGTTAAGGCGAGTGAAAACAAAAGTTATGGGATGCTGTGAAGGCAGTGCTGAGAGGGAAATGTATAGGTCTAAATGCTTACTTTAAAAAAAAAAGAAAGACTTCAATAAGAGACCTAACCTTAAAACTGGAAGAACTAGAAAAAAGAAGAACAAACTAAACTCAAAGTGAGCAGAAGGAAGAGTATAACAAAGATTAGGCAGAGATAAATGAACTAGAAAACAAACAACAATAGTGAGAATCAACAAAACCAAAAGTTGGTTTTTTGAAAAGATCAACAAATGACAGACCTTTAACTAGGGTGACAGAGAAAAAAAGAGAGGATACAGTAATGACAATCAGAAATTAAAAGGGGGGGCATTGCTTCCAAACCTGCTGAAATAAAAAAAACTTTAAGAGGATACTATGAACAACTGTATGCCAATAAATTAGATAACCTAGATGAAAAGGACAAATTCTTAGAAATATACAAATTACCTACAATGAGGCAAGAAGAAATAAAAGATCTCAGCAAATCAATTACTAGTAAAGAGATTGAATCAGTAATCAAAAACCACCGAAGAAAGAAAAGCCCAGGACCAGACTGTTTCACAGGGGAATTCTACCAAACATTCCAAGATTTAACTCCTATTCTGCACAAATGCTTCCCAAAAAATTGAAGAGGAGGGAACATTCCCTAAATCATTCTATGGGGCCAACATCACCCTCATACCAAAACCAGATAAAGATACCACAAGAAAGGAAAACTACAGATCATTATCTTTTATTAATATAGATGCAAAAATCCTCAACAAAATACTAGCAAACCAAATTCAACAGCATATTAAAAGAATTATGCACCATGTTCAAGTAGCAGTCATCCCTGGTGTGCAAGGTTAGTTCAACTTAAGAAAATTAATTAATGTAATATACCACATTAACAGAATGAAGGAAAATACCACATGATCATCTCAATTGACCCAGAAAAGGCATTGAACAAAATATAGCACCCTTTCTTGATAAAAACGCTTAGAACAATAGGAATAGATGGAAATTTCTCCACACAATAAAGGATATGTATGAAAAGCCAACAGCTAACATCCTAATTAATGATGTTAATTATGGTGAAAGACTTAGGTTTTCCCTCTAACGTCAGGAATAAGACAAAGATGCCCACTGTCACCACTGTGCCCACTGTCACCACTGTTATTCAACATTGTACTAGAAGTTATTGCCAGAACAATTAGTCAAATAAAAAGAAATAAACTACATCCAAATTGGAAAAGAAGAAGTAAAACTTACCCTATTTGCAGATGGCATGATCCTATAAAAAGAAAATCCTGAAATCTCCATAACAAAGCTCCTAATGCTCATAAAATATGGATTCAGAAAAGTACCAACGTACAAGTAAAACACCCAAAAATCATTAGTGTTTCTATACACAAGCAATGAACAATCAGAACAAGAAAGCCAAAAAAAAAAAAAAAAAAAAAAAAATTCCATTCACAATTGCAACTAAAAGAATCAAATATCTAGGAATAAGTCTAACCAAGGATGTAAAGGACTTGTACACAGAAATCTACACATCATTGCTAAGAGAAAGTAAAAAGACCTAAATAAATGGAAGGATACTCTGAGTTATGGATTGGAAGACTAAATATTAAGATGTCAAATTGCCCAATGCAATTTATAGATTCAGTACAATCCCAATCAAAATTACAACTTTCTTTGCAGAAATGGAAAAGCCAATCATCAAATTCATGTGGAAGGGTAAAGGGCCCCAAATAGCTAAAGCCATCTTGAAAAGGAAGAATGAAGTTGGAGGACTCACACTTCCCAATCCATTCTAAAATTGACTAAGGTGATGACAGCACAAGTTTGTGATAAAAATGAGAGTCACTGAATTTACACTTTGAATGGATTTACATGGGACTGTAAAACACAGGGAATCCTGTGGTAGAAAATGGACTGTGGTTAACAGAACAAATATGAGAATGTTCCCTTATGAACTATATGAACAAATATGTAATACTAAAACAGGCTGTTAATAATTAGTGGTTGGGGGGAAAATACACCAAATGTAAGATATGGGCTATAGTAAGTAGTAATATTTCGACAATACCCTTTCATAGTTTGTGACAAATGTTTCACAACAATGCAAGGTGTTGGTGGTGGGGTGATTTATGGGAGTCCTGTATGATGATATGTATATTTGCTTTGTAAGTTCACAACTTTTACTATACAGTTATTGTTTATGTGTGTTCATGTATGAATGATATACTTCAATACTTTTTTTAAATGAAAGATAAACTTATTACAAAGCCACAGTAATCAAAACAGCATGGAACTGGCACAAGGACAGACATATAGACCAATGGAATGGAATTGAGAACTCAGAAATTAACCTGCACATTTATGGCCAAATTGATTTTTGACAAAGGGGCAAAGACTACTCAATTAGGAAAGAATGGTCTCTTCAACGAATGGTGCTGAGAAAACTGGATCTCCATTTGAAAAAAAAAGGAGGACCCCTACCTCATACCGTATACAAAAATCAACTCAAAATGGATCAAAGACCTAAATATCAGAGCTGGAACTATCAAACTCCTAAAAGCAAACAGGGAAGCATCTTCAGGACCTTGTGTTAGGCAATGTTTTCTTAGACTTTATAATCAAAACACAAGCAGCAAAAGAAAGAATAGATAAATGGGACCTCATCAAAATAAAAACCTTTTTTTTTTCCTCAAAGGACTTTATCACTAAAGTAAAAGGACAACCTACATAATGGGAGAAAATATTTGGAAACCACATATCCAGGGATTAATATCCAATATATTTAAAGAAACCATTCAACTTAACAAAAATAAATAAATAAACAACCCAATTTAAAAATGGTCAAAAGACTTGAACAGACATCTATCTCTCCAAAGAAGATATAAAAATGGCCAGAAAGTACATGAAAAAATGCTCAATATCATTACCCATCAGGGAAATGCAAATCAAAACCACAATGAGATACCATTTCACACCCAATAGAATGGCTGCTATTTTTAAAAAAGGAAATTAACAACTGTTGGAGAGGATGCAGAAAAATAGGAACACTTATTCATTGCTGGTGGCAATGTAAAATAATGCAGCCGCTGTGGAAGACAGTTTGGCAGTTTCTTAGAAAACTAAGAATAGAAATTTCCTATGACCCAGTAATGCCTCTTCTAGGTATATACCCAAAAGAATGGAAGGCAGGGGCTTGAAAATATATTTGCACACCAATGTTCATAGCAGCAATATTCACAATTGCCAAAAGATGGAAGCAATCCAAGTGTCCATCAACCGATGAATGGATAAATAAAATGTGCATATACCTATATGGAATATTATTTAGCCATATAAAGGAAGGGAGTCCTGATACATGTGACAACATGGATGAACCTTGAAGTCATCATTTTGAATGAAATAAGGCAGACACAAAATGACATTGTATGATCTTACTAATTTGAAACAATTAGAATAGGTAAATTCATAGCGTCAGAATCTAGAATATAGGTTACCAAGGGATAGCGTGAAGATAGGGAATGGGAAGTTATGGTTAAATGTATAAGCTTCCTATTTGAAATGATTGAAATATTTTGATAATGAATGGTTGAGCAAAGTGTTCTTATTTTTGAAAACAAAAGTTTGATCAATAAAAGAAAAATGGGACTTCATCAAAATTAAAAACTTTTCACTTCAAAAGATGTCATTAAGAAAATGAAATGAGAGAAAATATTTGCAAATGATATTTCTGATAAAAGAATGTATCCAGCATATACAAAGTAGTCTTATAACTCAGTAATAAGAAAAATACAACCCAATTAAAAAGGGGGGGGGAAAGAGTTGAGTAGACGTTTCACCAAAGAAGATACACAAATGGCCATATAAGAATGGTTAATGGATACATGAAAACCACAATGAAAAATCACTTTATACCCACTAAAATGGCTGCAATCAAAAAGACAGTCAGTATCAAGTTTTGGGGACAATAGGAAAAACTGGAATTCTCATACTCTGCTGGTGTGACTGTAAAATGGTACAGTCACTTTTACAAGCAGTTTGGCAGTTTCTTAAAATGTTAAACATAAATTTAGCATAAAATCCAGCAATTCCATTCCTAAGCATCTATCCAAGAAAAATGTAACCATGTGTCCATATGAAAAATTGTACACAAATGTTCATGGCAGCATTACTCATAATAGCCCCAAAATGGAAACATTCCAAATACCCATGAATTAGTGAATTAAAAAAAAAAAACAAATGTGGTATAGCCATACAATGGAATATTATTCAGCAAAAAAAGGAATGTACTATAATATGGATGGATCTCAAAGACATTGTGCTAACTGAAACAAGCCAGATACAAAAGACTGCCTAATGTATGATTCCATTTATACACAATATCCAGAACAGGCAAATCTTGACAAGAAAGCAAACCAATGGTGGGCTGGAACAATGGTGGGAATAGGGAGAATTGATTGCAACTTTGCGTGAGGGATCTTTTTTGTGATGATGGAAATGTACTAAAACTGGATTGTGGTGATGGTTGTGTAGCTCCATAAATTTACTAAATATAAATTGCATGCTTGAGATGAGTAAATTTTATGGTATGTAAATTATACCTCAATAAAGCTATCGAAAAAGAGAGAGAGAAGTGGTATTGTCAGACACAGCTGGCATGGACACTGGCATTTAGGGAGGAGAGGAAAGGGAAAATTTAGATGACAGTAAAGCAGAAAATCTTTTTCCAATTTTCTAGTGTATTTTAACAACAGTAATTTTTGAAGTTGGTTCATTCTTTTCTCTGGGAGAAATCAAAACAAAACAAAAACCTGTGCACATGTTTTTGAACAAATATATGAGAATATAACCATTTGCACATCTACTTTTTCACTTTTACAGCATGCACTACCAGTACTTAAATCGATATTTGGCTGCAAAATTAGGTAAAACACTCTTACAGATTTAATAGATCCTGGATATAAATACCGAAAAATAATACCCTGATTTTTATAAGGGAGCAAAGTAAGAATTCAGATCTTTCCCATTAGCCTTTATATAATTATTAAAGGTGTTTTAACTGATAATTATTTTTTTCATTGCCCAGAATAATGTCAGAATGAAATGTATTAATATGCTTCTTATTTTCTTGTGTACATTTTACACATGTAACTTATTTTAATAAAATCATTAATTTAAATGACCAAAAATATTTTAAAATTTCAGCTGTTGTCTCTAATGTTTTATTTATTTATTTATTTATTTATTTATTTATTTATT